>JADFUC010000294.1:0-600000 GCA_019722365.1 Lithospermum erythrorhizon
TGGGTTACGTATTGCTTATCTCTGCTTAGTGTAATTTTGTTTTGATTTAGTATTCTGCCCTGTAATACCACGGTTTAATTTTCAATGGTATTATTTTTTATACTAAGTAATACCATGTTTGCTTTTGGTATTTGTGGAATTTTTTTGTTGTTGTCATTATTAAAAAAAGTATCTCCACGCAAGACATTAATTATTCACATACCCCATAATTATAGCATGCACACAATGCCTAATTTTACTCCAATTCGGTTTTACCTTTTTGATTTTATTGCTTTTATTTTTCTTCCTTTTATGTTATAGTTTTATATTTAGATGATTCATAATTCAATTTTTAAAACATTCAATATAATTTTACTCTAATTATTCATCATCATGGATCCCGAAAACTCGAATTCAAATATACATGGAGAAACTTCTTCTTCAAATTCGAAAAAAGGTGTTAATGGTTCTATTATTTATATACATGAAAATGCAATACCAACACATACTTCACTTCGGGTATTTCAGCTGAGAATGGATACCACGAGCATGAGGGAATACGTGTATTACGTAATCTAATAAGTAATATGTGGGCAAATATAATAAATACGAAAATTACTTTAAATCAAATATCAGAACTTCAATATATGATTCAATTTCATGATATTTTTTATTAATAACATGAACAAATGTGAAACAAGATACTATGCTAAGGAGATAAAGGCATCAAGATACGTGTAAAAAGAATAAATTACAAGTTAGAAGTACATAAGTAACAAAAACATATATATACCAAATATTATTACTTCAGTATGTGGTATTTCATATAACAGGATGGATACCACTCTATTAGTAACATGTGTATTACAGACTTCAAGTGTCAATCCTAGATTAAACGATGGTCTAAGAATGTCGTCTATCATCACCTCCTTATTTTCTGGTATTCACGCTTTAGTGTCTTCATCCACTTCCTCTTGTGGCAATCCCACGATTAGTTCTTTTCGTGTATCCTCCCTAATATTCAACCATCTACTGATATGCACATTGACACATCAATCTGAAATCCCACAATTAGTTCTTTTTAGTGTATCCCGATCCTATGTTGAAATCCCACCATCTTATATAAGGTGGTATCCTGTTTCTAACAAAACTACAAATATAATATTCCTAATGACTATAATCCAAAAAACTACAACAATATTCTAAATACATAATAATGGAAAATTTCATAGTTTAATCAACAACATCTCTAAAGATATATAAAATAATCCAAAACGATACAAATAATTCACACTTTCAAATATAAAATTATTAAACAAATTGAGTTCAAAACTTCACTATCTCAAACAAACAATTCAAACTATATCTAAACCCATTTTAACCACTTCAAACATAACATCATGCAAAATAATAATTCTAACAATTCAATACTTTAATTCTAAAAAATTCATTCAACATAATATTATAAAACTCATTCAACATAGTATTATAAAACCAACAATACAATACTTTAATGGTAAAAATCCCAGAACAAATATATGGCCATGCAACATGATAAATACGAAAATAGTGAAATTTTTAGTAGGTGGAAAAAACCTTGTGGTTTTGGTTGTCTTCTCCATTTTTCTAAATCTCTTCAACTTTGTTTGCAAATTAGTTTATCGGCGATTTGTCCTCACCCTCTTCAACTTCAAGTATTAAAATTTTTGTGGGTTTCAGGGCTTTTATCGGTTTGAAACACGATTACAAATTAGGGAAACAATTATTGATTTTGTGATTTGGAGGAACTCCGATTTGGGGAGCGAATTAGGGGATTCGAGAAATTGATTTAGAAAAACCGATTTTGTGAGTTTTGATTCGGGAGGGGGCAAAATTTGGGGGTGAATTTTATTTTATTTTATTTTATTAAATAGAAATTGTCCTTTTACCTTAGCACCATGCTTACAATCCCTTGTAAGCACTCCAAATATAACTCAATAATGATTACTTCTAATTGTGTAGCTAATGATAAACTACTGCTTATCTTATAATCTATATCTATCTAATAATAATAATAATAATGGCCATTTAATAATAATAATAATAATAACATATATAAAAGTGTGAATAAGGGTTGTATTTCTTCCTTTTCACACTATCAATTAATAAATTACCCTTGTGTCTAAGAGTTAGGAATTCTAATGTGAACTAACTAATATCTCTATTTTATTTTGATCGCTTTTCGTATATCGGCGTCGAACGTTGACTATCAATTATTTCTAAACTATATGTTCAAAAATTATAATGAAAATAATATTATGAAACTATTTTCAAAGACGAATTTAATATTATAACTTCTTTTATATTTATTCAAATAATAAATAATTAAGTAATTAATGATCAAAGCCACCTCCATATACGAAACATTCAAATAAAAACGGAGGTAGTATTAAGTATTCATCAATATACTTTATACTAGCACATACGCAAGATTAATAATCGAAGAGGAATAATCACATTATACGCATCTAAGCCAACGATACATCACATACATTTGGTATATATACTTTATCGCTAACTTTGTTTATTTATCTCCAACAGAAAGCTTTAACATTCAAAAATATGCATTGAATAACACAACTATTTTTGCTCAATTTGCTTGTATAACATCTATGATTCAATTCACATGAACGTGTCTCATATATTATATATTATCAATTTATTACTCCTTTCACCAATATAATTTCTTCATCATATGTCATTTTCTAATCTTTAATAATTGAGTTTTAGTTAAATAATAAATATGTTTTATATATAACTATTATTATTATTATTTATTATCTAGGAACTATTGTTATTATTTTATTATTATTATAATAGGTATTAGTTAAATAATCATATGCTTTATAGAATTATTATTATTATTATTAATATTGTTATTCAATTTCATATGAATTTTATATATTAGAATCCACAAAATTTAAATTATATTTTTAAATCTCACACAATTTAACCTTACAAAAAGCAAATAATTTGATGATATTATATTGATGGATATTATATTGATGACTAATTTATCAATATATTTAGTAAGAGTTCATCAAATTGTTAAATTCATATTGGTATCTCTGCTTATGAACATCTCAAGATCGTATCATAACTTTCTATGAACATCATCAGATTATAATTTTTATATTATATTTAAAATGTACAACTATCAAAGTCAAAAGTGGACAGTTTTTAAGAGATTCGAGGTAGTTATTAGAAAAGTTTCAAAGGAGTGTAACTTTACGCTTTTAGAATGGAGCTCGAATTAAACATAAAAAATGTATCAATATTTGAGAAATCGACATCACGTGGATCGTGACGCCTCTTTATCGTAAGAATAAATATTTCAGAATTCAATGGTTTGGTTATAAAAAACTATATAGACTAAAGTTGACTAGTACCGGCCGTAGCGTCGCAGGCGATTTCTATAGGTTGCACTTCTCAGGGCTTCGCCAGATATCAAGAAACCCGATCCGCCCGCTACCCCGCATTTTTTGGATATAAATCTCGTCCGATCCGATGTCTCACATACTATTTTTAAATAACCGACCGATCCGTTGTTACTTAACAAATACGGATAAATCCGATCCGGTCCGGGGTTGAATGTTAAAAAAAGGTTTTTTTTTTTAATTTTTAACAAACCTCTACTATCAAATTGCATTACATTCTCTACCTCTCTAGTCCCTCCTTCTCCTTCCGCCTCCCTCTCCCCTCAATTCCTCTCTAATTTAAGTTTCAAAAGGCAAATCTCATAATAAAGGTTTGGTAAATTTTAAATTTGAAATTTTAGTTTTTAAATTTTGAGTATTTGTTTAATCGTAGTTTATTATTTTTAATATTTGATTATCATTTAATTTTAGTAAATTTTAAGATATGGTAATATGTTTAATTTGTTAATATTTCTCTGCTTAATATTTTTAGTATTATTTTTTATTATTTTTAATATTTTAATATTTTTAGCATATGGTGATTCACAAGGCCAAATTCAAAATGTATATTTTCCTAGATAGATTCTTTCATTTTCTCGAAGGAACTTAGCTTGTAAAGTTTAGAAAATTGTGAGAGTATTGTTTGTTTTATGATGCAAAGTTAATTTGGGAACATTTATCTTCATTATGAAATTTGAATATATTTTACACTCGTTCAAACTCAATGCTTTAAGTGTGAATGTAAAATGATAAACTTTTGTTTGAGTTAACTCAAATCATTTCCCTAGCTAGAAGAAATATT
This sequence comes from Lithospermum erythrorhizon, assembly GCA_019722365.1. NCBI lineage: Eukaryota > Viridiplantae > Streptophyta > Magnoliopsida > Boraginales > Boraginaceae > Lithospermum > Lithospermum erythrorhizon. The sequence goes on from JADFUC010000294.1 coordinate 4,237, forward strand.
TAAATTGTAGTGAGGTCAGGTTTCAGCTTCATTTTTGCATTTGTTGGTATTTGTTTATCTACTATAATTATTTATCTACTGTAATTTGAGTTAATTTGTTTGTCTACTGTAATTATTTTTTGTTTGTTTGACATGAATGTAATTTTATTGTTCATTCTACGAGAAGGTAATATGGTTGAACCATCGATCGATTCCTTAAGCATCGAAACTACTGGGGCGATTATTTGTGACTACGGCGAACAATGAAGTTGCAAAATGAAGTCAACTTGAAGATGCCTCCGAGTTGTGCTCCCTATAAACGCCTCAAGCACTATGCCCTCCTTCAACTCCTCCTATAAGACAAGTTAGACTCAATCTTTAATCGTAAACGCCCCGCTAATACTAATATATCTATTTTATTTTTGTAGAGGTGAATTCTACTTTGGAAGCTTCTTGAGAGTTGTGATATGGAAGATGTTGAGACTTGAGAAGTATGAGAAAATTTCATATGATATGTTTATATCATTATTCTTGTAATTATTATGTATATTTTCTTTTACATGTTTATATTAACACTAATATATTTATTTCATTTTGTAGAGGTTTATTATATCCGCAAGGACAAGAAAAGTTTCATGAGTAGATTTAGCTTTTGTGCCACAAGGTCATGAATTCAATTTCTTGGGCGAATACTTTCTTAGTCGAAATCATTGCATTTATATTGCCTAATGCTAAGCATTTGATCGATGCTGCTTATGCTCATTGCCACCGGTATCAACGCAATGCGCACCCGACGAAGAATTCGCCATATGTCCACCGTTATAAAAAGGAGGCCCATTGTCTTGTTAAAAGAAATTTTATTAATCAACAATAGACAAATTACATAGTGACTTATCTTAGAGAGGCTCATCGTAGTGCCTAGTAAGTGAACTTGAATGGCTTCAGTAGCTTGATCTTGGTACTTAGCTAAGATATTGACCCAACTTTAGAGTGTTTGTCGCGGAATTTAAAAGAGATTTTAATTTCATCAACTTATTCATGTTTTGTGTCTTAAGCTTTAATCCAACGCTGAAAGAATTCAATCTAACTCGATTTTGATTCCTAAATGAGCTTCTACTCCAAGCACATGATATCTAGATTCATTAGCTATGCTGGTCACCATGGCAAAAATATTGATATGCCACAATTCTAAAACCACATGCAACCTCTATAAATAACTTGTAGTAAGACAACTCACAGCTAAATCTTCTTGTAATTTTGGCCAAACATGTCAGGTAGCAATTCTGATAGTATTCCTCCTCTAACTCCTCTCCATATTTTCATGGTCTCTTTCCCAGGACAAGGCCATGTAAATCCTCTACTTAGGCTAGCCAACTATCTTGCCTCCAAAGGCCACTTAGTTACTTTCTCTACTTTTGAAAATTTTGGCAAACAAATGAGGAAAGCCAACATAACCACTAATAATAATTACCATCATCCAACTAAGGTAGGGCTCGGTTCGATTCAGTTCGAATTCTTGGACGATGAATTGGAAGAAAATGACCAAAGGCTCCTTGAGTTCAATTGGTATCTGTCTCATCTTGAGCTTATGGGGAGGCAAAAACTGCCTGAATTGATAAAGAATCAAGAACAAAAAGGTTTCCCTCCTGTTTGTTTCATAATCCACAATTCATTCATTCCATGGGCTTCTGATGTTGCCGAAAGCTTCAACATTCCAAGTGCTGTTCTTTGGGTACAATCTTGTGCATGTTTCTCAGCTTATTATCATTATTATAATTCCATTGTTCCTTTTCCTAGTGAAAAAGAACCTGAACTTGATGTCAAACTTCCCTTTATGCCTCTCATGAAATATGATGAAGTTCCTAGTTTGTTGCACCCCTCAACTCCTTATGGGGCCTTCAGAGAAGTCATTGTAAGTCAATATCAAAATTTGTCAAAACCATTTTGTATACTAATGGATACTGTCCAAGAATTTGAAGATGAATTGATTGAATATATGTCCAAGTTCTTTAATATTAAGCCTATAGGTCCTCTGTTCAAAATCTCTGCTTCTTCATCCTCAAGAATTAGAGGTGACATTGTGCAAGCTGATAGTGTTATAGAGTTTCTTGATTCAAAACCTCAATCGTCTGTAGTTTACATATCTTTCGGATCAATAGTTCATTTGAAACAAGAACAAATCGATGAAATTGCTCATGCGTTGTTAAGTTCAAAAGTGTCGTTTTTGTGGGTGATGAGACCACCAAGCTTGAACAGAATTGAACATGTTTTGCCAAAAGGGTTCTTTTGGAGGAAGTTGGTGATAAGGGACAATAGTGAAATGGAGCAATCAACAAGAAGTGTTGAACATAAATCTGTTGCATGTTTTTTTCACTCATTGTGGCTGAATTCCACAATGGAAGACTTGCTAATGGGGTGCCTTTTGTTGCTTTTTTCCTCAATGGGGAGATCAAGTGACTAATGCAAAGTTCCTAGAGGATGTTTTTGAAGTTGGAATCAGACTATGGAGAGGTGAGCCTGAAGGTAGAATTGTCGAACGACATGAGATTGAGAAATGTTTGCTTGAGGCTACTAGGGGTCCAAAGGCAGAGGAGATGAAAAGGAATGCTCTGAAGTGGAAGACGACGGCGGAGGAGGCGGTGGCGGAGGGTGGTTCTTCAAGTAAAAACATGCAAGATTTCATGGATGAGCTAAATCTCAAAATCAAAAGGTAGAGGATGATTATGATGAAAAAGTTAATATCTGTTGCTTGGACAATACTTGTGTGAAATGAATATGAGAAGTCGGATAACTACTACCCATGCCTCAACCCATGAATTTATTTTTATACACATTTTCCATATGTTAAAATGTGGGGCTTACGTTAACGTTAGCCCATAGATTATTCTTAACACGATATCGAAATAACCTGCTGACATTAATACCGTGAATCAAGCCTAGTTGACATGGTCCTGGATTGGATTTCAAGTGGATCGAGTTACACGGCGAAAAGCATAGCATTTAAGACTCCTGGCCTCACATTAATCGATTAAACCTTCCGGTATATTAATGAGACTTTAGATTTCATCCATCTTCAAATAATTAATTTTAATATGAATCTTTTTATTAACTCTAACATACTTTTCCCTCCATAGTTCCATCCTCGATTAATATACCGGAAGGTTTGATTTCATGAGCAGCAACAGAGACTCCAGTTTCGGAAACGGTTTCCAATCCTTTGATGATGCAGATCCCTTTGGTTCAAGTGAACCTTCTATAAGGTAGAACGGAGCTTAGAAATCATGATCGCGGTTGGTGCTCGACAATCCTCCGCACTCGATGGCATTTCCACTGCTATTATTGTTTCTAATTAAGCTTCAACAACAGGGCATTGATGGTCTTCTTATTTCTTAAACAATGTTACATATTCAATTATTACTGAATCATAAAATTCGAATTATTTCAATAACTTTTACTAATTGTTGTCATCAGCATAGTAAATAATTTGGCAGGCATAATTTCTGGAGTTTGGTCAACGTTAATGGGTATTTGATTTGTTTACCTTTTTCACCGGAGTCCTTAATCTTTAATAATATCGTAGTATACGTTCAGATTTCATCTTGGTAGTTTGTGCGTTCTTAGTACATGCTTAGTTCATTTGGCTTTGCAAAGTGAAGCAATCTAGTTGCCCATAATATTATCATTCACCAACATAAAAATCCGAAGGGCCAATAATGAAGAGTTTTTCTTGAATACTTATAATTAGATATTTATTAGGTGGTTATTAAAATCTTGGTCATTGAATTTGATTCAATGGTCAAAATTGAATAGAGGTATTTCTAGATTGCCTTTTAACATTTTGAGTAAAGATCTCCCATGCAAGTTGGCACTGTAGCATACAATACCAATTCTCTCGATTTTTAGCATTTTTTAGACACATAAGCTTCACCAAATAATGTTTCTCCATGAAATTGATAAACTGCAAACTTCCATCTCAACTCACCCTCAATACCCATAGGTTCAAATATGGATTCCAAATCTTTGATAAATTCAAGTGCTTGAATTGAGATTCTCGGCTTTAAAATTTTGCAGATCTCTTCAAGAAACGTATCAAACATGTTACTTTGTAATCTGCATTTAGTCTGGCTGTAAGGTGGTGCACCTACTGGCAGCTTGCGGGCTGATTCAGCTTGTACATCCGGATTCGGGATTCACATAATTTACCGGGCGCAGATGAACCACTATTTCCTCAGACACCGTAGCAACATCGTTGATTATCACTTACACCACCGGGCGGAACATTAGCCTTCAAATTCCTACCACACGGCCGCTGGTCTCCTCGCTTAGCACCGACTCTACGAATTCCCCACGAGGCGGCATCCTAAAACAATCTGTTTAAAGAAACTTAAAACAATGCAACTCAAACGAATAGACTCACTGAAATGGATCTCAACCAACTACAACTCATAAAACATAAACCTAGCACATAACCACATGACTCCACAGAAATCTTAAACCTAGGCTCTGATACCAAAATTGTAACGAACCGCCCCAGGCCGGCCGCACCCAAGGCTAAGATCGTTAGTAATCTCTACATCAGAGTCACCGTGTACCTGGTAGGAAAACTAACAAGAAAATATACAACCAAAATACTGCCTAAACAATAATCTCAAAAGTCTCTAAGACAACATTTATATCAATCCCCAAAACATATGTACATAACATGATCAAAGTACACAACACTCGGCTAAAAATACTACACACATGTAGATCGTAAGAGGAAGACCACGAGGATATCCTCGCCACGCTAACTGCTCCTACGATGATACTCGCCCGCCGCAAAAGATGAAGCCACACCAACGCCTTCTTCAACTACAAAATTATGGGGGTCCCTAAATGTGCTTAACCGGAAAGTTTCAATGAATATCCATATAACGAAACATAACTAATCACACATATATATACATATGTAAAATCGTATATTTCTGTGAAGTTTATACATGCTAAAGTTCATGTCAAAATATAGTTTCAATAATTTGATACAACTGAAAATTACGCAACTTGTTCATAATAAAATTAAACAAATGCAACCAAGATCGAATAAATGTATAATAACGAATTACAATAAAAATCATACGAAATACATTACATATGAATAAAAGAATACTTACAAAGATACGCAGCGGATGTTCTCAAACTTCTTTCACGATTGTTTCAAGTCCTTGGCACCGCTAGCTAAAATGCCTCAGCTAGTCCACACCAAGAGAGATAAAGTCTCAACGATTGGACTTGCTAGAATCTCCTAATATTGACGAGAATTTGAGTCAAAACTTGACTCAAATTCTGTGAGAAAAAAGAGAGAGGGGTGATGCTCTTTTCGGGAGGGTGTATGAAAAAATGAAACCTTTGGTTTTCTATTTTCATCTATTTCCTTATATAGCTCCTTTTGTTTTGCCCGAATAGCTCGACTTGTTTGATAAATAAGTTAACTCTGTTGCTTCGTGTTAACTAACTTATTTAATCGTGTAAGTAACTTAACAAGTTACTAATGAGCTTCTCTCGTTAAACCTTCAATTGAACTAACAAGTTAATTGATTCGGCTTTATCCAATTTGAATTTTACATTATCGATGTAAAATACTCGATTGGGTATCTCGTTGATTCCAATCAACTCCCAATTTAGCAATCGTGATTTAATTCCATACATGGAATATAACTCAACGTCATTGTATGTGTGTGACCTTCTGGGCTCAGATAATATTAGTCGTATAATAATATAATTGACCATTATATTATATCGTTATGGACATGGATCTAGCACCGCATAACCCCCATGTTATCGTGATTTTCTTTTAGTAATTTACAATTACTATTTATTGAACACTTAGTTTGAGTAATCTCATTTAACTAAAACTAGTAAATGAATTGTTACAACAATTGTCGCAACGGGCATAATTATGGAAATCAAAATACTCTGATTTCCAACACTCCCACTTGCCCTTGGATGATTACTTTACAATTCATTTATCACGCGATCTCTAGTCATAGGCTAACCATCGAAGCCAAGTGTCGTTTTTGTTCACCCACGACTTTCTTTACTCGAGATGAACTGAATCGTACTATGATGTCCCATAAACCAATCAGTCCCAATACTCATTGAGAGGCCTGAGATCTACCTTGTATATCAAGGATGGATAAATCCCTTATAATATATCAACACCCATCGCTATATACTTATCGCCACCCAACATACGCCGCTATAATCCCCTAATTACGCGCACGTTGGACATAGTCAAAGCATCAATAACCCATATAACATAAGAAGTTATATACACAAAATCTAAGAATTTGTTAAACTTAACAGCTCTAAGCAAACATCATAGGACACACATTTGCTTTCATGAATAAAGCTTTTTTTAGTGAGTTTGAAAATATTTTTACACATAATCGAAGCTAAGTCATACAATAAGCATAATGTAAAGAAGAAACATTTCAATCATTTTTGAAACACACATTTGCTTTCTAACCAATTCATAACTCAATAATCGCTAACTCACATATGTTCATAGTTTGTGACCAAAGTCATGTCTATAAAAATAGACAATCAATTCATAAAGTACATGAATTCAACAAATTTAAGCACTCGCAAACACAAGAACATATAACTCTTAAAATAACCAACGATTTAAATATACCAACTTTGAAGCTCATCTTTGGCCATCCATCCAAGGTACAGCGATCCAACCATAATTCCTTGATCGCTTCTATGATCACATCTTTCTGGGGCTTTACCATTATAACCAACCTAAGCATTAATCAACTTAAGAACATGGTATCCAATTCTTTTGGGTCTAGGTTAGTGTTTTGAGTCCTAAAAAATATAATTTTAGTTCAAATACATTTTACGGAACTCGACGCCAAATGTCCATTTTAATCCACAACCAAGCATTATAAATCAATTAAGTTGCTGGTGTGAATCAGGTATTGTCAAAGCATATAAAACATATCAAATACATGTAACACATATCACATTCACCTAAACATGATTATAACATCAAATTAAAACAAGTAATCACAAGTAGGGCAATTAATCGCACATTTGGTCGCCATATGCTAGGAACGACTCTACGAGTTGTTAGGACTCAAAATGTGTAGACCCGCTTCCGATACTACTCTGTTAGCCTTATATGACGCCCTTAGAGGGGGGGGTGAACAGTGACTAAGAGGTCGTTGACCGCCGACTTTTAATGATTGAGTAATCATTATGTGCACAAACATCCAAAACTCATTTTGATCAATATTAACATTAAGCTCATTCATGCATAATAATGATTAAGTTCATTCATTGCCATTTATCAATCCTAAGAATCTATTACATACCACAATTCAATACATAGATATACTAGGTGAGTTTAAGATATTCTTGATAGCAAGTTTAATTATGATTTGATCGGTGCTTAATATAACAATTAAGTTCATTGATCAAATCAAACTATCCTAATCATGAATATTGAATTAAGATCAACATAGGATATTCTATTTTAGCTCGACAAACTCACATATCAATTTAACACAATAATTCAATTATATGCCGACATATTCAATAAGCGATAAACTAGCATATAATCGAATCCTCTAGCAATTCTAGCATATATATAATATGCGCAATAAAGTAAAGAGTAGGATAGAAGATGCAAACTCCATTACGGTGTTTCTCTACGAGGTTCGCTAATCTACATCCTCACCTGCTGCCTCACCTTAGGCTTTCACTAGAACTAATTAGATGGCGCTTTCTTCAAATGTTGGTGAAGCCCAAACCAACTTACAACTCTTAGCTCATAACTTCTCGTTAATACACCACTAAGAACCCAAGGAATCACCCTAAGGATTTCAACTCCTAACTCCTCGTTAGGAACCCAAGCCTCAACCCAGGATTTCATCTCTTAGCTCCTAACTCCTCGTTAGTACACCACTAAGAACCCAAGGACACACCCTAGGATTTCAACCCAATCAAGTCGGAGATGCAACTCCTCTACCTCGGTTAATTTATGTCCTATCGCTTGAGCACTCAGCTCCTCAACACTATGGCAATCTACTTCCGATTCCTAGCTTGAGTAAGCCTCACAACAATTCCTCGGACCCTCAAGCCTCTAGTACGAAGAACAAATCCTAACTTTAATGACATCTCTTTATAGAATGTAGATTATTGTTTTATCCCAATCTAAATGCTCCTCAATGAGCTAAGCAATAGGATTACAATTTTGGCACAATTTATAACTCCTATATTGGAGTAGATAATACATTGAAGCTTGTTCAACTCCTTGTCGAGTAGATAATAAGACTTTGAAGCTCTTTGAACTCCCCATTTGAGCATTTCATCAAACACTAATGTTTTTAGTTTCATTTCTCATTTCAAAGTTTAGCACAAACCAAACTCACTCTCTTGATAAATCACAATTAAAGCTCATGTGTTTGAGAGATTTGGTGTTTTAAAGATGAGAAATGAGTATAAAAACATTTAGAATTGTTTGGGAAAAGTCAGAAAGAGTTCGAAGATTTGGTATTTAAAAGCGGCGGTAAATGGAGTTAAACGACAAAACGGCTAGTTTTTGATAATCTATCGTGACCTCATCGAGAGCCTAGGTCTCGGCGGGGTCTAAACAGTGAAAATGCCAAAAAAACGCTCGCATCATCGAGACTTCATCGAGACCCCCCTGGTCTCGACAGTCTCGATGAAGCAGCTATAAACTTAAAATCGCATTTCCGCTTCGTTATAGCTCCGATTTAGACGATTCAAAAAGCGTTGGAAAGCTCTTTTCAAACCCTTCTTTAATAAAATGAATTCAAACCCCAGTTTTATACACATTAAGATTTCAAAATATTTTCTTTGACAAACATTCTTAAAAATATCAAACGGTTAAGATCTTTTAGTCAAAAATGATTTGAAAAATATCTCCCAAATAAGAACTTCAATCAAGATCAAGGAAAGAAAGTAAAGTAAGATTCAAGCCATAACTTTTACCTAATCTTTGGCTTGCATCCAAGACTCGTCTCTTCCGATCTTGATTCTTCGTGAACTTTTCTTCTTGGTCCTTTCATGACCGGTAGATTGAACGATCTTCTTCTTCATCGCCATTCTTCACTTTGAAGCTTTGTATGGTTGATTCTTCTTCTATATCACCATACTCATCTTTTTGGCATTGCAAAATCACCTTGAAGCTCATGACATTTCTTCATTGTCTTCAATGCCTTGATATTGTGCTTGTTTGATATCAATGTCAACTTTGCGTCCGACAAGCACCTTTCTAACATACCTATGAATTAAATCACTTAAGCACATATGTTAGATAGTAAATCAATGTTTAAGTCATCATTAAAACAAGGTGTACGGACTCGTAGTCCAACAAACTCCCTTGATGATGACAAAACATTGATGCCAAACATATGTGCATAACAAATATAAAAAGTGTTAAGTACAAGGACACGGTTTGCTTTATACTCACGCAGATAAAAATAAAATATTTAAGCATACTAGTATGGAATATTTCATGGCATCATAAACATTCTCCCCTTTTGAATCATCAAAAGGTACATACTTCGCTAATAATGGATACCATAACACATGTCTCATTAGAAAAATTAAGCAATAGACATTGCTAAAGAGGAAACCATGTTAAAAAACGTATAAACATAAGCACATTAACATGGTTTCATAAGCACAAGCAAAGAGATATGGCAATGAAGCATATTGTAGTGTATACGACATCAATATAATCCCCTTCATGGTTCAAACCAAAAGATGCAAAAATTCTGAATAAGTGATGCTCTAACATATGTCATCTAAAAAATAAATTTAAGAACATCGACATATGATAAAATATTACTTCAATTCTCATTATCAAAAGTTTAAAACTCAAAAGAGAATAAGTATTGTGATCGTCCCTCAAACAAGGTTATCATCGGGAAAAAAACAATCATGAGTTTATTAATTGGCCCCTCTAACAAAAGTTCTCTTTAGGGACGGGTAGTAAACAAGTAATATCACTAACAAGAACAGCCCCTCAATCTACGGATTTCATTGGGCAACCATTTAGGAACAAAGATGATATGTACGGTGTGTATTATACCATTTTTTAAGAACGAAAATATTTAAAATCATATGGCATGCATACACACAAGTGGTTTTAACAAAACTTAAAGAAAAGTGAAAATAAGTAAATGGTTTTGTTAAAATAAGTTGGACTAATAATCAACGCCTCAAGGATAAAACGACATTTGGACACATTGAGCTAACTTTAATGAATTACTCCCTATCGAATATAGGTAAGACTCTCCCCTTTCAGAAGGTTTGCATATACTCATTAAAAGGACATGTCTAGGGAGCAATCACAATAACTTCCAAATACCAAGTTTAAAGAAAGTTTAAAGCATATCTTGAGCTGAAAGTTGTCATTTTCAAATCACTCAATTATATAAAAAGCAATGTTGAGCACGTGTTTGAAAAGTACCAAACCGAAAGATAAGTGCACAAGTGGAAAAAATTTAAATCATGAAAACAATCCACTATTCAAGGCAGTTTTCAATGAAAACATAAAAACACGAAAACCATTATTGGCTAGAACACGTGTTATCCAAAATGCATTTAAACAACATATATAACAGATGACAAAGGAATTTTAAAAATACAATAGGCATATGCACATTTAAATCTTTTTGCACATTCTCCTTAAAACAAAATGTATTTTCTAAAATTCCTACTACAACCATTCAAAAGATTAAGAATGCTCATATGTTGAAATATTAGCTTTTTACAAACGGAAAAAGCAAGGAGAAATAGTTTTAAACACAAAGGGATTTCCACGCTTTCTTATCAAGCCAATCGAACAATAATAAGAGTATGAAAATGATTGACAAGATAAGTTCGTGGATTATGAAGATTAAAAAATTGCTTGGCCGATAACATGAATGGAGGTATGGGAGGTTCAGAGGAGAGTGAGGGCAAGGCGAAGTTGATATGGAGCATGGTACCCCATAGGGCCACACCATAGTGCTTGTAGTTATGGTTGATTGAATCTCTATGTACTACCCCCTCTCTCTCATTACCACAAAACAGGAACTCCACTTTCTCTCTCTCTCTCTGGTTCTTGATTTCTCTCTCTAAAACAGTAGGAGAAGGAGACATACAGACATTATCACGTTTGAATCTAATCATCCACCCAACATTTCAACCCCCCCAAACCCCCAATCTCTACCACCCCACTACCACCATTATCAATTTCTCCTTTATTCTTCTCCATTTTATCTCTTCTGTATATTATTTTATTAATAAATATATTGAGATAGACCAATCACAGAGTACTACCCAACTCAGTTATTCTTGCAAAGGTGTTTTTTCCTTATTTCATTTTTACTCTTGATAAAAAATTTAGCTTGAAATATTTTTATTTTTATTTAAATTCGATCATTGTCATTCGAACTTCGAGATTTCGTCATGACGATTAACATGCCGTTAATCCTAGTGGTTATGTAAGCTTGAAATATATGATTCATTATGTTAAGCTATGTACTTGGTTTGTCTTCTTGCAGCTTACTAGTGAACTAAATTGTATATTTTCACTATTTTTTTAATGTAAAGTTGATAACTTTAACTCATATTTTTATGAAAAGGTGTAATCTTTAACTCATATTTTGTGTTTTTGGGTGGTTTTTTGTTACAGTAAGGGCAAGAAAAGATTGTTTGCACATGTGGGTTGGTCTCTATTGGAACTTTGTTTGTGTTTCTGTTGTGTTTTTTGACTTGTGGAGTTGTTCTGAGGCTGATTAGCTTTGAGTTGTTTTGGTTGAAAAAGAAAAGGGAAATATTTTGGAGGAATTGTTGAATGTTTTAGCTTTTGATCTGTTAATTTTGGCTGTAATATTATTGTGTTTGAGGATTTTGATGGTATGGAAGCAACAGTTGGAGCTGAAGCTCAGGTGTTTTATGGTGTGAATTCAGCTAATTTTAGGGGATTAGGTGATAGAACTCTAGAGTGGGATCCTAATAACTGGAAATGGGATGGAGATCTATTTATTGCTACACCTATTAATCTTGATTCTATCCCTTCTAGTCATCAAAGCAAGCAGCTGTTTCCGTTGGATCGGGTTCCTCTAGCTGGGGCCGCGTCCAACGGTTCATCTTCGTGTTCTGATGAATTGAGCCTCGGGGCTGAGAAGGATAGAAGGGAGTTAGAGAGGAAAAGAAGGGCTGTAGTTGATGATGATGAAGTAGATGCTGAGGCTGGTGGTCTTACCTTGAACCTTGGTTTGAATGGACGTTCGACAATAGGGAGAGATCATGGTAATGGGGATGGAACATCTGGGAAGAAGGCCAGGATTGGAGGAGCAACTTCCAGTCGTGCAGCGTGTCAGGTGGACGGATGTGGGATTGATCTGAGTAAAGCCAAAGACTATCACAGGCGACATAAGGTCTGCGAGTTTCACTCCAAAGCCACTGAGGCGCTTGTTGGGAATGTTATGCAGCGCTTTTGCCAACAGTGCAGCAGATTGGTCATGTATCCCTTTACTCTCTTCTCTTTGTTAGTGCCTAAGTGCCAATTATCTCTGTATGTGACGTACGTACTCATATGACTTTATAGCGTGCCAATGACTTTCTCTACTACGTTAATGGATTTGAATTCCCATTTCCTTCTTCTTTTACATGCCATATAAATGATAGTTGAGAGTTTAGGGATCTTATGGGAGCTACTTTATTTGGGTATGCAGAAGGATAATCACAAACCACAAAATTATGTTGTACCTTGTTAAATTATTTTTTCACTTGTTAATATTCTTATTATTGCAGATTTCATGCGCTTCCAGAGTTTGATGAAGGGAAAAGGAGTTGTCGCCGGCGATTGGCAGGCCATAATAAGAGAAGAAGGAAAACACAACCTGAAAGTACTTCAAATCATTCGAATTCTTTGAACGATAACCAAGCCAGTGGATATCTGTTAATGAGCCTGTTGAAGATACTCGCCAACATTCATTGTGAGTGATATGATACTGCTCGAGCACTGATATTAGTAGTGTTACTAACTTTAGGATTTTTGTTTTGTATTAGGAGATCTAAACGAGCTAAATTATATTGCTTTCCTTCATCCTTCCATAACGTCTGATATTGTTTTTTACTTTCATGGATTTTAGCTAGTAGAGCTAGTGCCCCAAATGATGAGGATCTGTTGTCTAATCTTCTAAGGAGCCTCGCTGGCCAAGGTGCCTCAGATGTAGACAAAAACTTGTCTGGGCTTATTCCAAGTGTCAATGAGCCTGCTGGTACAAAATTGAGCACTGGACAGGCAATGCACTCTAATGGTCATCAAATTCCTCCCAGACCAAAACCACATAAATCTTCAGTTCTTGAAACTGCGATACCACAGAGGTTATCGCATGCACATCATGCAATAGTTGACAATCCACCTAAGAGTTTACAGAAACCAGGAATAACGCTCCCATCTACAGTCAGCTCCTTAGATTATGTCGAATCCGCGAACGGTTCCGTTGGGAGGACCAAGTTGAATGACTTTGATCTCAATGATGTGTATATTGATTCAGATGATGGTGTCGAAGATGCAGAACAATCCCCTCTCACTACAGAGCTTGGAACTGGTTCTCCTGGTTACCCTTCATGGATGCAGCAAGATTCTCTTCAGTTGAGTCCTCCTCAGACTAGCAGGACTTCAGGCTCTGCATCTGCACAGTCACCTTCTAGTTCAAACGGAGAAGCTCAGGTGTGCTTGTCCTCTATAATAGTTCATGATGTTGCCAAGCATCATATTGAGTCGAGTCTGTTGGTTTTATCATATTCCCATTTTTCAAATATTGTATGCTTTATGCATCGGTTGGAAGAAACTGCACTTGGAAACACTCGGAAGTATGTGTCTTATAGTATTTAATTTATTATCAGCTCATTTGCAATTCCTATTTCTTCTGGTAATTTCTGCAGAGTCGAACAGATCGCATAGTATTCAAACTTTTTGGAAGGGAGCCAAATGACTTTCCGTTTGTTCTCCGAGCTCAGGTATTTTCTGAATAACGGTGCATCTTGAGTTGCTCCAAATTCATGTTTATGTGCTTATGCTCCTATGATGTCCTTTTGGTTGTCTATTTGACATCTATACAACATATGATTTTCCAGATTCTTGATTGGCTAGCTCATAGTCCTACAGACATTGAAAGCTACATTAGGCCTGGTTGTATCATTCTAACATTGTTTCTCCGTCTACCTGAATCCAAGTGGGAAGAGGTACGCTCACATTCTCTCTCTCTCTGATCAAGACTTGTACCTGATAGATCTGATGGTGACCATTTTTTACAGCTTTCATGTGATCTGAGTTCCAGTCTGAGCAAGCTTTTGCACATCTCTGATGATGACACTTTCTGGACAAATGGATGGATTTACACTAGGGTCCAGAACCGAATAGCATTTACCCACAACGGTTCATCTCATCTGCCATTTAAATGTCTTCATTCTGAAAATAGATTAATGGTAACTCTGAATTATTTGCACTACTAATGTTTTTCCTGTAGGCCGGATAGTTGTGGACTCCTCCTTATCTTTCAGAAGAAGTGAACACAGTACAATTCTATCAATCAGACCAATAGCTGTGCCTGTGTCCGAGAGAACTCAGTTTTCAGTTAAAGGCACCAATTTAGCAAGAACCTCTACCAGGTCTCTTAAATTTCTAGTGCATTAGTTGATTTTTTAAAGCCATGTTTTGGTTAAATTTCTAGTGCATTAGTTGATTTCTAGGAAAAATAGATCAAATGTAATAGAATTCACGTTGTTTGGTTATGGAAAATTGGATGCTTTATTGATGTTATTTCCTTTTGCTCAGTTTGCTTTGTGCACTGGAAGGCCAGTATCTAAAGATTGAAGCTAATTGTGAATCTAATGATCCTGGCAAAATTGCGGAACATGATGAAATTCAGAGCCTGAAATTCTCTTGTTCACTCCCTGCATTGACGGGAAGAGGTTTTATTGAGGTAACATTTGCTCTCCTTGTGCTATTTAAGAGATGCCTGCTTAGGGAGTCGGCTCTATATGTTTGTGGCACAGTAGTGCTTCAAGCTAAATATTTCGTATAATGGTATAGCTTGAGTGACAAAATTAAATAAACTGAAACAACCCTTCTCACTCATGTTAGTCTATTTTGGTGAATTTTTCAGGTTGATGACCATGGCCTTAGCAGCAGCTTCTTTCCTTTCATTGTAGCAGAGAAGGGTATTTGTTCTGAGATCTCTTCGCTCGAGAGTGTGATAGAACTAACCAATAATGATTATGTTCATGGAGATTTCAATAAAATTGAATCTAGAAACCAAGCATTGGACTTTATACATGAAATGGGATGGCTTCTCCATAGGAACAATTTGAAATCAAGATTAAGCCATTTGGATCCTACATCTGATCTTTTCCCTTTGATACGGTACAAGTGGCTCGTTGAATTCTCTATTGACCATGAATGGTGTGCTGTTGTGCGTATGCTCTTGGATGTTCTCCTTAATGGAAGAATAGGCTGTTCAGATTACCCTTTTCTCGAGTGTGCTCTGTCTGAGCTAGGACTTCTTCACAGAGCTGTACGAAGGAACTCAAAGTCTCTGGTGAAGCTCTTACTGACGTATACACCTCAGGGAGTTGCTGAAGAACTAGGTTTGGAGTATAAGTCGTTGGTTGGTGATAGGGGCTTCTTGTTTAGGCCTGATTACAGAGGTTCTGGAGGTTTGACGCCTCTTCATGTTGCTGCTGGGATTGATGGATCAGAAGATGTATTAGACGCGTTGACGGATGATCCTGGGGAGGTAATTCTTATTTCATTATCCATTGCCATTTGTTTGGTGTGTATAGTTAAGTAGATTATCTTTAGTTAAGTACATTTTAATGACAGTGAAACAAAGAGTTGTAACCTAATGGATGACACAGGTTGGCATCGAAGCATGGAAGAGTTCACGCGATAGTACAGGTTTCACCCCAGAAGATTATGCTCGTCTGCGAGGACACTACCCTTACATTCATTTGGTCCAGAGGAAGATCAATAAGAGAGGACCTAGCGAGCACGTGGTTATTGATGTCCCTGTTACAACTTCTGAAGGCAGCATCAACAGCAAGCAAGACGAAGTGGCAGCTACACCTTTTGAGATTATAGGAGCTCAATTAAGGTCAATGCAACGTCCTTGCGGACTTTGTGATCAGAAGGTAGCTTATGGGTATAGCCGTCGATCCTTGCTGTACAGACCAGCCATGCTCTCTATGGTTGCCATAGCTGCTGTATGCGTTTGCGTTGCTCTTCTCTTCAAGAGCTCACCCGAGGTTCTCTACATCTTCCGGCCGTTCAGGTGGGAGATGTTGGAGTATGGTACTAGCTAAAGTGCTAGACCAAATTTAACTGTAAAAATGTGGAAGATTTAAGAGTATGGTGCCAGGTGAACCTGACTCAATAATAAAAAGCTGAACAGGCTATTGTATATGCATGCATTTGCAGAACTTTCAATATCAAGACACCCTCTGGAGTAGGTTTTAATTGACTTCTTTGTATTATAATATTATCTTGTATGTGGTGTTTGATCTGAATGAAATTCCCTATCAATATAACCCCCCTCTTTCTCTATTCTGCTTATAATTGGCTCCCCTATAATATGACTAAGTTGTTATCAAAATATTTAAACTACTAAATACAACCCATCAAGTACTACTTATATGTCAAAATCTTGAACATTACATTTTTTCAATTTAATAAAAGTTTGATATGGTCGAATTTGAAAAAAAATTGATGATAAATTAAACCTTCCAGTTAAATTGAGATGCGCGCAGTATTACTACACGTGTCAATGCCAAAGAATCATAACAAAAGTAGTTAGATTAGGATAGTACAGTAATTTGGAGAGTGGAAATGTATGGTTTGATGAAGGAATAAATGCCAAAGACTCATGCGTCGACTACTTTTCCTCCATTAATGCTAAAACGACGTCACAATATGTGGCATATTCACATGCCATTCAACATTTGAGCTTTATGTTTGACAAGATTATGATTTGGAATTTAGTTATTATCACATGCTTTACTAAAGTCTTTGACAGAATAAAAGAAATGTTAGGTGTCATTTGTTATTATCCTAATTTCATCAAAGATAAGAACGTGTAATAAAACATAGATGTCATTGTGTTATTAGCCAGACAACTCATGACCAATTAGTATCTTAATTTGGTTATCAAAAAAAATTAGTACCTTAATTTATGCAATATTAAACATAGATGTCATTGTGCTATTAGCTAGACAACTCGTATCTTAATTTGGTTATCAAAAAAAAAAAATTAGTACCTTTATTTATGCAATATTTTTATTAGGAAAATTATATTAAATATTCACCAATACTAATACAAGATACAACCATACCAGGCTTCTATCAAGGCAAAAAGATACTGGATTTAAACCCAAAGTAGACTAATTATTCAACCATATTTTATCTCTCCACTCACAAATGCAGTTCTTTGGCCTACATGGTACAAGTACCGCATCACTATCAAACAGAGTGTCTGAAAAATATGGATGTAGCAATCATGAAATTATATTTTAATATTATGCAAATGGAGCTCACATGTTGAAACTAGATTTTAAAATGATACACAATTAAAGAAGGTACGATAATATTGTGTGTAAAAGAAGCAAGACAATAATAGTACAAAAAACTAAACGCAACAACAAAAATGTTCTTGTCGGTGAGACCGTGGGCCGGCTGACACACAACCCCTCCACCCCATC
Source organism: Lithospermum erythrorhizon (assembly GCA_019722365.1). Lineage (NCBI taxonomy): Eukaryota > Viridiplantae > Streptophyta > Magnoliopsida > Boraginales > Boraginaceae > Lithospermum > Lithospermum erythrorhizon. The sequence continues at coordinate 21,985 of JADFUC010000294.1, forward strand.
TCCACCACCTGTTGCAAAATTGCAATCACCCTTAAATAATCAAGAGAGAAAGGCGTTGATCCATCTCACCGAGAAAATGGCAGCCGTTGTGTATTAAGCTCAACGCGGTGCATGAGACCTGCCATGCGAGATTCCAGGGTTGGAATATCTTTTAGCCTATTAGTGTGTGCTTTCCTAATTTCCACTTCTGTTGTTGCCAGATGCAAAGAAGTCGACCATTTGCAATCCTCTCCCAGATATTGCGATCTGATAATAGTTCCTGGATAAAACAGTGATGTATTTGAGTTATCAATAGTAGAAGCATGCACTAACATATTAGGGAAACAATTAATGTTTTTGCTAACCTGCTGCAAATTCTAGCGTCCAGTGATTCTGGTTCTGGCACACTAATGACTAAATTAGAATGCTCAATTAGTTTACCATTCTCAGCTAGAACCCAGCAGCGAAGACGTTGATCGAGACCAGTAGAGAACACCCATCTTCCATCGGTCCATACACCTGCACAAGTTAAAAACCACACATCTGTATAATTAATCTTATTATCTACAATCAGTATATGTACTGTCATACTGAATACTGGACTATAAAAAATGCAGCATGAGATAACATACATCAAAGATTAGTGAATTGTACGAAGATTATTATATGCAGCATGAGATAACATACATCAAAGACTAGTGAATTGTACGACGATTATTAATAAACTGGACAATTAGTTTGGATGGACAGTGCATTAAAGTAATTCACAACCAGTATGAGTTTGCCTCATTAATTCGAAGGTTCAGATAAAGTATATTCAACCAGGGAAAAGAAGATAGAAGAAAGTAGCACATGAACTGAGCTCAATTATAAAAAGAAACAGATGAAATAGGTATAAAAAGTTCACTACCTTTAACAGCAGAACTGTGTGCCGAGTAATTCTTATCAAGAGAGGTCAATGTCATCCAATAGTCTTGAATTCGACAGTGCTCCATACAACTGTTTATGCCGATGGCAGTTGAACAATTTTCTTGACCAGCTATTGCTTCCAACGATAGATTAATCGTTAAACAATTAACTGCTTGATCGTCACCCCCACTTATAATAGAATAGAGAAATTCAGATCCAGAAACGCCTGTTTCCTTAAGATTTGAAACATGAAGGCAATTAACTCCAGACTGGTGAACATTATTGAGGACATGCAGCGGTCCAATTTCACATATATCTTGGCATATATCCAGCTTTTCTTCTAAAAGGAAAAAAAAATGATCAGATGGTATCTAATTTAGAGGAATAAAGAAATGAAGAAAAAGTTACCCTTGGAATATGGAATTTCACATTTTACATCAAGAATACCATGGTTAGATTTCTCAGCAATCCTCTCAGATATGGAATTATTGTCCAAATTCTCCATTGAATCACTTTGGCCATTATGATTATGAATAGGGTGTTTCTTCAAAGCAGGACCGCCTAGAGAGCGCCACCATCTTCCACCCTGGCTTCCTCTACCAGTGCGTGGCCTTTTCTGGTGGTCCATGTTATTTTCCATCAGAATGGAAGGTACCCGTTGAACAAAATTTTCGACTTCTGCTGTCAAATCCCAAAAGGTAATACTTCCATCAGTAGCTCCGCTAAGTACGATATGCAGACTTTGATTTTTTATGCTACCTGTAAAATCATGGGCATCAATAATATACGAGTATAAAACAAAACTACAAAATGTTAAAGCTTTTCAACGAGAGTTTTCTGCTGATAGGGTTGCCAGTTTTAGAGATTCGGAGCAAGGAATGACTAAAAATGTTCACTTTACCGTTTCTTGACTAATTTTACATTACTAAGATAACCAAGCATATGTTACTGTTAGTAATCACAACTAGTTTCAGGCACTGGCTGAAGGTTATGTGAGAGCTTAGGGTGCAAAAGGTAGTCATATAGAAGCAACTAAATCTAATATGGAAACAATGCAGTGTTTATTATTCACAAAAAAATCAGGAAACTGAAATACGGAGTAGCAGATATGGAAAAATGAAATTATTAATTTTAAGGCAGAGAAAGAAAATAAATGGAAGAGCATAAACACTAACAGACAATAGTACATGGTATAGAGGAAATAATTCAACATATGGTCGAGGAAACAACACTTTGTCCTAGCAATTGACCTGATATATACATATATGCCTTTCTCTAAAGCTTTTGATCGATATTAGAAAATGAATCATCATAATTTTTTTAAACGAGCCCAGGAAAGGGAAAAGAGAAAAAAGAAAAGATAGGAGAAGGAAAACCACCAACCCTCAGAAGGCAGATGTTTAGGTATGGCCACATGCTGCAAAGCTAAAACTGGTGAGGACAATGGAGCCAATACAGCAACATCAAACCTGCAGTGGAGTAGAACAACGGAAAGCTGGGTAAGCTAGCTAAATAGGTACCCACTTTGAAAAGGGGAGAACATATTTGAATGATACGCAAGCAAACTGAATAATATCTTATTGCTTCTTACCAGAGCCGATGTGGTAATATGAGAGCCCGTAATGTGAGTGTTGCATCTGAACAAGCAATGACAATGAAACAGACAGACACCCTGAATAAGAACAGGCTTACGTTAAATTACTTGGTATATAAGTTGGTACAACTGAATTAGGGAAGACTTGGAACAAATATATATGACCTGACGTTGATAACATTGACGAGAAAAGAAGCAACATCCAGATATCTCCAGTCATTCTCATGCTTATCCACATGATGCTGTTGTAAGTCTAATTTTCTCTCAACGTGAGGTGACCCATTAGACTTGGCTTTCCCACTCGAACTGGTAATTTCATCAACTGACTCAACCATATGCTTCTTTACATGCTTACTGTCATGGTTGCTACTTTTAGTTGGCATATCAGTGGTGAGCCATTGAAATGACATAGAAGACAACGACCGTGCCGAAGATGAACTATAATTGGCAATTTCATCTTTAGAATTTTGCTTGATATGAAGTCCATCTTCTCTTTCACTTTTTTCTCTAGTTTTACATTTCCAACAAGTAACAACCTTTTTGGCCCCAACTGACATAAGTAAGAAAGGCCCCACTTCACTCTCTCCAGTTTCCTCATTTCTGCAAGTTACATGAGGCATGTAGGTTGGATCAAGCTCAACTTTGTGCATCTTTGACACAAAGCATATTGACCTTACAGCTGATCCACCAACATGTTCTCCAAGCAGTTTAGAGGCTGACCAATTCTCAATTCCTGACTCGAACCTGAGACACTAATAATACTTATAAGCTGCTACCAAAGTATGTGAAGCAATGATCAATATATGAATTCTCTTCACATGCAGCATTAAGCATGAAAGAGTAGACCTGCAAATACAAAAGATAAAACCAATATGCAGACTCTATGAAAATCTCTATATACCTAGTCAATCGCACAGTTCCATCTTCACAACCTGTAGCAACACAACAGGATTTGGAACCATCTTGCTTGCCATTTACATTCCAGTTTGAATCTTCAGGAACAAAACACAAAGAATGGATCTCTCTTCCATGGAATTGCAAGTGTAAGTTTCGAGGATATATGTTCCTCTCCTGCACATCCACCCACTTTCTATGAATGTATATAACCTCATCCTACAGGCGGGAGAAACAAAATTATGAGTAATTTTCCCTGAAAAAAAACAAAGTAAAATGCAAGGCCAAGATGGTCAATTTATAAACTACGTGAAATTAAACCACCATAATTCTACTGATCCCATATATCAGAAGAGTAACACATAAGTGACACTACAACAGACTCTCACAGATCTTGCAACGACCTAGGTGTGTTATATGTGCAATTGACATAGCCAAAACTAGGGACACTGTCGTGCAATTGACATTGCCAAAACTACGGACACTGTCAGAAACAACATATTGTAATAATAATTGGCATATCATCACACGCCTCATTAAGTATCTGACTCCGATTGTCTACCCAATGACTATGACAACTCATCATAATACCTGTAAGATAAAATTACAACCACTTCAAAATACTCGCTACGCATAGACAGTGAGGAATGCACACATTTGAACATTCAAAGAGTTTTAATTGTGCGATCATTTTGATAAAAATCTCATGTGAAACCAATGACATAAGGAGACAACCAAACAACTGCACATGTTGAATTGACATAACTCTAACCACCGATAAATCTCTATATTCTTTTCCCAGTTATTTAAATCAAGTCTCCATTTCTAAAAAATAACTTTATGAGTTCTAATCCCCCAAACTCTGAAAAAAGTGATACAGGTTCTGATTATGAGATCTTGCATTCCAGAACATATTTTATAATTTTACAGAAGGATAGAGAAGCATACCTTCACAAACGCAAAACAGTTCTTTATCTCAGGTAAATCTCCAAGATAAAATGAATGAGGACGTCGCCATCCACCACAAGCAATTTGGACAACCTATTACATAAAAACCAAAATTTATAGTCTAAAGTGGAACATAAGGTCCAGACGAAGAAAAAAAATAGTAGGAAGGCTAGACATGACAAAACCTTTGCCTCGGCAGTTAAGTTCCAAATGATAAAATCTGAGGATGCAAACCCGACTGCATAGTTTCCATGAACCAGGTCATCAGAATCATCAGTAGTGGAGAACATGTAACCAACCGTACTTAATTCCTTGACCTGTTTCATCCCAACAAACCCCAAACTACACCTTCTCGTGTCATACTCTAAGTAGCATATGCATCCATCTCCCCCAGTCTATCAAAAACATTGAGAAAAGAATATTCAGATTCAACTTTATTAGGTATTGAGTTTCTGTTTGCACCCATGTCAAACATAATTTACTCTGGATCAAAATCAAAAGAACAATAAAACTTTATTAGCAAACATAAGAAACTTGGGCAAGGATGTTTGCATGGATGGATATAGACCAACAACTTTAGTGCATACCGTAGATATCTCAAGCTGTCCAGAAGTAGAACTGGTTATAGAAACACTGCAGACACTTGATATCCCATGAGCTCCTTTAAAATAACTCAGTGGCTGTCTTTTTGCATCTGAAACGCTATATGGAATCAGCTCTAGGTCCCTTTCCAAGGGAAATACTAAAAGATTACCACGAATATCCCCACAAACAAGCATCTGCAAAGAAAAAAAAGTGTACTCACTGATATAAATTGCCTTATTTTACAGTAAATGCTTCCAGTCAAACTCTCGAGAGTTGCAGCTGCCTGGAAACAGGAAGTGCAGAACCATTAATTGAATTTACTCAAAAGAGTGCATAGAGAACCTGTCTTGCATACACAAAAGCAATAGGATAAGGGAAGCCCAAATTCAAGGATAACAGGTTAATGAAAATGAAAATAGAAGAGTTCTGCATCGCTCCGGGGCTGGGAAACAAATAAGCGTGAACTGGTATTATGTCTAATAAAAGAGATTCTTCAATATAATTATTAACCACAGGCAGTAAGATATAAGACGAAGTAGAAAGATTAATAGAAAAACTCAATGAGTTACAACTTCTATGATATATAGGTGTAGCATCACTTATTTGCAACTTCTAAAACTTTTAGCAAGCTGGCCCGTTAGAAGATACAGTTTGTCTGGTAACATCACTTATATCCAACTTCTATATAACAATAAATATCTCAGGGCTATTTTGAAAAAAAATTATGGAATGATTAATGAATGCAAAATTCACTGTTCTTGAATAGTAGGTCGCAGCTGAATAAACTAACACGAATTTTGTAGTTACAGGGAGAAATTAGAAAATTTTAAGTAAATTGGGCACATTTAAGAGACATGACAAGGTCACCAGATGTGCTAATAATTTCCATTTCTTCCCCAAATATCACTAGTTGAAGATCAGAATTCAAAAGTTCCAGAAACAAAAAACATAGATGAAGTTGAAAAAGAAATAACCACTCACTGACAGACCAGAAACGTGATAAAACAGTTACCTCTTCCTTAACAGAGGCATCCAGGCACATTATGCGCATGCCAAAGGAGGATAAGTATTCTGCTACCAGACATGCACAATCACTTGTTAAACTATGACCAGTCCCCATAAAATCATATAAGCTCCATAGTTTCAGTGAACCTCGTGGATTGGCGGTGAAGATGAATCTATAACAATACAGAATAAACAGTTCAACAAATAATTGCACTTGAGAGTGACGAATACTATTGAGACACTAATGACAACAAAAATCAATTTTGAGTCAAACTTTGCTCAACAACTCAGCAGATCAAAGAAGTCTGTTTACAGTTGGGGGTGAGTGAAGAAACAATTGACACAAAATCAACTTTTAATTTCTACATGTTGACAAGATAAACCTCTACATTATTTGTGATTCCCTCAAATTTCTGATGTATTCATAGCACTTACTATGCCAATGTGTGGGCAATAACCAAAAACCACAATCCATCAAGTCAAAATCAATCAGAAAAAGGGAATTTATTTTTGCAGGAAAGAGAACCCATTGACGAGTGTTTTCAGTTTTATTGGACTAAAAAATTCCCTAAACTATGGTAGCTTCCAACGTATAACAGATAACACAGAGCAGATTTAGCTAAAATCTGTCAGTAGATTCCCTGTAACTGTGTTGGTTAACAATATTATGTTTCAGTACGGAACACGACCATCAAATCAGAAGCTATTGAAGTCGTTCACAAAAAAAGAAAAAAATTATTTCCAGATTACACAAATGCATCCTCACCTATGCCCAAGTGATTTGGACCAATATGTCCCCAAGAGTTGTCTCTCCAATTCAGCAGACCAAGAAAAAGTGAGTTTAACTTCTGGACTCTGTACATCACCAACTACTTGAACAATCGTCATACTTCCCTTACCGTCTCCTACAGCAATCCAATCTTCAATGCCAGATGCAAAGTCAGAAGAGTTCGACAACAGGTCCAGGCAAACAATTGGAGCATCCTCACAAACACGGACAAGGTAGGACCACTTCACATTTCCAGAATGGGGTAATCCGACATGGTATAGGAAACCATTGTTTGTGGCAACATAGAGTGAATCTTGACGTGATAACTTCAAGCATCTAACGTACTCGCTTCGACTGACGGAAACATAGAGGCAAGGAAATAAACCAATGAGAAGTTGAGGTGATGGTAGTAGGCAGTTGCAATAAAGTAGTAGCATAACACTGTAATATTGTTTGTGGCTATGTAAACAACAACATGGACATATAGCTGATTAACAAAGAAAATAATTTTCAAGATTACAAGGACTAAAACTAACAAAAAGTAACCTTTTTATGTTCGGTAGAAACCAGTTTAATATGTATGACGACTCAATGGTCAATTTTTTTATAATTGTTTTTTTTTAAAATACATCACTTAGAGGAAATAAGAAGAAAGTCATCCACCTATAATGTCAACTCAATATTAGGTAATGTTTTCACTTTTCTTTTGATACTTTTTCCTAAAGTATGAGACATGTTCATGAGCTGAGAAGACTATTACAGCTGCAAAAATAAATGAAGATAGGACAGGAACAGGTGTCCAAGACTACGTGGTCATTGAATTAAATGGAATGCATACCTATCCATGTGGCCAACATGCCCAAAAGAATTTGGAATGCGAGTATCAAGGACCTCTTTTCTCTCAAATATATCTTCTATTAAATCTCTGCCCTTCTCTTGAGTTTGATACAGAGTAGTAGGCACCTTATGAACTTTTATGGCAGAATCGAATCCAGCGGAGATAAGTAGTGAAGATTCTGGATCATACAAACATCGCCAGACCCCCCTTCCGCTGCACATGGTAGATTTAAAATAACATTTACATTCACTGCAGAAGATAATTCTAACCACCACAACCACAACACTCCCATGAAACATAATAAATCTAAATGTTACATTATCATGTTGAAACTAAAAATACACATCAGTGGTTCAGCTTACATATGCTCTCTGATTATTTTAAGTTGAGAACCATCAAGTCCCCATACACGACAGGTGCAATCCTCTCCGGCTGTTATAACCATCTAAATGTAAAACAACAAGCGGAATAGAACAATCAGCACTCAGCAAGGAAACTTCTGAAAACTGGAATTAATACACTGGAGTTAAAGTTCTTCAACCCGCATTGATGTTTTTCTACAAAAATAGCCGTGTCTTTGAAGGCTCATAGTTACAAGCCTCAAGGTACAGAAAGTAAAAATGTCAATATTATCGCTTCAGGAAATAATGAAATTGTTGCGTATGACCAGATTTTTGCAAACTCTAAAGAACACAGCAGATCAAACTTACAGATTCAAGCATACAGCAGTCCCAAACTCTAGCACTATGGCCAAAGAATGTGTCGACATCATGATTGACAGCACACACCGAAGACTTGTTTGAAGCTTTCCCTTCAGTATTTAATGTCCAGATACGACAACTACAGTAAATGAATAAATCACCACCACCTCAACCAAAAAAGATAAGGAGCATATGTGGAAAAAGGAAATTTTAGAACAGACACCTTCGATCATCGGAGACAGATGCTAGTTTAGATCCACTAACAGACCAGACAATCCGAAAAATTGAACCTTCATGTCCAATAAGTCTACACAAATGAACAGCTTCATATTGTGGGCTACCGTCTACCTTAAGATTTTCAGAACCCGGTGCATGATTGGGACTGACCACTTTCCAGATAATAATCTGCATTCGCTCAAAGTTGAAACAGAAAGATACAGAAAAAATTAAACTACAGGAGAACTTCATTATGAGAAGTGTGTAAAGGCAAGGAAAATGCATATTAACACTACAGAAATAACGATGTAGTCTCAAGTACAGAAATAGCAATTTAGATATCTATTACAGGGAACACAAAGTGAGACTTTCACCTCATTATATATGGTGCCAGATGCAATCTGAAGATTTTCAACTCCGTCGCCCCACATTCTCATTGAATATAACAGGCACCTATCTACGATGGAGTAACATTTAAATGTTAACATTAAACATGTGCAAAAAGAGTTGCAAGCCAATACCAAAGAGAACCAACCTGGGGATGTAACTTGAGAAATCATACTACGAGCTGAAATATCCCAGAGACAAACCGAGTTATCTGTACAACCAATAGCCAATACATTGTTTCCACAAATGGAACTACTAGAAGAATCCTACAAATCCTCGACACCTTAAAAAATGTCAGTAGACATCAAAGTTAACATAAATATATCCCACAAAAAAATACACTGCTAAAGTCATAAATAAATACATCAAAATTCATACCTTCAAGAAACAAACATCTAAAACCCAGTGACTAAATCTCGGTAAAGCATGTTCAACAGTAAGAGAAATATTGTTAAAATCCACCAACTCAGATTGTTCATATGAATGTATATCTGCTTCAATGCACAAATTAAATATCTTGACTCTTTTCTCTCCAAAAATCGAAACTTTATACACAACATTTGTGCCCAACAACTTTTTGCTGGCATTATCCAACGAAATACCATGAACTCGAATTCCCTCAAAAACTTGGAAAGATTTTATCAATCTAGAAGTGCTCAAATCATAAACAAGTACTTGTGATCCAGTTCCTGTAAATCAAAAGTTGTTGAATTTCAGAAAATCATTGAAAACACAAAATCAATACTACCTCCATCTCAATTTAACTGGGAATTTAACTAGGAGGTTTGACTTAGTAATAAAAAATACTCAAATTTGAGCCTAAGTTAATCTTATTTAACTATTTTTTTTTTGTTATTGACGTGCATCATGGTAACATACAAGCATGTAGATACATCTATGTAGCGTGTACTATCTAGTTTTATTAATCTTTTGATATAAAAGAAAAGTAGGTTGACTTTTTGTCGAATAAAAACTTCGCGGTTAAATTGAAATGCAGTGAGTATAAAAAAGTTGACAAATAAAATAGAGTATGTAACTAGAAGAGGGGAAAAAAACCTGCAATGAGATAAGGAAGAGAGGAGAGTTGAGGAGGAAGATGAATGAAACAGAGTGCTGATATTTCTCCAAGATATTGCCCCCTTTCAAGACCCCACTTGCTCAGGCTTTGCTCCACCATAGCTAGAGAAGATTCATCCATTTTTCTTTGAGGGTTTAAGACAGATGGAGGCTTTTGAGTAGGAGCCGAACCGTCTCCAAACTCAAGAATTTTTCCGAGTTTAGCCACAAAAGTATGAATGTGGAAACAAAACGGTTGGGAGAGCTAGCTCACCCAGATTATGAGACTGGAAGCCCGCTCGAGGTTGGGCACCATTTAGATCGAATCACGCTTCGAAACTCGGTCCACAGAACGCAGTCGAACGAGCCGTTCGGTTTAGTTCGGCTCCTACACAACTCTAGTTTTGAATAGACCCTTAAATATGATCTAACTCGACTGGTAGACTTGAAAACAAACATTATTCTTAAGATTAGGTATCGAGTCAAACCCATATTATATGTCGAATGAGTCAAATCTTGCAAGTTTGTAAATGAGTTCTATTCGTTTAAAGGCTTATTTTTGGGTTTCAGGATAATTGTTGTAGAAGAAGAAGGGGTTTTATAACATAAACATAAGTTCATGGGCTTATTACAAAATTGTTTCGAAGTTACACTTCTGTCAACATCTTGATTTTCCGTAAATCAAAGTAATCCTAAAAATCTAGTCTTTTTCTTCCCTTGTACTCTTGCAAAGTTAAAACTCTTCCCTCCTATGTGAAAATTGTTTATTTGGGTTTCATCATTATCACCAACACATGGGAAAGTCAAGCTCTTTATCTTTCAAAGATGATTATACTTTTGGTTTGTCCCCTTTTTGCTATATATTCTTCATATTAATCTGTCTTTGTTTATCCCTTGTCGTGTTAATTATAAACTAGTGGGTTTTTTTTCATGAAATTTGCAGAAGAAAGAAGCAACGAGTCTCAAGATATCATTGCCAAATACCCAGACCGTCTACCTGTATGCCCCCATCTTCTCATAATTGTTGTGCTATTTTTTGTTTCTTGGTACTAATTTATTTATGATTACATAGTTGAAAGGTTTAGTAATTATCATTTTTGGGCGATTTCAGTTTGTTGTGAATTGTGGTGTTTATTGAGTGTTGTTTTTTATTCTTAAATATGAATATGTTGTTTCTGAGCTATTTATTGTAAAGATTTCAATATAGTAAAACGTAAGTAATGTTTACTTATATGTTTATAATGTTTATGATGTCTTGTTGCTTAATATTTGTTAGATTATGATTTGTAACTAAATAATGAGCATTATAGAATTATCTGCAGCAGACGGGTTGAAGTTCTAGTTATCGGTACTTCTTGTTTGATCCTTACTACTACTATTGTTATTTTGTCGTTGTTGAAGGTGGTGGTTGAAAGGTATTCCAAGACCGACCTTCCAGAGATGGAGAAGAAGAAGTAAGTTGTCTTATCACCTTTTTTCGGAAGTTGCTTGACTGCTTGTTGTTGATTCAACTATAACTACTTAAAATTCATTGGGCAGCTTGGGGAAAAAAATGTTATTGCTCAAGTTATCAACATGATAATTACGCAGATGTTCAAAATTTCTAGGATAGCATACCAAGTACTGTGGTCTACTCGTGTGTTCCCTTTGGAACTTGATCGATGAACATTTTTCTTTTATACCTTGGGAGTTGGGTCATGAGATGTGCTGGTTCTAGTTCTGAACCTAACTTTTTCTTCCTCCTCCGAACAATTAGCAATGTGATAACCTCCTAAAGATTAAAAATGATAAAGGGCGCTAATGAAGATTCAGTCCCAAACTGTAGGGATTTTTTTTTTAACTCTTCCACTTGCCAACGTATTCATCTTCTCATCTTTCCTAACGTTTAGTCCTTTACATATTCTTGGCAACAGATACCTTGTTCCACGAGATATGTCTGTTGGGCAATTCATTTATATTCTGAGCAGTAGGCTTCGTCTGGCTCCAGGGAAGGCTCTGTTTGTCTTTGTTAATGATACATTGCCACAAACATGTAAGAACTCTCATAAGATAATCATTTAGGTAGTAGCGTTTCCTTCTTCCAATTAACGATCTTCTGAAATCTTACAATACATGTGGTTTGCAGCAAGTTTGATGGAGTCGGTGTATGAATCTTACAAGGATGAAGATGGCTTCCTGTACATGTGCTACAGCAGTGAACAAACGTTTGGTTGATGTTCTATTGGTACACAACAATCATCTTACTAGATCTTACTCAACATTAATGCTATTTATGTAGTCAAATTCCTGTTCAATGTGGCGATGGGCCGATGATATTTGTTATGGACTGACTATATGACTATCTATAGCCGTATATTAATGGCTTCAGATCATCCATTGTATATTTGTGTTACAGTTACAGAGTCAGGAGGCTCTTTCATGATCTAGTGTTATATCAGAATTTTAGAGTTCATAATTTATTCTGTCAGATTTCGCCTTCGAGGTTTTATTACAAATTATTTTTATTCTTAATCAATAAAATATAAAATTGATATCATTATAAAAAGAGTTCTGGGACTGTAAGAGGTTCTGGGAATAACAAAAAGGTTAGATTAAAAAAAAGATTAAATAAGAGAGTTCTGGGAACTGTAAAAAGGTTTGGTTCAATGAATTTGTCGATGATGATACCAAGAGGAGACAACTTTCATCAAATTGAGGAGCTTATATAAAAAAGAAATGCAACAAGAAATTAAATAACCCCACATGGGAATTTCCACTCACATGAAAATTAAATTTCACAAAAATTAACGTTTCAACGTTCTTGGAACTTAGAAAGACTTTGATTAAACACAGTGAAACCTCCATCAACAACCAAATTATGGCCATTAACATAACCGGATTCATCCGAGGCAAGAAACAACGCCGCCTCGGCAACATGCCTAGCCTTCAAAACCACCCCCTTCAAATTTGACGTGGCGCAACTATTCGCCTCAACTTCGAGCGGCTCCAAATGATAACTCTTGCATGCAAGTGGCGTCGCAACACCGTAAGGTGAAATTGAATTCACCCGAATCCCGTAACTCCCGAGCTCCCCACAAGCCGACCGAATGAGGCCGATTAACGCATGCTTAGACGTCGTGTAAGCATGCGGACCGGTCCCTCCCATACAAGCCGAGACACTCGCGGTACAAACAATCGAGCCCTTGGTTTTCCTCTCGACCATTGCCCTCCCCGCGTGCTTGATAGTCGCGACAACTCCACGTACGTTTGTCGCGATTGTATCGTCCAATTCGGACAAATCGAGTTCCAGAATGCTACTCATAGGTCCTATGATCCCAGCATTGCTGAATAAGACGTTCAGATCCCCGAACTTTTGCACCGTGTAGTTCACGGTCTCTTCGACTTGCTTCTCGACTCGGACATCGCAATGACGGTAGCATACTTTGTCCGAGCCGATTGATTCAACCACTTGTTGTCCTAACTCATCTTGTATGTCTGCGGCCACTACATACGCTCCTTGCTCCGCGAATAATCGTACGGTTTCCTCCCCGATTCCGCTTGCTGCACCAGTGATAAGTGCGACTTTCCCCTCTAACCTGAACAAAATTAACGTTACATGCGAATGCGATGCTTTTGAAGAGGCTATCGTCTCTCATAATACGAAAAATAAATCGAAAATTGAAGAGTCACCTTAGTTTAGACATGGCAGAGTTTAATGTGTTTGAGAATTCTGAAATTCATGAGTTGAGAATGATGGATCTCTCCGGTTTATATGAAGTTGGTAGCCACAATATAAGCCACTAGCGTTGAGTAGCTCGAGAACACAACATGTGCAAATAATAATAATGGTTTTCATGCAAAAAAGTACTCACTTCATATAATTAATAATTATGTAATAATTTTATAATACTGACATTGCTTAATAATTGGGTGTCAGTGAAGCAAATGAACTGTTAAAGTTCCGGGTTCAAAGTATGTTGATCAAACTAAAATGGTCTCACCATCATTGCATAATGTTAATAATGAACATTGGTTTCGATATTAACTATTCCATTAGATTCTATAAGCAAGTCAATATGATATAAAGAACTTATGTATGTGATGGAATTATAAATAAATGCAACTGCATTTATTAATGCTTTTCTTTGTGGTTCTTGAAATTTGGGTTGCTAGGAATAGGAGGAATGGATGAGTCTCTTTAATTATAAAAGACATGCATGAGGTGTGCTGTTAATGTTCCTCATTAATAATCACTCTTGAGATTAAGATTCTACATTAAGAATCTTAATAGAATTTATTAACACCCAAAGATATAGAATCTTTCTATTTGAAATATGTTTATTAAGCGTGCTTAAGATATAAAATACTCACACTAAAATGTAATAAATTTGAATATCTTAAGATGAGTATCTTTAAAATTGTAAAAACTTTATAATATAATATGTAAAATTAGGAGTATATAATATATATATATACTTTTGTAGTTTGGACTCTAAAAACTTAAAAATAACTAAACAAACCTATAAAATTTTAAAAATTACAAAATAAATCGTTAAAAATTTTAATAGAGCAATCTGCTTAATAAACCTTTAGTAACTTCTACTTAACTGCCTCCACCTTAAAGAAATTATCAAGTTTAATTTTCAATAGTTAAAATTAATAAATTATATATTTTTAATCGACATAAAAGACAACTTTTATTTAAATGAAAATGATAAGTCACAAGATCGACACATGCCAGGAAAGACATGCTCGGACTTTCAGAGGTAATGTTCAATTCAGTCGAAGGAGTTATATTTTGAAACAAAACAGAAGTTCAATTGAGCAATACATCTTTTCATATTCATCAAAACTGAATCCGCATTCATACACAGGCAAGAAGAATACATTGAGAATCTGAGAGCAACATAATTTACAGAGGCCATAGATACTAGAAAGTGAGAGTAGATATCACAAATAAATTACAAGGGAAGAGCCTGGAAATTAGAAAACGGCACGGTCCCTAGATTAGTTGAAGGAAGCAGAGGTAGTTTTGAGGTTTGCACACTCTTAGGATGAATTCTCTCATCTTGAAGAACAAGAACCTTTAATGTACATGATTCCCTTAACCAGGCAGTGACCACAGCACCTGGTGATGTAAACCTTCCGATATTCGACTTTGCAAGCTGAAATGGCGCACCAATGCTGATGAGTAACGCTTCAACAGTTCGTTTAAGAGCACCTTCTCCTACTACTTTACTGTGCTTGCCCCATCCAGTCAAAATACTGAAGAATGATAAAACACGGAACCACTGGTGATTAATGAACGCAAAGCAAAGCGGATCTGGGAGGGAGGAGCTAGGTCCATGGAGTAATACATACCTTAGAAGTTTGGGTAGCTCCTGTCCTTCAAACACAATAGAGCGTATGTTTAACAGCCAGGCATGGACCATTGCACGAGCTGCACCTGAGGACATTAGATGCAAATCTAAACAAGAGCTCGACCATGCATGGGGCCATACATCACGTCGTTGTCCTTCAAGTACCACCAGTTGAGCACCATGTTTCTACCATGAAAGCAAACAACATGCCATTAGTTCCATTTAATTGTAACTTATAAACATGCCACCTCACACGGACACATATTGCAAATTTGCAAGTAAGCCATAAAAAGTTGACATTTCAGTGCCAGTTATTTGAGTTGGAATGTCAATAGTTGGCTATCAAAAAATCCAAGGTACACATAGATGCACATATTCTAGGAATATGAAAGGCAAGCTACCATGTAATTATATTTTGAGTAGTCATGATAAACTAATATCACAATGTTATGATGAGGCATAGTTACCTGTCCAAAATGCCACAGCACGTCAGTCAAAGCATTATAAAAAGCAGATGCTGTTGAAGAGTCCATCCTCTTCATCTCATCAAAGAGGGATAAAGCTTGGAACCATACATTTTCATGAAGTCCCATGAGAAGCCCATGAGCCACTCCATAAACCTGATTATCAAATAAACGAAGCTCCTCCAACAACAATGAGGCCTCCTCAAATGAACTACAGCGACTGTAAGCCATGGAAATGATAATTCAGATTGGTATGACAGTAAACAGTTATCAATGGAGAAATATCAAGCTTCCAGGTCAGACGAGGGCTTATTGTGCAGGATGATCTGATCTTCGAAGAATGAATCATAAAGAGTCTCTTAAAAGCACAATTATCCAATTCCAACCAATTTTATAACCAATGATCAGTTAGTAAAACGTACATTTGTTCCTACCACCAAGATAAACATTAGTACATGACCCAAAAATTAAAGGGTGCTTACTGAGAGAAATTATTAGTGACAAGCAAACCATGAGCCAAGTGAAGGTTAATATTTCAGATCTTGAAGTGATTCATGTTAAAGCTAATATATTTTCCCCTAACTTCAACAAAAACAGGAGGTTCATTATTTTTGCTTAAGTGAAAGAAAAGATACCATCGTGTAGGAGAAAGTGATAACTATTAAAGAGTTACCTAGTTTATGAATTAAGAAGCGAAACAGATATGAATGATAAAAGTACAATCAAGAGATTATCACCTGCAAGCATTAATAATTGCTGAAAAGGTGACCACGTTAGGTTTGATCCCCAACTCGTGCATCTTATGCAAAACTTGCAAGATACAAACAAGGTCTTGTCCACTTGTGATACCCTTCTTGTCAGCACCTGATTTTCCAGGCAACAGTTGTGCCAAGATCCTTACAATTTTATCACCTTCTTCATTATTTGCAGAAGGTTCAGCACTACCGGAAGCAAGAGTCAACTCAGAGGATCCGGTCCATTGCTCGTGGTGAAGAGAGTAATCTGCAGTTGTTGATTGACCAAAAGCATTAATAATTGAATTATAAGTGACGACGTTAGGATTGATCCCCTCCTTCATCATTTTGTCAAGCAACATAACAGAAGATTCCAGAAGCCCTTTCTTACACAAGGAATCGATTAGTTTGCTGTAGAAAACCACATCAGCCTTCAAGCCTTGGTTCTTAAACTCTTTGTATACCTCCATTGCCTCAAGACATAGACCACCTTTTGAGTACACACTAATCAATGTTGAATAAGTTAGTAAATTAGGGGATACATTTTGAGCTTTCATCTCCTGAAAAAGATCCTTGACCTTTCCATACATGCCCTGTTTTCCAAATCCATCCAGAAGAGCATTGTACGTGACTACATCCTTCTTAAACCCAATAGTCTCCATCTCCTGGAAAACACTCAAAGCCTCATCAAACCTGCCAAGATTTGCATATATAGCTACCAAGGTGTTATAAGCTACCCTATCCAACTTGATACCGATATCTTTCATCTCATTGAACAAACTTAGTGCCTTTTCAAATCTACCGGCCTTGGCACACCCTCGAACCATGGTACTGAAAGTCACCTCATTTGGAAAAATACCTTTGGTAGGCATCTCAGACATAATATCAAAAGCTGCATCTATGTGGCTGCTATTGCAAGCAGTGTCCAATAGAGTATTATAAGTATAAATATCCTGATCGATTCCTCGATAAACCATCTCATGGAATAAATCTCTAGCAGTCTCCCACAACCCCGCACCACTACAAACCGCTAAAAGCGAATTAAAAGTAATCCTATCAGGCTGTACTCCTGTTTTCAACATATCATCAAAAATCTCAGAAGCCCTCTTAAACCCAACCCCCCCTTTTCCACAAGCATCAATCAATGCATTATAAGTTACAATATTCGGCTTCAACCCCGAATCTTTCATAACCCCAAACACCCTCAAAGCCTCATCACAATACCCACTCTTAGCATAAGCGCTTATCAAAGCAGAATAAGCATAAACAGTATTACCATACCCCTCATTAACAGCATTCTTGAATATTTTCTCAGCTAACTCAACTTTTCCTAATCTACCAAGAATACTAATCATTGAGCTAGCCAACTTACCCAACTCACCACGCCTTTTTTCGCGCAAAACCGCGAACTCAAAGCACCGCATAGCCAATCCCAATTCACCTCTATTACCAAGCTCCCTAAACAAAAATGTGAAATCATCAGACCCACAAAGCCTAGACCCAAAATTCAGCAACAAATTCTCCACACCAGAATCATCCCCCCTGAACCTCAAAGCCTGTTCAAGCACCTCTTCAGCGGCGGAGCTGTGGCGGCTTGAGGAGGCAAATTTGGGTCTGCCAAAATGCATTTTTGAGACAAATCTAGTTGATCTGCGTACAGAAAAATCAGCAGAGAGTTGGGGTTTGGAAGAAAGGGGGGGGAGGAGGGGTATCGAGGCGACGGAGGTGGTGGTGGTTGGTTTGGCAGTGGTGGCGTTACGCTGAGGTGGGGGGCGGTTGAGGGTGACTTTTTGGGAGGACCACCGTGAGTTGGGTTTGGTGGTGGTGGTTTGGTTGTTTTTGAGGTGGTGGAAGTGGTGGTTTTGGTAGGGTTTAGAGGTGGTGAGTGTGTAATTTGGCGGCGGAGTTGATGATGCCATTGGTATCTTGATAATAAAAATCCAATCTTTTTAGTATTTTGATAAAAAAAATTATGATAAAAACCCAATTTTTTAGTATTTGGATAAATTTTTTAATGATAAAAACCCAATCTTTTTAGTATTTGGATAATTTTGATGGTAAAAAATAAAAATCCAATCTTTTTAGTAGTTTAGTTTTGATAATAAAAATCCTATTCTTTAGTATTTGGATTATTTTGATGGTAAAAATGCAAACTTTTAGTGTGTGTTTGATAATGAAAATCCCTATCTTTTTAGTAGTATTTGGAATTTTTTTGTGATAAAAAAAATCTTTTTAATATTTGGATAAAATAGAGGAGGTAAAATAAAAACAGTAAATATTTTGGGGTATTTTGAGTGTGCCCTGTCGAAGATTTTCCTAGTTTTTGCTGTTTTTAGTGAGGCAGAGAACTGAAAGGTTGAGAGAGAGACATATTGGTTGAGGTTTTGTAGAGAGAGAAAATGGGAATTGTATGGTTTTTTCACATAATTGTGAAGTATGAAGACAGAAAAGAGAGTGTGAGAATATAGTTCAGCTGACTTGGTCTATGAAATCTTCATAAATCATACATCGTGATTTTCGTCAAAATTTGGTTACTTTCCCTTTCTTTGCGGCGTTCAGATTCAACCACATCATCGCCATAGAGTAGCAGGAAGGATGATCAATCACGATTTTGAATGGAGCGTCGTATTTATATAATAAATGCGATTTAATAAAGAATAAGGCTTGAATTGATTTGGTTTATATTTCTTTCGATGCTCAATTTTAATGATTCATGTGTTATATATTTATACGTTATGCATTGTATATATATATTTGTACATTATACAATAATTATTCCTTGGTATGGACAAATATGATATGCAAGTAATCAAAACATGAGGAGTAGAAGGGATATCGAAGTAGTGAACAATGGACCATTTCAGCTCTTGAGCCTTGGGTGACTGATAAAAGACAGTGAACATGTTTTTTTACTACTGCAAGAAGAAAGGATGTATATTAGCTTCTGAGAACTACCAGTAGGTGAGGAGCATGTAACATGCACACCCATGGTAGCTAAAATGAAACAACTTGACAAATACATTGCTTAATCCTGTGAGAACAAGCTACTGTGCCAACGCGACTATTGTGTTTTTCGTTTTGTTACATATTCTAGATGTGTGGATCACAAGACCTCATAATGTATCAATCGTCAGGGTCAAAATGATGAAGGATAAATGTTATAGTAGACTCGTTGATGGGGGCGAAGGTGGTAGAGAATATGATGCAGAAGTCAGCTTAGCTCGGATTCCGGGCACACCCGTTGAAGCACATGCTTGAGAGTAGAATCGACCACAATACCGTCTTCCTCGATTCTCTCTAGCATATTGGGTGCTATTCTTCCAGCAACTACGTAAGTCTCGAGCAAAGATTTGTAGGAGGCATACTTCAGGGAATTCACTTTCTTCAGGAGTTTGCAGAACTCCTCGCCAAAATCTACATCCTTAGTTTCCTCAAGGTATCGGACAAACTCTCTTATGATGTAATGTTTTAGACGCCATTCGTCATTTTTTACTTGAGACACAGCTGCTTCCAAGCAACATAAGGCTTGCTGTCCTTGGTTGTTCTGCAGAAAGTATGTAATGAATGTTTCTGATAGAAAAAAGGGGTGACCAGATGATCTCTCCTTGGCATGATGGAAGACTGCTTGAGCTTCTTCAACCATTTGATGCCTGAGATAATTTCTAATTACTGAATGGGCTATCCTTGTATCGAAACTGTGGCAACTTGATTCCCATTCTTCATAGCAGTCCTTCAAGCCAACAAGATCATTCAATTTACCAAGAGCCTGGAGCATAACAAGATAGCTCATATTGGTCACTACTTCAAAGTTATGTTTCAAAGATTTCCAAAGGCGATGAACCTCACTTAAATTAGAAACCCCTGCATGCAGGCTTATCAGAAGATGGTATGCTTTACGATTTTGAGGTCCCATCTCTTGCTCAACCTTTTTCAAAGCTAGCTCAGCCTTTTCCTTATACCCAGCCTTGACATAAACAACAGCCAAATTACTATAGATAGTCCAAGTGCACTTCTTCATGCTATCTCGCTTAACCTCCTCAAAAACTCTTTCTGCTCCCTCAACATCGTCTAAATGCAAACAACTAGTCATCCATATGCAATAAATATAGGTGGTCAGTTCTATATTCCTCTTCTTCATGTCTCCCGCGAGTGGAGAAACCTTCTCAGGTTTCTCTAATTTCATGTACAAGGACATGAGATTGCTGTACGCCACTGAAGTATAAGCTACGTTTAACTCCTCCATTTCCTTGAAAAGAGCCAAGGCCTGATCTTCCATCAGTTTTGTACAATAACAGTTCAATAGAGCTCCGTAAGTCCACTGATTCCTCATGCTATCAGATAGCCCTCTAAAGTATTTCTCAGCTTCTTCTATTCCCTTTGTTTTTGCAACAAGTTCCAAATACATGGGAAAATCTCGAAGAGATTTATTAACGCCCCTCTTCGCCATCCATTCCATTATCTGAATTATCCCATAATCAAATCAAGACAACATATAATACATAAGTATATATACAAACAAACCCAGCCTTCCATTAACGCCTATTTCAATCAATCATCTGAATCAAACACCTATTTTAATCAAATCTTTGAAATTTTATCTTAGTTGTCATAAAAATAAGCAAGAGCAATATAGAATACTAACCACATTTCAAAAAGATTGTCTAGTTTGATTTTCAATAGTCAAAATTAACAAATTTTATAAACTTAATTGACACACAATTGAAACACATAACTTCTATTTGAATCAAAATTTATCATGTCAATTATGAAGTATGTTAAAAACACTATCTTTTGATATATTCCCACTAAAACAAACCCTTCATTTCGAAAAGATTGTCTCCATTTCGAAAGGATAGTCTAACCTGATGTTTCATAATAAAAATTAACAAACTTTATAGCCTTGATTGACACAAATACGGAGTAACTTTTATTTAAATCAAAATGATCATATTAGTTCTAAAGCATGTTAAAAATGCTATCTTTTGATAATTTCCACTAAACACTATACATCATACACAAAAATAATTGTACAACCATCAAAAATCAAAACTTTACAATCTCATGAAAGATTATTTAGTTTAATTTTCAATTGTCAAATTAACAACATTCCTAGAGTGTTAGTTGACACACAAAACTTAGATTTGAATCAAAATATCATACCAATAGTAAAGTACATCAACATAACTAGCATTTTGATAAATTCTCCAAATATTACACAACACATCTAAACTATGTTAATTAACACTATCTTTAATTTCTTTATTGTATATTTCGACTAAACACCAAAATATTTGTGCAACCATCAAAATTCAAAACTCTACAATATTCTCGAAATGGAACTAATTTTACTACATTAAAATGTTAAATAGATATATGATACTCCCCATTTTTTTAGTTGTCGTTAATCATTTGCACATTGATTACTAAAATAAAAACTAGTCAAAAATTACATTGAAAATGTATAATGACAATTAATTAAAGCTGCTTTATTCATTGCTAAAACGATAATTATTTTAAAACAAAAAATTTGGACTAAAAGGACAACTAAAAAAAAGAGTACCTCAAGGGAAAGGTGGGGTTTGCGATATTTACGAAGCTCAGTGATGCATCTATCAAGCTCAAATTTAGAGGGTGTTTTGCCTTCTCTTATATACTCATTTATTGTGCTAGAGACCATATTTTTCTTCATACCCAAAGCTGATAATCTCCTATAAAGATTTTGGGTGTCTCCGCCTTGCTGACTCTTCTCCTCCGCCGCCTTGACTGGTGGAAATGTGAGTTTCGCCGCCGCATTTTCGACCGTTGTAGACACGTGTCGTCCTCTGATTGGGACACGTGTGCTTTGTGATATAAGCCGACAAAGATTTTTCATGGGATGAAATTATTATTGGACTTTTTAACGTGCGAGATTTAGCCTGGAGTCTGGAGATGACAAGCAATGGATTGGGTTTAACCAATATTTTGTGGAAGTGGATACTGATTATGTTCAATTAATTAGTTAGATATGATCTAATTTGTATAGTTTAAATACTCCGTATTAATTTGAGTGAGATAATTAAATCGTCTAGCGGTTGAGTTAGTTTGAATTTTATTGTAGGGAAAGGGTTGGATTTTAAATGTAAAAATAAAAATTGAAATTGAGTATGAATATGAATATTTTTTTAAGTACTTGTACATTTTAGTGTATGTTTTTAAGATGTATATTAAAAATTTTGAAAATAATATGAATATATAAGTAAGTTGAGTGTATCGTGAATACAATATCTAAAACTCATAATAAAGTATCATGATCGAATAATTTTAAGCACCTATAAATAATTAAACCTAGTCTAGTTAAAAACGTACTTTCTTAATGTTATTTAGGTGGCATACTATAATATTGGTAGATCGACGATAGTAGTTGAATTCGATATTCAAACGAGGTAGTTATAAAGTGAGTCGCTCGGAATCTTAGTTCATACTTAATTTAACTCGGTTAAAACTGACATTAGGTAATCGATGCATATATATATATATATATATTGCTAAGAAATCGAAAAATATCAATAAAATTCTTGTTTTCAAATTCTTAGACAAAATCATTAACTTTGGAAGATGGATTGCCATCGATAAAAATACTCATAAAAATAACAATAAGAAATCGAAATCACAAAAATTATAACAAAATCATCATAATAAAAAAATATGAGCATTGGCAATTTATGGCCTTGAAAGCCATTTCCTTCAATTTAGGCCAGAAGGCATGTACTCGTTAACAGCTCATACATATCAGTGACACTAATAAAATTATCAAAGGTGACCCTTTAGTCCTTTAAATTTCCATTTTCTACCCCTAATAATTACCAGTATTCTCTTTTTCCACCCCCGTCCCGTGAAAACTTCTCTGTCTCTCTCTCTCTAGCATTTCTGAAGAGCAGCTACAGCTTCCATTTATCGAAGGTAATATTTTTTTATTTTCCGTTTTTCATTTTATTTTTTTATAAGATTTATTTTTTACTTTTTGTTAGCTGAATTATTGTTTTTCGCAATAAAAATAAAGTGAAATGGAGATAAAATAAAACCTAGATTTATATTTATTAATTTGGTTTTAGATTTATTGTATTGAACTTTCGCTTATAGATTCGAGCTAGTTATTTAATTTATTGTATTGAACTTTAGCTTATAGATTCGACTAGTTGTTTAATTGAAAATCGGGCGTATTTTGATGCGAACTAGTTGATTCAGAATGGTATTAGTTACGTATTTGATTGGAAATCGGGTGTATTTTGATGCTAGTAGGTTAATCAAAATCGGGATTGGTTAGTCGTTTTATTGAAAATTAGGCGTATTTTGATGCAAAGTAGTGTTAGCTACGTATTTAATTGGAAATCGGGCGTATTTTGATGCTAGTTGGTTAATCAAAATCGGGATTGGTTAGTCGTTTTATTGAAAATTAGCCATTTTGATGCAAAGTAGTGTTAGCTACGTATTTAATTGGAAATCGGGCATATTTTGATGCTAGTTGGTTAGTCAAAATCGGGATTGGTTAGTTGTTTTATTGAAATTGGGCGTATTTTGATGCAAAGTAGTTGATTAAAAGTGGTATTTGTTACTTAAGTTGTTGAAATCCAGGCGTATTTTGATGCTCATTGGTTGATCGAAAGTGGTATTGGCTACTTATTTATTGAAAATTGGGCTTATCCTTATAGGATTAGATTAGTGGATTATTAATGTTTTATATTTTGTTTATTAGTTTGTTTTTATCGTGAGATTGGAGGAGATTGATTGGTGTTAATATAGGAATGTGCGAGCTTTTGTGTACTAGAAGGGTGTGAGCTAAGGTTATTATCTGAATTTCATTGCTTCGTCTGTTTCTAGATAGGTCGTTTCTGGAGGGATTCATGTAGATTATCTGAATTTCGTTGCATTGTCTGTTTCTAAAATTGGCCGTTTCTAGAGTGATTTCAAGTAGATTGATTTTCGTGGTTTATTATGTAGTTGTTTGTAATTTGTGGACTTCATGTAGTTTGGGGGACTAGAGTCTGTTAAGTTGAACAGATGATTGTTTGTTACATGACACTTGTAACCAATGACTAAATGGTATTCTTCAGTGGATTTGGTTTGTTTTATACCGACGAGCAGATAAATGCCGTATGTGATTGCTAATTCAACTGAATGTCGTTAAAAGGAGACTAATATGCCGTTTCAGGGTCAAAAGAAAACCGATGGATAATTTGAAGTTCACATCTGTAAACAATACACCTTCAGTGAAGCTGGTTCCTACAAATATGTGTAGTCTAGTCCACACAAATCATCAAGCTAGAGAAGAGGAGGAATACTCTGATGGTGGCTGTCCAGATGATGCAGATATAAATCTTAGAGAAGTTTACTTTTTAATGATGCATTTTTTGTCAGCGGGACCATGTCAAAGGACTTTTCGGCAATTATGCGATGAACTCGTGGAGCATGACCTTCTACCCAGGCGATATCATGCTTGGTTCTCAAGAAACGGTGTTTGTAGTGGAGAGGAAACTGACGATGGCATATCTTTCCCTCTGCATTATGGTAGTCTGATAGATAGGTACGTAGTTTGCCTTTTCCCGTCTATTGTGTCTTATTCTCTTGAATGTAGTGATCCCCAATGAGTAAGTCGCGCATTTGGAAGTAATGGTATGCTTTTGATATTTTGAACCATCATTAGGTACTCACACATCCAAAAGGATCACTTGATAAAGCTGTTGAAACAACTAGTTCTAACTGTCTCTCCTTCTTTGCGATCCGTGGCTGCGGGAAATGCTCCTGGTGCCGCTGATGTTCCCACACTTCTTGGAACTGGGAGTTTCTCACTTTTGAGCTGTATGTCATTTGGAAGTGTTTGCTTGATATCCTTTTTGTTTCTGTATCTCCTATCGTGAAAATTATGATGCATTTAAATTATACATTGAATAAGAGAGTACTATGTATGCCAGGTCATAGAGACAACAGAAAGAAGCAAGTAAAACATCTCCCGTCCTACCTACGCTGGCCTCACATGCAGGCGGATCAGCTGCATGCACTCAGCCTGCGAGAAATAGGAGGTGGTTTTTCTAAACATCATCGCGCTCCATCAATCCGCTTGGCATGTTATGCCATTGCCAAACCATCAACCATGGTTCAAAAGATGCAACTTAACAAAAAGTTGAGGGGTCACCGCGATGCAGTCTATTGTGGTAGGGACTCTGTTACACATCTGCACTGTCCCCTTTCTTACACCCATCCTATGCAAATTTTTTTCAGTGTCTTAATCTCACAAATGTTTCCTTGCTTTTCAACATTACCATTGGTGCTGACATTTTAATTCTTTTATATAGTCTTGGCGAGTTCTGATTTTGAAGAAATAACATTTAGTTCTCTAATTATTGGGGTTTTGGCATTTGATTGTTATAATCCTAAGTAGAGTACATCAGTTCTTTGTTAGAAGGTTTCCTTTGACCTAATGTCTTTGGGAACAATTGAACAGAAATGTCAAAATACAAACATTGTATTTTGGCACCAACTGATACTAACTGTTTTAGAAACATAGAAGTGACTTCCAAACACGGAAGGAATATATTTACTCAATGCCATAGATTCCCGAGTCGAGTTCCAAAGTAGTTTTTGGTCTTTGAGCTTAAGGCATAATGGGCCTTGGTTAGAGAACTTTGGTTAAGTTGAGTTACTCAGTAATGTAGTGTGCCTTAAACGCTTGTATGGTGATCAAATTGAAACAATATTGAAGGTTTTATTTTTTTATACTTCTTGTGCCTTTTGTAGCAATATTTGACCGTTCTGGTAGATATATCATCACTGGGTCAGATGATAGGCTGGTCAAGATTTGGTCGATGGAAACTGCATTTTGTCTAGCCAGTTGTCGCGGGCATGTGGTATGGTGGACCACTGTGGTAACCAGCACACTAGAATTAGTATTACAGTGGCGCTTGCCAGATGGACACCCTATTTCAGTTTTGAATGGACATACAGGAGCTGTCACAGCGATTGCATTTAATCCCAAGCCCAGTTCTGTCTATCAACTTTTGTCGTGAGTCTTAGCACAGACCTTTCTTCTCCTATTTCATTATTTCATTGAGTATAGTTTATTTGATAATTCTTTCTCAGTTGTTCAGATATGTAGTTTTATGATGCTACCAAAATTTTATAAATTTAGTGATGGCATTTTATACATTGGGTACAGTTTATTTCATGTTGTCGCCTTCAGGCTTTTGTGATGCCATTAGAGTTCTTAACATTTAGACTTTAGATGTGGTTCCAATAAATGTTTACGTATTCCTTTTTGCATCTATTGAATTATTTAGTTTTGGTGCTAATACATTAACATTAACATGCACCAATGCCTTTGAAGAGGCTTCCACCTAAGCGGGGTAGGGGGGTCGATTAGTACGCAACCTTACCCTTTTGTGATAACAAGCAGGCTGTTTCCGAATCGACCCAAAATGAAGTGAAAAGGCTATCTACTACTTCAAAAATGATAAGAAGCCTAGGTAGTGCAATGAACCATTTTGTGAAGGAAAATAAAATTAGTTCCCTTGCCTTGGAGATTCATTGATTTAGTTGACATGTATATCATAGATGTTCTACCCAATAGTAACCAATTATTGGTTTGGAGTAAATAACACTTGATTTGGGTCATCAATACTTGGTGACTTTAGTAATCCTATACTAGCTCACACTTACAACTGCACTATTCTGTAAAATTCCCATTAGATAGCACACATTTATATTTGTCTTCATGTTCCTTCTCTGATCTTTTATGTTCTATTATAAGGTGCTCCTTATGGTCACATATGGCCTCTGACAGTTACCTTGAGATATTATTCAGAGAACACTATACAAGCTTGCAATACAATGCAAGGTTATCTAACTAAAAACACAAAATTGTTTCTATATCACACCGTACCTTGTATTTATATTATGTTCAGGCTTGATTTGAGCTTATATTTGAATGTGCTTCTGTTTTTGTATACCTTGTGAGTTGTAGTTACAGCTTATGTTCACACATACAACCTTAACATTAACTAAGGATCTTTCTCTTCTGTTATTTAGCTCATCTGATGATGGGACTTGTCGAATTTGGGATGCTAGGTTTTCCCAATATAGTCCACGAGTTTACCTTCCAAAGCCAACAGATCTAGTTGCAGTTGCAGGTCAGCTGATGTCTCTTTGTTGTGCTATCATATTTGTTATATTTGGTTCTCAGGCTTATATGAGTTTCTGTAGGAAAGAGCATTGGTCCCTCTTCAAGTATTGTGCCCCAGAGTAACCGTATTTTGTGCTGTGCATATAATGCTAATGGAACCGTCTTTGTCACTGGGAGTTCAGATACTTACGCGAGGGTATGAGTAGATAATGTAAATTATCTCATGGCTTGTGAACTGATTAAGCTAGGCCTTCCTCCATTTTCATTTGAGTGACATAGTTCATTATTCATCTGGTGCTTAATCTCAAAGTTAAATTATGTTTTACCCTATACTAATTAATATACTCTCAAAAAATATAAATTGTTGTAGTTTTTCATACATATTTTAATATGGAATCTCACTTTCCAACAAACTATAAAGTTACTTAAATTTATAGTGTGAAATCTCAAAAGTTTGATTAAATAACCGACTAGGTCATTTAAGTAAAATGGAGGAAGAATTTTACATGAGATCTCTGACAAGTCTTACTGAAAGAGATAATTTCTCAATGTTAGACGTGTTTGCCAAGACAGAAGCAAGTATCAAATAAATAGATTAGCATTCTCAGTAATTTCAATGTTTGACAAGTCTTATATACGATGCTTACCTGAAAGAGATCTCATTCTGACTAGGTGCTGTCTCTCAATAGAAAAGATTGAATTAGTCATTCGTCTCTTCCCCTCTCTTCTTCTTCTTCCTTTCCTGTCAGATTTGGTGCTGTCTTCTCACTAAGCCCAATAAAAAATAGAAGAATTACAAAGAGTGAAAGAAATGTGATTAGCTTTAGGAAAGCTCTCCCTTGATGCTTCAAGGAAGATGGTAGAACACCTACATGTATGATTGGACTTTAGGAAAGCTCTCCCTTGATGCTTCAAGGAAGATATGGCGGAGCACCTACCTGAGATTAGACGACATATCTATATAAGGTGTCAAATTTTGTAGCCTCTTGGAGATCTTCACTCTCACATAAAACATATACTTACTAGTTACTACTTAACAGCATAGTAGATTAAAAAAAAGCATAGTGGATTTAATAGATGTTTGCCCTTGGTTTAAACTGATTACTCATTGTAAATCTTCGACACTTCGTGCTCAGGTTCCTGCTAAAATAATTTTTTATTTATTTGCCTAATGAATATCTATATTCAGGTTTGGAGTTCTGTAAAATGCAATGTTGATGACCCAGAGAAACCAAGTCCTTGGAAGGCCAGATATATTAGCTGGGCCTTGCGAGAATGATGTCAGTACGTCCAGTTCAGGTTAGTTGTCATTTTCAACCCTGAAGGATTTTCGCAATTTCTAGTGTTCTGCTACTCAATGCAGTTGTTGTATTATGTCCAGTTCAGGTTAGTTGCCATTTTCAACCCTGAAGATTTTTTTTTATCTTCTAATATTCTGCTACTCAGTTCAGTGGTTGTGCAGTGACTCCTAGATCCTCGACTTCCGATTCCATCATGGAGGATAACATTCCCAAGTTTAAAAACTCATGGTCTGTAGATTATACATACCTACTGAGTATCTTTTCATTCTGTCCTTGACAGTTCCTAGAGAACTTATTGCCTTCACATGGTTACTTGATTGTTGAATCAACAGGCATAGACATGATAACATAGTGACTTGCTCACGAGATGGTAGTGCCATTATTTGGATTCCTAGATCCCGTAGATCTACTGTGAGTCTTAGTTCATCCCTGTAGCTGTTTCAAACAGTAGATTGAGGATATTGGTTTTCTTAACACTTTTTAAATACTTGAAGTTTATTGCACAAAGTTTAGGAGCTTGTCCTTAAGCTGTTTTTTCTTCTTCGGATTATTCTAGGTAAAAGGGGGACGTTGGACGCGGGCATACCATCTTAAAGTTCCTCCTCCCCCAATGCCACCACAACCCCCTAGAGGAGGCCCCCGTCAAAGATTTCTTCCGACTCCTCGTGGTGTTAATATGATAGTTTGGAGCCTGGACAACCGCTTTGTGCTTGCTGCTATAATGGGTATTCTTTTTTTGTTTATTGGCTTTCTTTATTTCGTAGGTTTATTCACACCTGCTTGTTGTCTTATAAAATTTTCTCTTTTAGTTCACTCTTCTATTGTCGAAGTTATCAATAATCTTGAGTAACTGTGCAACTTATTTGACACCTATATTATAACGATTACATTTAATGGAAAATCAAAAAGAAAAAAATAATAAAAACTGTGGCAAATTTGTGGAATGGCATTCAACGTCATCTATTGTGTTTTCACAGATGCAGGATGTTCTTAGTTAAGGTCTTAATGCATGTGATGTTCGGGGATTATTCATTTTAGAAGTGAAAGGAGTAGCACCTTCAAGTCTCTTTCCAGACACTTTCCACTTATTAACCCCAAATTCATTCTTGTAAAGTTCATGTGTTGTGATTCATGTTGTCAAACTAATATATTTCATGGCTTTTTTGCTCCTTTTAATTTTTGCAGATTGCAGAATCTGTGTTTGGAATGCTAGTGATGGCAGTCTGGTGCATTCTTTAACTGGCCATTCTGCATCCGTAAGTGATATGCTTCTGGCACCTGGTTCTATCAATTAGGTTTGGGGTGTGGTTAGAAATTATCTGTGATGCTTCTGCAAATTTTCTGCTTTTGTTAGAATTATTCAGTTTCATGGACCTGTACCAGATGGGTTTTTGCAATTCTAGCTAGAACCTGTCAGATTGTTTCGCCAAATCGATATTTATTGTGCATTGAATTTGGCTTTTAGTAGATTACATTAACTGAATTTGGCTTTTAGTATTTAAGAAATTGATGCTAACAAGAACCGGAATCCTTGATGATCTAGTCAATTCCTTTTTGTCTGTGGCTCTAATTTGTGCACGTATGTGTTACTTTTGCTTGTTTTGATTGTGCCTCAAGTTTTTTTGCCTGTTACACTTGTGTTGCTATTTTTATTAATAACGCTGCTCACTGATTTGCTGTAGTATACTGTCTTGTAGACTTATGTTTTAGACATTCATCCTTTCCTTCCCAAATTGCTATGAGTGCTGGATATGATGGAAAGACCAATAGCTATGGGATGTAAGTTTCAATGATTATTTTGTTGCAGTGTGCAATACTTATCTTTATTAAAATTTATTTCCTGCAACCCTTTTTCTAGATATGGAAGGCAACCCTAGGTATTGTGAGACTGGACCCTACAAGTTGGTTGATGGGGAAGTTCGCCGTAGTCTTTCGAAACAAATACTAGGATTTTTGTGTAATGTTCTCCTTAGCGTTTTAGGATCTGTAAATACACACACACATATATTATATAGTTGAAAGAGGCTTAGCAAGAATGTCTTTGTGACCAGTGCATGCTAGCTATCTACTTGACGAAATTTAGGTCCTCCAGTTCCACCACTGCCCTTAGATGAGAATTAAAATTATTGAAGTGTTCCTTTTCGTTTATTTGGGACACTATATGTAAATGAGGAAATATCCACATTTTGATTCAATGCAAATTGATTCAAAGTCTTAATTTTAAAGAGAAGAAATACAAATAAAAAATCACCTCATTGTCTAAGAATAAATTGAAGTTTGCAACCAACATCAACATGCCCAATGCCTCTGAAGTCTGAAGAGGCTCCCGCCTAAGCGGGGGGCGGTGGATGGTACGCATCCTTAGCCCTGTGATAACAGGGAGGCTCTTTCCGAAATGACCCACGAGTGAAGTGCAATTACTATTTACTACTTCGCGATAGATAAGAAGCGTAGGTTGTGTAATGAGCAATTTGTATTGTTCCACTATATCCAAGAGCCAAAGAATATACAATATTTGGTTTGCATTGGACAATGCTGAACAACTATTTGCCAGAGATCTTGTATCTATTCCTTCGCTTCCACATTTGGGAAAGTCATTTTTGGTAGCACTTAGACTGTGCTTGATTTGTTTGTGTGGTTGACTAATATTTTTAACTCTATGATGATATATGAACTAAGAAAATGTTATCAGACATTAAGTTCAATTTATTAGCTTATATTTTCCTGTGACGTGGGCTTTCCCATCAAGAAGCTCATTGCAACTGACTAGTCTGTGTTTGCTCATATCAGTATGCTCACACTTAAAAGTTGTCTTCATTGTAAAAAAATTGTGAATAAGTTAATTGTCCCGCGCAATAAAATATTTGGTGGTTCTTATGTGACAAGACGTGTTTTACCTTCAATTACAGGGATGGAACTTCCATTGTACTTTCAGATGACGTGGGACAGATTTATCTGTTAAATACAGGCCAAGGCGAGTCCCAGATGGATGCCAAATATGATCAGGTTTGTGGAAATGCAGATATTTATTTTTGTAAATTATGGCCTAAACCCACTGAATTCTATGTTTTGCCTTAGTTCTTCCTTGGGGATTACAGACCTCTGATTCAGGACACACATGGAAATGTTGTAGATCAGGTACGTTTTCTTTTTGCTGTTCTCTGTCTATACAAGGTGGTTCCACCATCAACAAGCATCAAGAGATCTTCTTATATCATGAATATTAGTCTAAAAAACAATCTTCGTTTAGCTTTTTTTTTTGGTTACTCTGTTAGATTACAGTTTAATTTTGACAGTGCTATGTGAATTTGCAATCTGTTACCACATCGTATCGACATATCGACATGGGCTTTTTTGTGACATTTCCTGCTTGATACTAGAATTTATAATTGGCTCATGGTTGGTATTCTTTGTAATGTATGTACATAACGTGGGACAATGCTATGCTTCACATGCCTTCTTTCAATAGTTTGGTTCAGTGCGTAAATGACAATCTTTTCGCTTTGATGCAGGAGACACAACTTGCTCCTTACCGGAGGAATACTTTAGATTTTCTCTGTGATTCAAGTATGTTGTAATTTCCGTCACAATTTTGAGTTTTCAGAAAACTAATCTTTGTGACGTTAATTATGAACATAAAGCATTTTGGTCTCAGGTATGTTTCCGTATCCAGAACCATACCAGAGTATGTATCAGCGACGTCGACTAGGTGCTCTAGGTTTGGAATGGCGCCCTTCAACTATAAAATTTGCAGTTGGCACAGATATCCCCTTAGCAGACTTGAATGTCGTGATTGAACCTCTTCCAGACCTTACGGATGTCATATTTTGGGAACCAGAAAATGATCTCATAGATGATGACACTGATTCAGAATATAATGCTACTGCAGAGTACTGCATTGCAGGTCACAATGGCTCTTTGAGTGAAAGCTCTTCCAGTGACTCAGTATTTAGTGGAGAAGAGATGAGTGGACCCCAAAAAAGGGAGAGTCTTCGTAGCTCTAAAAGGAAAAAGCGTGTTTCAGATGTAAGATTATCCCCATCCCCACTCAGAAAAATAAATTGAAAGAACCTTGTCTATGAAATGTCTGCACTTGCTAAGAACGATGCACTATGTATTTCAGGTTGATGCGATGACCTCCCCCAAGAGACATGCGAAGAAGAGAATAATGAATGAGCAGGATGCCAGTTCATCACGAAGTAGAAGAACGAAAAAAACAAGAACCTGTCGCAAAACTTCATCCAAGAAAAAAAATGTTGCAGCAAGGTCTTTAAGACCTAAACGAATTGGCAAGGCTAATGCAAATATTGGTTATATTCTGCATTCTGAAGGGTCTACAGAAGAAGAAGAAGAAGAAGAAGAAGAAGATGAATACACATCAGAAAGTGATTCATCTTTTGTTTCAGAATTTGAGGAGAGAGAGCTTGCGGAAACCGTGGATACGCAAATTGAACATCAAAGAGGTGAGAGAGAATCATTCGATGAGGTTGAGGATTCGGCCGAGTCTCATAAACTTACAGAACCTCGCCAGGTACCCGATGAGAATAAGAAGCCACTGATCGTGAAATTTTCATTTCGCAACACCAAAGGAAGTTCGGCTTCTGAAACCCCCAAACCTCATTTTGACAAGACTGATGTAGCATGTTTAAGTCTCAATAGCAATGAACCATCTTCAAAGGACGACATGATTGCTTCAGACTCATTACAGCCAGCTTGTTCTCTAACGAAGGCAGATGAAATGGCTCAAAACTGTAAATTGAATGATTTGGGAACTATTGAAGAACCTGTTTCCTATCTAAATGGTAAGCTTACATCTCTGCATGACGAGACCCTATCCGGTTGGGGGGAGGTTAAATCACGTAGTTCCAAGAGAATGCAATCTGACGGTATGAGTATTAGAGACACTTTAAGTTCTGATAGTCATCACTGGAAGGACATCAGTTCTAGTGATCTTGAAACAGCCATAAATTGTGGTCCCAATGTGACGGATGGCTTGGGAAATGAGTTTTTTGCTCCAGAAGATGTAGATTCCCATAATCCTGATTACCAACGTAAGATCCATGAATTTGGAGTTTCAGGCAATGAAAGTATCAACCGAGAAGGCAGCAAGCCCCTCGAGCCTCACCGTCCTGAGGGTAAAGAGATGATTACCAACATCGAACAGTCTTCTGAAAAACCTAAATCGTTTAGGCCCAAGATAAGAATTAAATCTAGAAGTATATTAGAGGACTCCAAGGGTAATGCAATGGGTATCAAAAGCTCTGCAACTCACTCCTCTGAAAAGCAAAATTCTAGGTTGAGTGTAGTTGAGAGAAACTATAACTCCGCAGAACCTACCTCCATCCGTCTTTCATCTATGAATAAAAACTTAGAAAGTGTTGCTGAATCACGGTCTCATGCTGCTAGAGTCAATTCTTCAGGCAGAGGTGGTGAACTTGGTGAACATGCATCGAAGGGGAATATCCTTAGTGAAGAAAGAGAAGCTGTATTTCCTCATGCTGCAACCGATGCATCACGCAGGGTGAGGTCTCTGAAGTTGAAGGCAGCTTCAAGGCAGACAAATGCTAATAGTTCTAAGTTAAAAATAAATCAGAACCAGATTTTGTTGGATTCGCCAGAGAAAGCTGAAAGAGCCAGAGTATTTGATCATTTTCCTTTAAATAGAGAGGCGTCAACTTCAAACAGTATTATGAGAACTAGATCATTGAAAACTATGGGAGAAGAATATGCCCATGAAGGAACAGCCTCTCGAAATGGAACGAACTTCATCAGCACACAAAAGAAGCCAAACTGGTTGCTATTACTAGAACAAGAGGAGGGCAATGGCTACATCCCTCAGCTGAACGACGAAGTTATGTACATAAAACAGGTATGCTGTCAGAACCTTGGTCATTGCAATTTTGCTTTTTAAGTTCCGTGTAACCATTTCCCTTCTATTTCAAAATGTAACTGGAAGTCTGAATCTTACTATACTGTGATGTTCAGGGCCATGAAGAGTATCTGCGTAATAATGATTTGCTACTAAGGGGACCTTTGGCAAAATATTGGACGAGCACCAGGGTAGTAGAGTTGTGCTTAGTTGAAGATCTCAAGTATGCCACTCACAGTGGTTCTGGAGAGAGCTGTTGTGAAATGACATTAAAGTTTATTGGTTCTTCTAGTAAGGTGCATGGCCAGAAATTCTTGTTGACCCTGCCTGATTTAGATGACACTCCAGATTTTCTTGTCGAGAGGGGTTGGTATGATGCTTCCATGGAAAGAAATTGGTCATCGAGGGATAAATGCCAGGTATGGTGGACCAATCCCGGTGGTCGAGATGGTAGTTGGTGGAAAGGCCGTATTCAATCTGTAAATGACCAATCTAGTGAGTTCCTTGGTAGCCCATGGAAAATATTTTCAGTTCAGTACAAAAATGACGAAGAGGAGTTTAACCATTGTCCATGGGAACTACACGATCCTGCTCATCTGTTCGAGCATTCCCATATTGATCGTGACAGAAGGAAAAAGATGCTGTCTTCCTTTCGGAAATTACTGCCGTCCGGGCCCAATAAGGAGGTTTGAAGTGTTTAATAGAGTATATTTTTGGAATGCTTTCTTTGCATGTTGCCTTCTGATAAACGTATGTTGTCGGTCTTAACATAATTCCATCATGATGTTACAGGACAACTATGGCATTCTCAAGTTGGAGCAGATTGCTCAGAAGTCAGATTTCATTAATAGGTAACTAATTTAAATCCAGTTTATTCATCTGACTTTTTCAGGTGTAATAGTTTTGGAAATGAACTTGCAATACTACATATAGTGGTGACCTATCAATCACATAACAAAATAGTTTAGGCATATAGGACAAGGTGCCAAATCCAGCTTCTTGCTACATTTTACTTGCTTCTTTCAGTACAGACTACCTCCATACTCATTTTGATTGGGAGGTAGTAGAGTAAGGATTGCGAAATATGAAATACATAGTTTCAAGTTTCAACCCTGTTAATCTTTTGTCCCATTGCTTATGTTACATAATAATGTCTATTTCTGGCTGAATGAATTCCATGCAGGTTTCCTGTTCCATTATCACTTGATATAATTGAGAAGAGGTTAGAGAAAAATTACTATCGACGCATGGAAGCCTTGAAGTACGATATCAATGTGATGCTAAGTAATGCTCAATCTTACTTTGACGGGAACAGAACATTTTCCAAGAAAATGAAGAATCTATCACATTGGTTTGATGAATTATTTTTGGAACTTGAATGAGAGAATTAGATAATATCTTGTCAAGGGGGTTCTTTTATCCAATTTTTCGCGGAAATTATTTTGTGACTTTGTACAGATAAATGTACTATTTAAGGATTTTTAAACAGTTCAATTGACCCCTTAGTATGGTGTTACCATCTCTAGTTTTATGAGTCTAGTGAGGGGTATTGCTCGATCTCCGGTATAGTATGAAGAATCTCAGATTAAAAATAAATACAGGTTACATTTTAGTTCAGATATTGTTTCGGTGAGTGAGTCGCACATTTTGTAGATATGAAAAACTAGTTTGTGAGACAACATACACTCGAACAAACCATTGTGATATGTCTGTATTGTTCTTGTGCCTAAGTGCCCAACTCTGTAAGGATGTGTGACACCGTTTGCAACAGAGGATGTCTCATACGGACTAGTATGTCATAACAATAACAGGGGATGTCTTTTACGGACTATGTCATGGACTCCTGTCAATGAGAAATTATTATTGCCATTTTATGATTTTACCCTTCATCTTTTGTATCACATAATGCTTCAAAGTGGAAACTGAGGTTCTATTAATGTTTTCTTCTTTCAAGTATATATTTAAATATTATTCTGCATTAATTTAGAATAAACATCGAACTGATTCTTGTTAGATTGTTTAATCAACCATCTCCAATAAATTAAAATACTACCTCCATCCCTAAGAAATTATCCAGATTGATTTTTCATGGTCAAATATTAATAAATTTTATAATTTTGATTGACATTCAAAATTTCGATTTGAATCAAAATTATCAATTTAATAGTAAAGTATGTTGAACATATTACATATTGATATATTTTTCTCCAACAAATATGTAACACATTAAAAATCACTCCCTCCGTCCAAATTTAATTGTGATAATTTAACTTTTGCTACTTTTAAAAAAATGAGTTTGGCATACGTTCATTTTTATCCTTTATTTAACCATCAATGATCTTATGGTCTACCACAATTCCATGGTCAATAAGGATAGAAATGAAATATAATAACTTTGTTTAGAATTTATGTAATTAAAGTGGACACTCAAAAATAGAAATTAGTTCCAACTAAAATTTGACTGAGGGAGTATTTGAGTTTAAAATTGAAAAAAGAAAATTAATTCATTAAAAATTAAAATGTGGCCAATCTTTAGAGCAGGAAAATAATTAATTTGATTCTAAATTATTTATAGCCCTCTCTCTCGCCTCTGTAGCGAAATAGTATTTTGTTAGTGAAATGATAATTTTGTCGCTTAATAAAAGCTTACGCCAGCTACTACTGACTTCTGAATAGGGAGAGCTGAAATAGTGCGTTTAATTAAACTACTTACTATTTGGGTGTGTGTATAGCAGTGAAGACGCAGAAGCCGAAGCGTTTCCCAGCTCAACAGCTTCACCCTTCCCGCCAATTTCCCCATCACATATATATACACATTATCCATTTCAATATTATTTTCATTTCTCCGATATTTTCCTCTATTTCTACACGTTCAAACCTCTAATCAACGTCCAATAAACCCCCCTAAACCCCTAAATCAACGTCCACATTTCCCGATGTCTCGCCGGTCAACTAACGGCCGCTCTCCTCTAGTCAACCCTCAACGCCAAATCACCACTTTTTTCACCAAGATGACGTCACCACAATCGTCACCTTCCTCAGTCAACTCTACCCCTCCGGCTTCCGACACGGTCACTATTACTCCTGAAGCTAAAACTAAGAAGCCTAGGTTAGTTATCGAGAGTCCGGTATCGTTACCGATGAGTCCCCAGGGGGGGAAGAAGGTGTATGGGGAAGAGGTTGTTGGTAGGAGAGTTAGGGTGTATTGGCCATTGGATAAGAGTTGGTATGAGGGGGTTGTGAAGTCGTTTGATGGGAGTTTGGGTAAGCATTTGGTTCAGTATGATGATGCTGAGGAGGAGATGTTGTGTCTTTTGGATGAGAGGATCGAGTGGGTGGATGTGGAGGTGAGGAGGTTTAGGCGATTGAGGCGGGTTGGTGTTGTCGTTGATGATGAGGAGGAGGGAAATGAGGAGTTTGGGAGCGGTGGGGACGGGGATGGGGATAATTCGGAAGACGAGGATTGGGGGAAGAGTGGGGGGAAAGAGGAGATTGATGAGGAAGAGGGGGATGTTTTGGAGGATATGGATTTGGTGGACGAGGAAGATGACGATGATGAAGGTGGAGATAGTAATAATAATAAGAGGAATGGGGGATTTAAGGTGGAATCGAAGAAGAGGAAAGCTAGTGAGGTTGCGAAGTTGGAATGTAAGAAGAAAAATAAAAGTGGCGATGGAGAGAAGAAAAAGGCGTCAAATGGCAAAGTTTTAGAGCCGCCTGCTGCTATGCTAGATTGTAAGTGAGAGTGTGAGATAAGTTGAAATTGTAGCATATGTTATGTGTTTATTTCCCTTGTTTTTTGTTCCTAAGATTTGTGGAAAAAGTTAATAAGAACACTTCAAAGAAGTACTTGAGTCGAGTTAAATACATGAAATGTTGTATCACTTCAATGGAAAGATTGATTTTATTATTATTATTATTATCAATTTAGAGAATTTCTTATCTCTTTTATAGTGCATTAAAATATTCAAATGATTTGTTCTTCTACTTTATTGCTAAATAATTCCTTAGTTTATGTTGATATACAACTAAGTTGTGAAAGTCTGAATGCATAAATATTTATTCAATGTGTTTAAACACTAGAAGTTTCTTGTTCTCCTTTTGAAGGTGACAAATCGCCAAACTCTCAGAACAAGTTAACGGGAGATGTTGCAGACAGATTTGGTTTGCGTGAAGCAGAAAAGTTAAGCTTCCTAGTGAAGTAAGTGCTTATTTAATCCTTGCTGTTTGTAGATTTTTTAAAAAACTATTAGCCATATAGAAGAACAAAACTACCATAGCTAAATATTAAGATATGTTGTACGGAGTATTGATAATGCAAGTCGGGTTTTTTTTTGTTTCCTTTTATACCTACACCTTATTGATCAAATTTTGAGTTTGACAGAAATCGAAGGGATGCCAATAAGCGCTGTCCTGCAGATGTTAATTATGATCCAAAGACGTTGTTCCTGCCTCATTGGTTCTTAAATAATTTAACTGGTGGTCAGGTATTGGTATTAGTGTATCACATTCACTCTTTAGAATTCCTCGGACTTCATATCTGAATGACTACATTGATATGTTTTTGTATAATGCAGAGACAGTGGTGGGAATTTAAATCAAAACATATGGACAAGGTTCTATTTTTTAAGGTAATATAATTAAGATTTCACGTGTGAGAGATATGGATTTGGATTTGAAGACCCTGTTTTGATATCTGCTTGATAGATGGGCAAATTTTATGAGCTATTTGAAATGGATGCACATATAGGAGCCAAAGAACTGGATTTACAGTATATGAAGGTATTTTTTATCAAATCAATGTAGTCTACAATCTTCATGATTTGTCACCACTAGAATATTTTTCCGTTCGAAAATTTCTTTTTTTGGATAATCTAACTTTTATAGATTGCATTGGCAGGGAGATCAACCACACTGTGGTTTTCCTGAGAAGAATTTCTTGATAAATTCTGAGAAGCTGGCTCGCAAGGTTGTTGATAGTCCTTGTTATGTCACTTCTCTTAGGTTCTAAGCTGTTCGAATTTTAATGATTTGAGTTCTTATGTGTGAACAGGGTTATCGTGTTCTTGTTGTGGAGCAAACTGAGACCCCTCAGCAGCTTGACCTTCGTCGCAAGGAGAAAGGCTCAAAAGATAAGGTATTTATTTTTCTAATTGACTCATCATGGGGTTGACAAGTACTTAATTGCACTACAATTATCCACAATTGTGTTTACTTAACTTACATAGCATGAACCTGTAGGTTGTGAAGCGTGAAATATGTGCAGTGGTCACAAAAGGAACTCTCACAGAGGGAGAAAGTTTGGCTGCAAATCCCGATGCATCTTACTTGATGTCACTGACTGAAAGCTTTCATGTTTCAGAAAACCAAGAAGAGAGGGCTTATGGTGTATGTTGTGTTGATGTTACAACTAGCAAGATAATTCTTGGGCAGGTCTGATTCTATAACTGACATGATTAATGTGGTATTCACGAATCTTTATTGGTCACCGTTTATCGACTCCATGTGATGATATGATCATCAATTCTTGTTGTTTGCATACCCTTGGCATATAAACCTTTTGTATTTGCAAAAAGGTGAACAATTATTATAAATGAGCACATAATCCGGTTTGCCTGTAAAGTGTAAACCACTAAGGGAATTCCATAATCATGTAGACCAACTTTACTGATGGAAGTGGGTGCACTTCTTAGATGCATGCAATTGATAACTGTATGCTATAAATTCTGGTTGTTCTGCTGATGCTAGGTGATTTTTGTTTAAAACTTGATCAAAATGTCTCGAGTCATTGATGTGCACGGTGCACCTCTTATATGTTTTTAATTGTCTTACATGTTGCAGTTCAAGGATGATTCTGATTGCAGTGCCCTGAGTTCTCTACTGTCTGAGTTACGGCCTGTTGAGATCATAAAGCCTGCAAAACTTCTTAGTGATACAACGGAGAGAGTTTTGTTGAGGCATACAAGAAATCCTTTGATTAACGAGTTAATTCCAGTCTCTGAATTCTGGGATGCAGACAAAACTGTAAAAGAAATAAAAGGAATATACAATCGCATCAGCAATAAGTCATTGTCTTCTTTCAATAAACTAGATATTGACCCCGTCAACTCTTCTGCTAAAGATGATGACTTTGAGCACTTGCCTGGTATATTGTCAGAACTTGTGGCATCGGGTGAGGATGGGAGTCATGCATTGTCTGCTCTAGGTGGAATTCTTTTTTACTTGAAGCAGGCTTTGCTGGATGAAAATTTACTTCGGTTTGCTAAATTTGAACCTATTCCATGTTCTGGTTTTGGTGGTATCTCCAAAAAATCATATATGGTCCTTGATGCTGCTTCTTTGGAGAGCCTTGAGATCTTTGAGAATAGCAGAAATGGAGGTTCAGCTGGGTATGTCTTAATTTGTTGTCATTTGAATGTTACTTTTAATTTCTTTATATTCTGAAGTTCTCTTTGCATTTTCTGAAGGACACTGTATGGTCAACTTAACCATTGTGTCACGGCTTTCGGTAAAAGGTTACTCAAGGCATGGGTTGCAAGACCTTTGTATGACTTGCAATTACTCAGAGAACGCCAAGATGCTGTTGCAGGATTGAGGGTATGTGCAAACTGACTTATCTCATTAAAGGTAGCACTTGATATGGAGACTTACTTGCATTTGCAACGTTCATATTTCTCTAGGGAAGTAATTTACAGTTTGTTCTAGAGTTCCGTAGAGAGTTATCTGTGCTCCCTGACATGGAACGGTTACTCGCACGCATCTTTGCAAGCAGGTAAAATAGAATTTTTTTGTTATAATGGTATGAAAAGGTTATTGCTAGTTCAAATGGCTTTTCATCTAGTTTCCTCACAATTATTTTCCCTGAGTTGTTTCAGTGAAGCCAATGGAAGAAATGCAACTAAAGTAGTTCTATACGAGGATGCTTCAAAAAAGAAACTTCAGGAGTTTATATCTATGTTACGTGGCTGTGAAGTAATGATCAAGGCCTGCTCCTCACTTAGCATCATACTAGAAAATACGGACTCTGCTCTATTACATCATCTGTTAATACCTGGTACAATCTTGATTAGTTTTTCAGCATTAATAAATATTTTACATGGCATCTCATTTAATGAGAATACATTTAGGTAAAGGTTCTCCTGATGTTCATTCAATCCTGCAAAGTTATAAGGATGCTTTTGATTGGACGGAAGCAAACAGTTCTGGCCGCATAATACCCAGAGAGGGGGCTGATGTGGAGTATGACGAGGCTTGTAAAACAATTAGGGATATTGAATGTGATTTGTCAAAGCACTTGAAGGAACAGAAAAAGTTACTTGGTGATCCATCAGTAAGAACTTCACTGTTTATCTTTTT
Organism: Lithospermum erythrorhizon; assembly: GCA_019722365.1. Classification (NCBI taxonomy): domain Eukaryota; kingdom Viridiplantae; phylum Streptophyta; class Magnoliopsida; order Boraginales; family Boraginaceae; genus Lithospermum; species Lithospermum erythrorhizon. The sequence goes on from JADFUC010000294.1 coordinate 64,081, forward strand.
ACGTTTAAATGTAATATCCATTATTTTATCTATAATCACTGCCTGATCGTTCATCCATTGTAGATCAACTATGTTACAATAGGAAAAGATACATACCTACTTGAAGTTCCTGAAAGTCTATGTGAATCTGTTCCTCGGGAGTATGAGTTGTGTTCTTCCAAAAAGGTAAATGAGAACCCGTGTTTTGACATCTAGAAGTTCTCTGATACAGTACTCTCCTTGATTTGTGTACTAATTTGGTACTTGGACTTTTTTTAACTTAGGCGTTTGTGGTAACTTTTGCCGTGCTATTGGAGTCTCAATTAGTTTTTAGCCTTTGTTTACAATTAAGGAAAAATATATGATGTAATCTAAAGCTGCATTTCTAATAAAAATTCTTCCACATGTATTAACTGACAGATTGTATTGAGGTAGCAAAAAACAATCCCACCCTAACATTTATGCTATATTTGTCTGCTAATCTAGTTTAAGAAGTGTCTATGATGATTGCCACACACACTGTAGCTTGCTTTTACAAAAGGTAGACAAACTGTACTGACTGCGAATAAGGATTGTTTTATAATATTGATTTCTGAGGGATGATTACAGCATGTGTTTCCTATAAAAACATGCTTCAAATCTTCTCAAAACATTTTACTGTGCTCTCCTGTGTTTGTCAGAGTTTAAAAGTTTATGGTCAATTCAAGCTGAACCATATTTGCTTACTATGTTTTGTACGAGCACACATCTTATAAAGGTAATGAATAAAAGATTCTTTAAATCTGTATACCAATCATTTATAGGGCTTCTTCCGGTACGGGACTCCTGTTACTAAGAAGTTGATACGAGATCTATCACAAGCTGAATCAGAGAAGGAGTCAAAGTTGAAAAGCATCTTGCAGAGGTTAATTGGACGTTTCTGTGCTCACCATAATCAATGGAGGCAGCTAATTTCCGCCACTGCAGGTATTACTTGCTTTAAATTCAAGCATGTTGATGTTTTTTGTCAATAAGGAGTGAACCTTTTATAGAATCTTTCTTCTCTTTATCCTTTTTCACAATACTAAAGACATTTTGTTCCATCCAAATGTAATATAATCTTTCAGTTCAGTTATCGGCCATTTCTAAGTCAGTTGCTCCATTTTTCCTGTTCTTTCCTTTTGAATAATGAAGAAATTGCTGGTTCACCTCTTTAATGTATGATAAGAAGAATGTATTCACTTATTGAGTAGCTGACAACCCCCCTCCCCCCCTTCTTGCCTTGTATTCTTATGATTCTTATTATTAAGAATGTATAAATAAGTAATGACTTTCTCTAAAATGTTGCTGGAATACTTCAGAATTGGATGCATTAATCAGCTTATCAGTTGCTAGCGACTTTTATGATGGACCAACATGTAGACCTGTTATCTCTACTGAATCAACTCTAGATAATGTTCCTGAGTTGAGTGCTAGAAGTCTGGGCCATCCTGTTCTTGGAAGTGATTCTTTGGCTAAAGGATCCTTTGTTCCCAATGATGTTACTCTTGGTGGTTCAGATAATTCCAGTTTTATCCTACTTACTGGTCCTAACATGGGAGGAAAATCCACTCTTCTTCGCCAAATTTGCTTGGCTGTGATTTTGGCTCAGGTGCTTGATTTATTCTTCTTCTGCAGTTTTACCTTTTCTTTTTTAATAAATTTAAATATTCTCCCTAAACTGTTGCTTGTTTCCAAATTCTGCAGATAGGAGCAGACGTGCCTGCTGAAAGCTTTAAGATGTCTCCTGTTGATCGTATTTTTGTTCGTATGGGTGCTAAAGATCATATTATGGCAGGACAGAGCACATTCTTGACAGAACTTCTGGAAACCTCATCTATGCTGGTGAGGTTTTGCTTTAATTTTGTTGAGCATATCTTCCCGATGTTGGTTTCAGGGGAATAGTTTAACTTGTATCTTCTTGATGATTCATGTTGCGGCTGTAGAGGAGTTGGGTTTTGACTTGTTCGATCGAGTGCAACTTAATTTTTCGACCTTTTGCTTTTAAGAATAAAATGAATTGCTGATGGAATTTACTATTAGGTAAAAAAATGAACAGCTGTAGAGATGTTCTGTGCTTTACCCGTCTCCCAGTGTAATGTTCCGTAGTGCCTTTATATCATAGAATGACTTGACACTTATTTCTATTTATTGCAGTCATCTGCAACCCGTAGTTCACTTGTGGCATTGGATGAACTTGGCAGAGGTACATCGACATCAGATGGGCAAGCTCTAGCGTACGTACCACAGATATATATCTCAATCATACAGTTCCCAACTCTCCAGAGGTTTTTGCTCACATTTACTTTTTTTCGACACTAATGGCAGTGAATCAGTTCTTGAACATTTTGTTACCAAAGTAAGATGTCGTGGAATGTTTTCTACTCATTATCATCGGCTAGCAGTCAACTATCAGAAGAGTCCTAAGGTACGACGACTACGACCTCACTACAGGTTGATAAGAATCGGAATTGCCATAATCTTTTCTCTTGTTCGTATATTGTGTTAAGTACAGTGACTGTAATTGGGAAAACCTATTAATCAATTGTGCACTAAAAGTTATGGTCTTAATCAAGACTTAATTAGGCACTTCCTAAAATAGAAATCTAAGAATATCAATCTTAATATCTTGGCATGTCATAGTCCAACTGTGATTCATCAGGTGTATTATCAGAACAGCAAAGGCTTAACATACAGCCAAACTGCCAAACTATCATATTCCATTTCACCGGAAGCTAGGGGCTATCGAACTGTGTCCTAATAACATCATTTTATCTCCTTTACATAGGTATCCCTCTGTCATATGGCATGCCATGTGGGGAAAGGGTCACAAGGGCTGGAAGAAGTTACTTTCCTTTACAGATTGACTCCCGGTGCTTGTCCAAAGAGTTATGGTGTCAATGTTGCACGACTAGCTGGTAAGTCTTAGCAACATATTCCCCCTCCCCTTATGAGAGTGGACTGAGGAGATCAAGCATTCAAGGGGATTTGGGTCACAATTAGGATTTCATATTCAGTTTCATGCTTTTCACAGTGCAATTTAATCGTGTTGAAAATATTAGGCTCTGGTGCACCTTTTTTACTCTTAGTGTGAGACTCCTTGTTTTGGTTTTTTTTATCCATACAATTCTTCTGATTGCCATGCAGGTCTTCCCGACACCGTGCTCCGTTGTGCTGCCGCTAAGTCTAAGGAGTTTGAAGTAGTATATGGGAAACATGATAAGTCGGATGGCATATTCTTTAATCAAAGTTGGAAGGATGAGATAATAAGAGTCATTCAGAAGTTGGCAAAGGGTAGTAACAATTCCAACTTCAGGCTAGACTCCTTAAAAGAACTGCAGCAGAGAGCTCGGAAACTTATTGAACAAAAGTAGAGCTGTAAATGGGTTTACAATGTACAGGTGCGGACCTAGGTCCCCGGAGGTTATCTTCCAACACTCCAACCACGGTGTCCTATGCTAATCTTTTTTCTATGACGACGCTCACCATTTTTTTGCACTTAACGGTGTTGGTACAGTACACGGATTAATTTTATGTGGCGCAAGAGAAGTATGCTCTAATGGGATTCGCTAGCATATGTTTGTAGACTAGGATGTCATGAAGGCTGAATGTCCTCCCTCTTTTCCCAGCTTTTGATTGTATTGCTTGTTCATAAGCTGGATTTTTGGGTTTTAATTGCCATAATTTCTTTTTGGCTGTTTTCACCGGAAAGTTAGATGTGATGGTGAGAACATGATGTGCTACATCTTCATGATTCAAGCAATGAGGAATGATCTTAGCTTTGAAAACATATGTTTATCTTTTTGAATGATTGCTCTAGCTTAGTTTGAGAGTTCGTACTTGCAGTTATGCAGTTGCTCGGTTAGTCAGGTTCGTCTATTTCTTTTCGATGTTCCTTATATGTTTTCCGTTTTTATAATAATGTACATTATGTATTGGTTACATCATGATAGTTATTATATAACCATTTAATATATATTGTACAAATTTCAAACCAGAAAGGCATCCTACATGAAAGGAGATAAATCATCACTAATTTATTATTTGTCTCGTGTTTAAAAAATTTACATCAATTTTTATATCATGAGTAGTTATGATATAAACATCAATTGCACAACGTACACTTTCTATGTTCGGTCTAAATTGAATGATATAATTTGATACATCAAAAGTAAATTAATTAATTGATTTATCTCAATTGGGTATAAAAAAAACATTATAGAAAGACAAAAAAAATATTTGACCATAAAAATTCAGTCCCCTATCCCTGAGTTGTATATTGAATCCCTCCCTACCCTCACAATATGAGCTGTTATACACACACCAAAACAGTAAGTGTTTGGAGTGCAATAACTATTTCGCCCCCTATTTGTAAGTGTGAAAGTTACAGAAATTATGCTCAGAAATAAAATAGTCATTTCAGTACTAAAAAAAAATAGTATCTGACTACTCACAATTTCATTAAGGGTAAAATTAATGAACTACAATCACAATTTTGTTATTGCCCCCCTACCCTCATTTCCATGAAGAGGGAGAAGTAAAATACTCCACAACTCTTACCAACCACGATCTTGTTCAGACAGTTTCCTAGTCCAGATCTCTTTTATTTCAAAACCATGTTTTTGTTTGATTGGTTTTATGGTGTTTTGGCTTCTCTTGGTTTGTGGCAAAAAGAAGCTAAGATCTTGTTTTTAGGCCTTGATAATGCTGGCAAAACTACCCTTCTTCATATGCTCAAAGATGAGGTATTTTTCTTGATTTGGGTCATTTTTGTTATTAAGATGAATTTAATTCAGTATTTGGTATATGATTGGTGTGATCTTTATTGGGTTGATTTTGTTTTTTGCAGAGATTAGTGCAACATCAGCCTACCCAACATCCCACATCAGAAGAATTGAGTATTGGGAAGATAAAGTTCAAAGCTTTTGATCTTGGGGGTCATCAGATTGCTCGAAGAGTCTGGAAAGATTACTATGCTAAGGTATATTTTGTGTAATTGTTGTTTTTTGGTTTTAAAAGTTTTTTGCAATTTAACTTTGAAACTTATTTTGTAAAACTAGTTGTGTTTTTAGATTTATATTTTGTGATCCTTAGGTGTATGGTGAAAATCTTATTATGTGGTGTGTTTGTGCTGGTTGAATGTCTTAACTGATGTATAGGTTATATATACTCTTAAAATAAACTTTGTTCATAAGAAAACGGGGTAGGGTGATGGTATCGGACTTATGATTATGTGTTATGTTTTGAGGGTTGTCCAATATCTTGTCATGGGTGAACCTCTCCATTTTCACTCATCCCTTTGATTACGTGTAACTGTAGAATATCAAGGAAAAATGATTTCTTTGATTATAAAAAATATTCATTGCATATCACATCTTTCGGATGTTATAATTGTAGATACGGATTACGGAGTACTGAAAGTCATATCTTCATGGATGTAATGTTAAGGTTGGTGATGCAGATATGAGAGTTGACTTCTTTTAGAGACCAACCATTGATTCTCACAGCTGTCTTTATGTTACTCCCTCCATCCCATGAAGATTGTCTACTTTTATTTTCAATGTTCAAAATTAACAAACTTTGTAGTTGACACACATAACTTTGATTTGAATCAAAATGATCATGTTAAAGATGTACCAAACGCTAGCATTTGATACATCTCATGCAGTTGACAATTTACTGTGAATAAAGCTTTAGGTTCAAGCTTTTAGGTTCAAGCTTCTTCTTTTTTGCAGAAAACTCAACCATAAGGTATGACGTGTTAAAAAAAACTGTATCCAAAGTCATTCTTAGGAATTAGGATGTATTGATTCTTGGGCATCTGATAGCATGTGCTGTTCTGTAACTAGCATCTTGAAGTCTGAGGAATTTGTTTCCATTGTTCATTAGCCTGCTCCATTTGTTGTTCATAGGATTCTAGTCTTGTCTCCTTTTAAAAGGTTCTCCCCTCCTTTTTTTTGCCCATCGTCATTTATTTTATTCTTGCCATCACATTGTTTTGTTTCAACATCAAGTTTCGAGGGTCTTGCTAGTAGTGCATAAGTTTTAACTTTGATTTTCCAATTTTTCAGGTTGATGCGGTAGTCTATTTGGTTGATGCCTATGATAGAGAGCGGTTTGCAGAATCGAAGAAAGAATTAGATGCTCTTCTTTCTGATGAGGCCCTGGCAACTGTTCCATTTCTTATCTTGGGAAACAAGATTGATATACAATATGCTGTTTCGGAAGATGAGTTGCGGTACCATCTTGGTCTAACCGGTGTCACCACTGGCAAAGGAAAGGTGAATCTTGCAGATTCTAATGTGCGGCCATTGGAGGTATTTATGTGCAGCATCGTGCGAAAAATGGGATATGGTGATGGCTTCAAGTGGGTCTCTCAATACATAAAGTAGTTCCTATCTGCATACGGTAGGAGTGAAGTTGAATCTCATATCTAGATGAATCATTCTTTCAGTTTTCGTTGTGGGCATCATATTGTACAATTTGTTGCTTTCAGCTAGTGTGGTAAGGAGTTGATTTTCTTGGTGACCTGTAAAATTAACCTTTGGAATCTTTAATTCTATTTTGCTATGCAATATGTAGTCTGAATCTATATTTTGCTAAATCAACATACAAATGTCATCACTCAAACCAGTAGTATGAGTGTAGTCGTAATCTTTTCTTTCCTATAGTCGAAAAATGGATCGTACCATTTGTACGAAGCTTTATATCTATTATCACTTATTAGCCGTGAAAAATTAGTTGCCAATCCCGCTGGCTGGTACATTCCCTGTACTGGATGCTATGCAGATGTAACTGCATGAGTTCATACTGATGTAAATATTCTGAAGAGAAAAAAGTTCATTATGCAGCACGGTCTACTGTATGGATGTTTCCTGCAGCAAAATTTAAGCTCACTTGACCTTTTTATGTCACAGAAAGCAGTTTTAAGTTTTTCCTAGTTGATAACATCAATGCTTTATGTCATCAAGTTTAAGTTAATCCTATTGATTAGTAGTTTATATAGTTGAACGGTTCCATTCCAGTGTATGTTTTGTTGCTTGTTAGGTATGAGTTTGTCTATGAAGTATGAACCTTCTATCTATTAAAGAATATCATATTGACTTAATGGAAAATGGATAGATCATCATCCATATGCTATGAAGTCTCATTTTGTACCATGATATCTCCAAGAGTTTGAAGCACATCCACTGAACCAACTTTATTAAATTTAACTGCGAGGTTGACTTAACAAATAATCCATTTTGATTCTAAATCAATTTTAATATATAAAAAAAAATAGTATGTTGATATCTAAGTACATGTTTTTTTTACTAGTACATGTTTGATATCTAGTAGTATTTTAATATTCCAGAGTGTGTGTTTTTTTTTTATGTATACTAATACATGTTTGATATCTAGTATCAATGGTATGCATATTTTGATAAAACTCGTAGTTATATAGACAAACTGCATAAGTATGTTGATTATTTTGTTGAAAAACCTTCCAGTTAAATTGAGTTTGAATATTTAATTTAATTTTTTTTAAGCTAAGCAAGTGTTGGTCAAATAAATAATAACATAAGCTAAATCTTCTTAGAAATTCAGGGACCTATAAGTTACAAGCATGTAGACAACCCTCAATAGTTGTTATATACCAAGTCCACTATTAAAGTCATTCACAAGTTGGAGCGGTTAAACAAACACTTGATGTTCCCTTCTTCCTACACTTTCTTTAAAACCTTTGCTTCATTTCTTGATTTATCACAACAACATTATGGGCAATTCCATCCAACGAGGATCATTATCAGGAGGAGGAGGGGGCGTCGCAACGGGAAAAGTCATCCTTTCGGATGGAACAATTCAACAATATGAAAAGAATGTAACAGTTGCAGAGCTCATGCTTGAATATCCACAACAACTAGTCTTTGAAGTTCAGGCCTCGTCTAAGACGGTGGCAATGCCGGCTGATAAAATGCTTGAGAAGAACAAGGTTTATCTCATGGCTCCAATGAGGAGAGGCAGGCCAGCTGCATTGTCATCTGAAGAAATGAACAGGATTTTGTCGAACGCGAATTGCTTTATGAAATCGAAGTCATTTGTATCGTCTTCAGAGGGACTTATCCCTCTGTTTGCTCGTATATGGCAAGCAGGAGGGATCATACATGGTCATGGTGGTGGTGATGGTGGTTTTGTCGAGGGACAACGAGTGGCTGATGCTAAGAAGAAATCAATGGTGATAGTTCGATCGGAGGAATTGAAAGAAGAGATATTTGCAGAGTTTTTGGAGGGAAGGCCTGATTATTTGAGTAAGCAGTTGTCGGGGAAAGGATGGAAGCCTAGTTTAAATACGATAAACGAGAAGAGTGTCAAAACCAAAGTCCCACATTGGTCGATTTAGAAGATATATTTACTTTGTATTACTCCGTATTAGCCAATGTTGTCTGTGTACTAAAAAAGTCTTATGTTTCTTGTTTCCATCAAGATTAGCTTGTAGGTGTTGAACCTCTTACAGGAGAGTTGAAGAAGCTAATCTATGTTTTTTGTTAAGGCTCGTCTGTGCCTCTCATTTCCACTATGGTATCTTGTTTTGTCATTTTACTTTCATCTATAGAATGCTTATTCCATCTTTTTCAAAAGAGTGGAATAAAAAGCATTTAGCAGAATGACTTTTAATATTTGGTGTAACTAATAAAAAGGGGTTGTAATGATTTTGTCTTGCAATGGTACTCCCTACCACCTTAAAGAATGGATAGAATTTAAGTCAGTAGGAGCCTAGGAGGTGGTGGTTACTAGAGGTGTGTACGGAGTTCGGTATTGAGGTAAAAATTAGAGCCAGAATACATTTGTTATTTTGGTTACGATCGGTTCCGTCTTGCTCGGTTAAGAGTTAAGTTTCGGTTTTGTCTGGCTTTTTGAGCCATAAATGCTGAGTTGAGGTAAGTCACATGGTAGATCCCAATAAATGTAATTTACATGAAGCTACTTTTTTAAAATTAATTACTCCTGATCTGGCTTAGCATTCGTCTGTGATATCATTATTTTTACATTATCTACATGCTTTCTATGTTATTAGTTTTAGAAAGGTTTATATATATCTTATTTAGATTATCACAAATAATGAACAAATTTAAATAAATTTCCCTTTTTAAAATATACATATCTGAAATCTTACCAAAGATGTGAAAAAGGATAATAAATGAAAATTGAAATCTACATAAAATTTAGGAGGTAGTTGCGATTCGGTTCGGTTATTTAGTAGAGGCCTAAATTGAACCGATTCGGTTCGTCGGTTAAAAAATTTGGAGTTATTTTTCGGGTCTATTTGTGTAGCACCACAGCCACAATGGGTACACGTGATATTAGAACTATCTTAGATGGGTATCTGTTTTCTACTTTGGTGCGGAATATACCGATGGGCATCGGTTTTGAGAATTTAAAGAGGTGGATGAATCAAACGGCCCGGGTGAACTCCGTTGGTGCGGAATATACCGATGGGTATCCTGTTTCTCTGTGGTTGATGGACTCTTTGGCGTCACAGGGAACCATCGACTTTTTGAGCGAGGAAGACCCGTGGACGTTGAGTGAATGTCTCAAAATCGCCTCAGTACATTAGGTTAGGGATGGATCGTATCTTCGTAGCCCAAAGGTGCGATACGGTAATCAAATGGATACACTGCTCCAGTGGATTGGCCGGATTTGTGATGGAGGCATGGGGCGGCCAAGCCAGGCAGAGACTTTCGGTAATGAGTCGTTTGGGGGCAGGCCAGCCAGGTCGATTCAGTCAAACTCGGGGCCCATTGGGCTTCATGAGAGAACGGCCATTTCGTTAATTAGTGGGTCGGACGGGGGCGAAGATTGGGCCAGGGCCTGGCGAGGTTCGAGGCCAGCTCCCAGTCGGTGGGTATTCGGCTGGGTCGATTCAGGCCCGCTGGCCCCTTGTGTATGTGGTACCGTTCGTACATTAATACCATGCTTGTGTGGGGCTAGTTTTACGTATGAAGTAATGCAGCGTTAACTCTGTGCATTTTGGCGTAAGCCGTGAATGCCCGGATTTCGATGCAACGGTATCGCGTTTATACTGGCATCTTTCAACATATAAACATTCACCGACATTGGCGGCATTCACAACAATCGCAACATATCAAACGCTTCCGTTACCGCGAATTCGCGACATATCGAAGCATTATGGAAATTTGGAATAAAAATATGTAAATAAAAACATTGTTTAAACTTGACAAACCGACCATCGTTGTTTGAAACACCATAAACATTGTTCAAACACACAGTAAACTTGATAAACACCATTACATCCATTGTTGAAATACCATAACCATCATACGCCAAAAATAAAGTACTTAAATAAAATATTGATCAAACTCGAAGCAAGCATAAACATCATAGATATAATATATAAACACATTCATTAAATGTGTTTTAACTGACTTCTTCTTGGCCAGGTAGGAGGGAGGTGAAGTGCCAGTTACCGTCAATGACTTCTTTAAAAATTATCGCCCTCATTGCTGCGTAGGTTGTTGCGAGGTGGATCACGTCATTTGAGGATACGGATAGACCTCACTCCCCGGACCCGGCAATTCCCCAGAGTACCCTTTATTGGAGCCGTCTTGAGACTCTGCGCCGTTGTAGTTCATCACATGTGCCTAACCTCCTCGTAATTTTAGGTAGATCTCCCGAGCCCCGATCTGGCCATATCCCACAAATAAACCTCAAACTTAGCGGTGGGGCTTTTGAAATCATCGCGCCTTATTAACCTCGCGCCTCTCCCAGGCATTCTAGGACATGCGCATTTTCCTACTAACCAACAAATGGGACGAAGATCATGCGTATTGTGATACGCAGTCTTATGATAAAAGATGTGTTTGAGGATAAATGTGGGGGTGGATAACCTTTGTATCCGTCGAGTGGCCAAGTTGCGTCGTTTATGTATCATGTAACCCCAGTTCGGTGGCACGATTACTAGTGGGAAACAAAATCCTTGGACCGCACCCGATGCAAACTTCCCGCCCCATTTTAGATTGTACTTATACAACAACTTAGGATTAAAGAGCTCTCACGATTATTGTTAAACATGTTAAGCGAAATCCTCTTGTCCCAGTGGCCAATTTTCACACACCAACTCACAGTGGGATAATCACTTATCACGTTCGTCATTATCGTCCTCGTATGCAGTCATAAAAAAATTCATTCCTAAGATCCTCCTCGTAATCATTCCTTGCGCTTTACATTAACATTAAAAGTTGAAATCCCCATCATAGAGATTCGCCATTATCGAGGATTTGGTCCTGCGGTCAGCCACCACGTAGACTTATAAAATTGAACTCACGATATCCGGATACCATTAGCAATTAAATGTACAAATATTTTCCTAATTTAGCATTTTCTAATTATTAGAATCTTGAGTTGCAGCAAATTGTTTGATCGAGGCCTGTTGAGATATACTCGCTGCCGTGCATTTGAGGCTCACTTTCAGCAATGACACCCAGCGTCACCGTGTTCGTCCTCTCAGCTTCACCGTATTTGCTCTTTCATATTGAGTTCCTCTTCCTCGGTAACTATGACTTTTACATACTTTTTTCTTGATCAGCGTGATGATTGTGCCTCTTGTCCACTTTTTTTTGTTGTTTTGGTGTCATTTTTAAATTGAACAATATATTTGCAATTGGAAGTATAAAAAGTTTATGGGTTGGTATGAGGATTAATTCAGAAAGTAGAGAGTTTGTGAAAACTGATTATGAAATTAAGTTAATAATGAGAAGAAGTTCAAAAATCGCACTATTGGCTTACTTATGCATTATAAGCGTGGTATCGTTTTGGTTTCCAAAAGCGATACGCGTTCCTTATAAAGTTTAGAAATTTGCTCAGTTAGCGTGATATCTCGTTTCATAGACACGGTACGGCGTTGAAATACTGACGATGAGCCGTTGGTTGTAAGCGGTGGGCGTTTAACTACGAGAATGTATATGTCATTTATTGGCTTTATACGAGAATGCCAGATTAGCCAATAACGGTACCACGTTTAGATATAGCGATGATGCGGATTAATGAGTGCCCGATAGTATGCCGTTTTATTCCATTTAAAGGTATTGAAAATGTATACGCGTAGCAAAAAGAAACAAAATAGATATTTTATTATTGAGTGGATTCACTTGATTTATACTCTTTGCGGACGAGGGAGATTACATGAGTTTCATACATTCAATCAAAATTATAAAAACTATACAAATCTAATCATCATCGCTGGATTCATCTTCGGATTAACTGCTTTGGCCAGTGTATTTACATTGTGTTGTTACTGGCCATCACTTGATTTCTTCGCCGATATTTAAGATAGGTCAGACAAATCTTTTTTCCTTTTCTTCCATGAGTGTGTCGCTTATCTTGCATTTTATGCTTGATAGCGATCAATCCTTGATCTGAAACCACGTACTTGTCCTTGGGGGCATGAAGTCTTGGCGGCCGTCTTTGAGGTGTATTGTAGCTTCGTCGTGCTAAATGCGGATTATTTAGTATTGTAGGCATACTATGTTTGTCGGACGTTTCAATATGTTATTTCTCAGTAGCTTGATATGTTTGATATGTTGTCAATGTTGTGAATGTTGTTAGTGGTGTGATATGTTGTCGTTTTGTGAATGAATTCCTGCTTTTTACGCTATATAGGTAAATGCCGTTTGAATGGAGCATTGCTCGTTTATATGAGAAAATTCCGTCTTGGTATTAACGTGGTATCGTTTCGTATGAAAGAATGTAATCAAAGAACTTTAAAGGGGCTTGAGCCAGTAGAACTGTAGAATATTGGGTGGGAATTTAGAGCCAGGGCCAGGCCTTGAGGCCCCAATCCCTCAGCCCGTCCGACCCACTTCTTGAGCAGGGGGTCATTCGTGGGCATGGTGAGCCCGGACCCGAGGCCAGTTCGGTGCCACGTCTAGTCTGAAGTTTGAAATTTGAAATCTGAAACGAAGTTAAAAACATGGAATGGACCAAATGGTATATGAACCTGCCCAAATTTGCCCCTGTGGCCTACTGGTCTGACTGATTTTTGGGCTGATATTGTAGAATTTGACAGCCTATTGGATTTCTAGGCTTCTGTGGTCTTAGGTTATGGATCCAAGAGCCGATAGAAAGATTTTTCGACTAAAAGTAGTATTTGAGATGTGAAGACACATAATTCTTCATATTCTTTGTAAACACTCCACAGTAGACGGTATAAATTTAATAAAAATCAATTTATTATTAACAGAAAATTAATCTCACGAGCTATATGTGACAATTAGGGTTCAACCTGAGCCCTAATAAAAGTCGAACACGTGTGAAATGATGAGGATTTCCGGGAACTAAGCCTCTAAAATTAAATTGAAGTCGAACTTAGGGTTTTATCATTAATTAACCCTAAATTTTAACTCAACGAGGTTCGAGAAAATAGCCCAGTCGTCAATCGAAATTTAGGGCTCGAAAATCCCTAAATTTATTACATAAATTTCATCTATTTGGCTTTGAAATGGGATTCAGGAAGGCCGGGGCTTAAAATAAAGACTACATAAGAATGGGTTTAAAACGAGCAGCTTCCAAAGAGTTGGGGCGATATGAAAATGTGTTTGGCTTTAAAGAATGCGGAACATGCTGATTCATGGAATAGCGCCTACTTTGGCTTGGGTGGAGACAGTAATTTTTCATAAAATCAGCAGTCCGGATCTTTTATAAAAATCAGCGGTTAGATCAAAATCCAGGGTGATTATGGATCAACCAATCATAAGAGCAAGCCTATAAATACCCCCCACCATGTAGAAATTCATCTTGAAACACACAAAAAATACAACAAAAGCTCACGAGAGAGAGAATTTAGCATAAGAGCAAGCTTCGGAAAGGTATTTAGCCGCTAAGAAAACCTCCCAAAGGTGACCTAACTGTCCGAGAGAAAAACATCAAATCTTGACACATAGCCTAGCGGTGCTTTCATTGAAGAATTGGGTGAGAAGAACATAAAAATCTTCGGCTTGGAACAAAATGAATGCCCGGAACTGGAGTACGAGGTTGAATTAGCTGCTTATGGCAGCGGTAATTTCGGGATCAGGCCAAAATTGATGAGAATTTGATCATTCGGATCTCGCTGAAATCAAATAATAATTAAGCTATAAATGCCTACGTAGTAAATCATGGGGAGGATATAAAATTTGCGTAGCCGCAATACATTTATTCGGAAAACAGGAATAGGCTGCTAAGAGTCTGCTTGGCAGTCTGGTATCCGCTGAATAGCGCCCTAAAGATCAGAATAAGCTGCTAAACACGACTCGGTCTAGATATGCGAATCAAGGCTGATAAGACCTGCTAGCTAGGCAATGGCCAAACGAGTCCCAGAATCCCGCGATCAGTCATGGACGAGTCAAGATCGAGTCCGTCTGACAAATGCGAATTTATCTTGTGCTAAGGATTCCCGGGCTTGGACCGTATCAGTCGAGAGCCGAAGTCAGACTCGAAATGCTTATCAGTCTAGGGTCATGTGGAGTGCAGACTCGTATCCCTCTCGGCGTCAAAGTGGGGCATAGAATTCAAATCCATCTTAGGATCATATAGCGATTACAGCACAAATTCGAGTCGACTTAGGGTCATCTGATAGTCCGGGCACAAATCAATGTGAATCGACCCGCGAGCTTAGGTTACCCCAATCAAGACTCAGTCGTCGAGTCGAGGCTAAAGTGAGTCAGTCGGGCATCTCGAGTAGTCGGAGAGTGCGTTTAGAGGAAGCGATAGTACGATAGTCGGGACCTCAATCGTTTGATAAATCTTCTTTACTAGATAGAGGATTTAAAATGGGGTTTAATTGATGCGCATGCTAAATAAATAGTAAAAATCTATCCCAGCGGTTACAAATCTTAGCGGCGTCTGTTGGGACTATCTACACTCTTCGTCGTCACGACTCGGAAATGCTTCCCGAGCATAAACAACTACTTGAGGGTCTCTAGTATAAACATATTCTTTAGAATCTTAGAAGCTACAGGTAACTTCTGAGAAGCGGACCTACAGCGTCTAAAATTGCCGAAATGTCTTGTCCTGCGTCTGTGCCAGGCTTGAATACAGGGCCTTGAGCTGCCCGGCCGGTATGCATCTGCGTCGGCTGGCGTGATTACATGCCGGTACCTTGAGGTGTCTACTGTGCGATCATTTAGCTGTATGTGCTACAGCAATGATGGCCAGGGAATAACGACCTGGAAGAAACAGTATTTGCTCTCGCAGAGTGATCGGGGACTTTGCCCGGACAAGTACAAAGCGAGGCTCGCTTGTCCCATTTAGTTGGGAGGTAGTTGATCACGAGCATGGGCAGGGCAGTAGAAGCTAGCCTAAAGAGGCCAGGCCTGCAGGCTGCTCCTCGAGCACCCAGGAACAACTCAAACATCTCATGACGAGCCTCGGCGTACCTCCAGGCGACGATAAAGGCTTCTGGCCTGGCGCTAGTTATGCCGGTGGCAGGACAATCCCTTGTGCGAGTAAGGAGTTCATCTTGGAGGCTGATAAATGATAATTAGGGCAGTCACTCCACTCGTACTCTATGTCGGAAACCTACGCCTCCAGCGTAGACCCATTTGAGGAAATGCACCGCTTGTTATCGGCCCCAATTCAACAATTTGGTGGAGTTGGAAACCCCAATAACTTATGGCTTCGCTTTGTGGAGACATGTAAGCTATCTTGGCGCACACGGAGATCACGTGGTCAAAATAGTTAGATGCGATCGTTCAAGGCAATGCGTTGGTGGTATCTTAGAACTAGAGCCAGGCATCATGATTGGGCCCAGCGGCGGTAGAATGCGAGTTCACTTGCTCGACTTCTTGCGTCCTTTAGATAAATGGTTGGCATGATAGAACTAACCAACGCTAAGCATAATAAAAGATAGACGGTAGCGAGACTTCATAAACCGTGGAGAATACGTGCGCTTAGAAATGCAAAGATAAGTATCGAGCATCGGTATCGACATGTTGCATCTGAAGAGACATGTCTTGGGACTGTGATACGTTACGGGTATCTTGCTAGGACATTCGAGTAGCTATCAACCATAGCCCATGATATGGAGTTGACCATGGCTTCAAATAAAGGGAAGGGTGTTGCCCGATGGCAACACGCTTCGAGCGAAATCTGGTCAGACGAAACTGACAGGCGAAAAGAAGAATGGAATCACGGTGACTTCGAGAGTCAGCGAGTTTTCCTTAATGCCAAAAAGAATAGAAAAGTTTCTTGATCTCGGTGAAAAGAATCGTCTACCGCTAAAAGAAACTGCGGGCCATAGAATATCCATGCTTTGACTCGACATTCGGGGGATGTTGAAGAATTGCTAAAGACGGCTTCGTAGAGGCTGCTGAACAAAATGTAGGAAGCAAATAGAGCGACAAAAGGATTATTGAGTACCACAGAAATGCTTGGGTCATCCTATAGAGAAATGCTTCATATTGAGGAGAAGGTGATGGACTTAGCCAGGGCAGGGCAATCTTCTTCAAGGAAGACAAAGTCTCGGTAGCTTGGCACTTGGAGTTCGTAGTCATCCAGACTCTTGAGGTCGAGGTACCCGGAGGCGACCACGGGTGGCAATAGAGCCATTGAAAGCAAGGGTGATAGATTACTCAGTGACTCGGAGCCACAGTGCGTGCCATGTGTCTTGGCGCTTAGATAGAGAAGAAGGCGACCGTGGCGAGAAGACCCGAGGCGCTAAGTCTGCAGGTAATCTCCAGGCCTTCGATCAATAAACTTGAGACAAAGGCTTACCTAAGAAGATCGCGTCATGGTATTTGACCTCTTTTTGTGTGCAGATACATATGTATGTGAAAGAAGGATCAACGAGGATGTTGGTAGATGGAGAATTATTTGTAAACATCCTACGCTCCCAAAACCCTTTAAACTCTCTTGGAATCTCCAGCATTTCGCAGCCGTCTCGCGTATTGATACAAAAAGTTCAATCAAAATGGCCCAAAAGCCTTAGGGGATAGTAGCCTTTCTGGCAGCCGATAAAAGCGGTAGGTGCCTCGTGGTTTCACCGTATGATCGATGCTCGAGTCACATGTCTGATATTATTATTAACTCTTAGGGGCGACCATGGATCCATAGTATTGAAATGCTACTTGGAGTTCCTGACCTACGTGATATGCGAAATCTTGTAGAATGGCCTTGAAAGAATGATTAAGGCTTATGAAAATCCACTTGAGGTTGAAGAATCACACTTTCTTGAGAGGCCAAATATTAAAAGACGGCGTAGCCCAGAGAGGCGAAAGCCTTAGAAATGCCCCAGTCGGTCCTTGATCGCTACCGAGAAAGGACCCGGCCAGACTCCGCAAAGCATTAGAAGGAGGCTCGTATACGGTGACCAGTGGGAAAGGTAGCTCAATACCCAAAAAGGTTTTTGTGCCACCGGCGAAGTGGATCGAAAGTTAAGCAGAAACCGTAGGACCAAAGGCGTATGACCTCTTGAGTCAGTAGGGTATGATACTATAGAGGGCAAAACTTTTGGAGAATTACCACCCGAAGTTACGGGTAGCCAAATGCATGGTTGAATGAAACATAGAAATGCGCAACAAAGGGGCGTACCGTGAAGTCCTTGGCCCAGGCTGGGATGTGTTCTAAATCCCTCTGAGTCTCACGATAAGCGAGTAAATAGTACCACATATCAAGTAGTAGAGTCTTCTAAAAGACCCGGAAAATAAAAAAAATGAGAAAGTGAGTCTTCTTGGGGCGGGGGCAAAACAAAAAGCCATAGCTTGTCTGAGAAGGTCTATCTTCGATAGACTTGGAAAGAATGACTTCTACGATCCTATCAAAGGAGCAATCAGGGAGGGGAGAAAGAAAGCTCGGCCTCGTGTTTTGACATAAGGAGAAAACAAAGCATAGAAGGCAGGCGCACTTCTTGGCGGTACTCGTACACCGAGGGGTCTCAAATCCTTGAGGAAGTAATGAAACGAGATTCATAGCTGACCTCAAGATGCTGCTCGGTAAAGAAGGCGTAGAAAGCGGGGATCTATTTGCCGATTCAAGATACGCATCACGAGCGTGGGTATTCTTGGAAGATGTAGAGGCTCGAGACTGACTTACTACATTCATGGCTTGAGCCTTGTGGGAGCACTTTCGAGGAACTAACCCGATTGACGGCGTCTAGATAAGTTCTCGGTAGAAAATTTGGTGTCTGGTACATCCGCGACGGGGCGTTATGGAATGGGCATGCGATAAAAGTAAACGTCGCTGGTATAGAGATGCATGATACCTGGCGGGGTGTTGGACTTCGAGAACCCGGAAGAAGGAATACCGAGATAAGAGTTTGCCTTCTGAACTTCAGCGGGCATATAAAGACCGTCATCCATGAGAGTGATGAAGAAGGCAAAATTTATATCTACGCTTCCGTCTTGCTCTTGAGTAGTTTCGGCTGCTCGGTCGTTCCTCGGCTGCTCTCGGTCGGTTCCGGTTGCTCTAGTCGTTCTCGACTTCTGCTTGATGAGTCTGGGTGCTCAGCGGTATGTCTAATTGACCTTTTAATATTATGGATTTCTCAAATATTTACCGACTTTGACATTGAAGTGTATGTGCCCGGGCCATGATTCCCGCTTGACACCATGGTGGCCGGAGGGATAAGCTGATCAAGAAGCCCTTTTCCTTCCCACTCATTCGATATACATTGCGGTTGATTAGCCTTCATATTCCAACGATGCAATTCATCATACTTATTTTCAAGAATAGCCTTTACTCATGATGGACTATTTTTGTTATTGTTAATAAACAAAAACTTAAATTAAAATGAATTAGAAAGAATAATAAACAAAAGGTAACGATAGTCTCACTTCATTTTTTTTATTACGACACTTAATTTTTTCGTTCTTCAATACATTTTTACACTAAAAATATAATGTCATGTAATGAGAAAATTATTAAGCTAAACAAAACTTTGAAACAGTCCATGTGGACTTGGCCCTGGCTTAAACTGCATAACGTGCAATGCTTACATATTGTCTCACTTTTTTTAGGTTTAACATTCAAGGTGTGTGTTTGTGTATCTTGTTTGCTTCATGTGGACAACTTAGTTAAGGTGCTATTCAAAGTTTACTTTAAGTGTACGCTTGCATCTTCTCATCCTAAAATTACTGCTCAATTCTTCCTTCAATTTATCTATTTTATTTCGTCCACGTTTCAAAGAAAATTAAAACTATGAAATGCATGTAGTCCACGTTTCTCCTGAAAAGGATACTTCTTATTATGTTAAATTTTCAGACTTTTGAATCGTATGTTATACAAAGTACCTTGTCTTTTATAAGATAGACATTATAATGTAACATTTGTTTAACATAATGACAAGATCAGAGTCAATCGATAAATTAATTTACAAATTATAAATGTAAAATTTGTCACCATACTAATCAAATGTAACATAGAGAGAAAAAAGTATAATAAGAAACTATTTCCTCGACAAGCTAGCAATGGATAATATGAGACGTAAGCAGAAGAGTCCATAACATGGAGGCTAAGAAGTAAGAACAAATTAAAGTTGAAAAACAAAACTAGAATTGAGATGTGGTCAAACCGTTGGATTGTAGCCAGTTGATAATTGAAGAAGAGTGTTTGAAGCAAATAATATATAGAAAAATCAAGAACCAGTTGGATTAGTGTGGTCAAACCGTGGCCAAAAAAGACTAAGGAGGGTGTTGGATTGTAGCCAGTTGAGAAGATGTAGCTCCACCCAGGAATACACTCAGCATGATCCCTAATAGCTACTTGCAACAAATGGATAATATCGCCTCATTTTTATCAACTATATTGGTGAGTTAATTGGGGGCATTTGGCCTTTTCTTTTTGTCGGTCCGGATATTAAGCAAACCAAACTCGTTGGCTCATTGCATGGAATTACTTTCCATGATATCTTCCCTTTTTAGGACTTCAGCCATCCTTTTTCAGTGATCCCTTTTTGGTTATACTAACTTTTTTCGTTGAAGATGAGAATTGAGATTATGTTTTAACCATTCTTTTTTTAAAATTTAAGTGGTAGTTTAATTAGATCGTACTTAAATCATTACTAAGAGATGGTTTTGATTAGATTTGAATTTTGAAGTCAAATACGTCCTTATATATTTTTTTTATAATAATTGGATCTCAAAATATGTTAATGAATAATACTTCTACTTTTAATGTACTCTCAATTGACATGATATTTCCAATTATTGTTAATTTTGATATATAAATTAATATACAATCACTCGTTTCTATAAATGGAGTAGAATATAAACAAGCCATATTAATCCAAGAATTATTGTATCTTAATTCATCACTATCATCAAGGCTGGGATCCCAAGTAGTCGGCATCGACAACAATGGCCCAAAGCAAGGTCACACTTCTTTTCTTGCCCCTCAACTTCAATCATATTCAAATTCCCACATTCCAAATCTTTCTCAAAATTGATGTCCCACCAATATCAACCTTAACATAATGCAAATTGGGTGTACTTGATCATATTTCTTAAGTTACACTTAAAATAGCTCCATTATTGTAATTAAATAGTGCATTTGAATAAATAAGGACCCACCCTAACCTTCTAATAGTTTCACTTTTCCTTTTCATTTGAAGTAAGTACGAAAAAAGGAAATTACACCATGCATGATTGCATGATATCTTGAATCAACTTGTAGCCTTATTAACATGACCCTTCCATTTTCAACACGTTAATATGTCAAAATGACAAAAGATACCACAAGCGACTGAGATATTTAGATAATACAGTGGGGATGGAGCCATGGAGGCTCCGCCATATGTTGCCAAATGACATACCTTCCTTCTGATGGCTACTTGCTAGTAACTATCAAGCCATTGTGGTAATCTTTTTTAAGGAAGCTACTCATCGCTTTCATAATGTTTCCGAAACGTTGCTGTTAAAAAAATGCCTAATCGAATTTAGCATCGCTGGAGCAGAAGAGATCGGGACTTGGTCGGGGTTGCAAACCCCAACCAAAATCAAGACCGGAGTCCAGTAGAATTCGGGGCAGTCGGAAGCTTTGAGATTTAGGCCCATAAAATCTTACTACAGCGTTAGAGATAAATTTGTAGCACAAATATGGAGTATAAGTATATTATACGGTTTAGGGTTATATAGTTTTAGCGCCCCAAAGCTGATAAATACAGTCATATGTCGACACGTTTGAGGCGTAGTGTTAAATACGTAATACGTTTGCTTTAAAATTTATAGTGAAACTGCGGTGGTTATGTTAGTAGATTAGTCATGTCGTCGTTAGGGATCTGTGTTAAATATTTGGTATTATTTACGTAATTACGTGATCACAAGTGCGTCGCCTCTTGATGTATTTTTTAACTTTCAAAAGTAAAGGTAAAAGCAAAATTGTAAATCGTGTTAACCCCTTGAGTTTGTGTGGAGAATGAGAGATACTAAGTAGAGTAAACAAAACCATTTATAATGAACTTGGAAAAAAAAATTCCAAGAAAATGGACATGGTAAAATTATGGAACATTATGCAGAGAAGACTCTGCCCAACTTGTATTATATAGAGCATATTAGGATACAATCACTGCAGTATATTTTTCCAGTAGTACAAGTTTTCCTTCCATGCATGAATGGTAAAAATTAGAGAACATTAGCTACTTTCCTAACCAAAGAATAATGAATAATCTACTAAGGGCATGTGAAGCATGCAACCCAACATGGCATGTACATCAATTCTACACCATTGTATTTGTTATAATATACAATGGTTGCCTTATTCAATGAATGTTTATCAAGCTGTATGTCCCCAAGATCAACATTTTAGCAGGGAAGAGGAGTATCACTAGCAAGTGCATATGCTGTGATGCAACCAACCTGCTAAATCTCTTGAAAGACTCTTTCCCGTTCTGTAGCGCGCCGTAGATATTGAACCGACCTTCTTTGAAATTTCCTGATACCACAGGTCTCCCCATGATGATACTGGCATTAAGAGAGTGGGGGGAAACAAGAGGCCACCAAAGTTTGCGACGCTTCTCCCTTTTTACTTTCCTGATACGGTTGAGTTCTTGGCGGATCACATTACGGATGGATCTCAAGTAAGAGTTCATGTCATGATCTCTTTGAATGCTCCCACCGGATCCATATGCAGCACGATCACTTAGGATCTCAAGTGGGTGGGGTGAATTCAAGAACACACTTTGTGCTGCCCGAATCTGCTTCTCTGCCTCTTTGACATCTTGAACTGGATAGTTAAAAAAATATAGACCACTGCCCAAAGGAAGAAGTTTGTGGTGTGGTGAAAACTTCTCATCCGGCTGGAGAATCAAAAATTCGCCCATTGGAGCATATAACAGTTTCTGCGGACAGAGAACAGAGATATTAGAAACTGACATATTATATACAGAGTATTAAGGATCAATAAATACTGTAGGGTAAACTAATTAAGCCTACATTCAACTTTGTTGCATATTACCTACCTGTTTATTAAGGCATGGATGGTTGCGGAAGTTCCCATTGACTGCCTTAAGTAATTCTGCTATATGATTTGGATAATTGCAAGAGAATGCACGGGGTACAATGTCTCGATGCATCATGATTGACTGGAGATGATCGCGAGGAAGTCCGAGTTGATGTAGTAGATGGTCTCCTCCACACATGACAGCTGGTGCACCAAAAGTAATAACCGGGAGCAATGAAGAAGCAGGGACTTCTCCTCTGATCAGCAGCATTAAATTTACGAGTAATGACAAACTTCCACCCAGTGAGTGTCCAGTAAAACGAAAGGTAGCACGGCTCCCGTGAACCATCATGTGAGCCTGCACTTCTGGCAACATCTGTTCATATATACCTTTTGCAGCCTCATATATCCCTCTGTGTACAAGCACATTCAGCCCCTGAACACAATAGAACAAATTATGAATTTATGATAAAATATTGAGTAGGTATGATCACCAATAACTTGACTTTGATTTCACTCTGACTTGCCCTAATTGATATTTACTACAGTATCCAGATAAGCAGTTATCCTAATCGACTACTTATCACCATAATGAACATTCATTCTACTTAAAAACGAGGAAACACGAAAACGTTATGTCAAATTCTCTATTTCTCTTACCTTCTCAGAACCAAATATCTTAGGTACGACTTTGGAGTGAGAGAACTCAAAGAAATACTCTAAATCTAGAAGAAGAAGAAAATTACCTCAAACTTAATTGGTTCGAAAAGAAGGTTGGCCTGCCAAGATGCAAGCGTCTCAGACCCCTACAAGTGATCAATAATAGAAGAAACACATATTAGCTATTTATTTCACTCGTCTTACATTGATCAAATAGATACCAAATGAAAAATAAGTTACAATGCACTCTTACCTGAATGACAAAGTACCTCGTGGCACCTTGATCTTCGTCACACATGAACCAATCACAGGGTGATGAACTAATCGAGCTAAGACCATCCGCAACAGCTTGCTTTACTTCCTCTTTTGCACTTACAACTGCTGTTACAGAATCAGTGGTCGCCATTAATGAAGCCATCTCTTCAGGTGTTATGCTCATCCTACCACTCTCGTTGCCTCTTTCATGCAAATCTTCATCCTGAGTAGATTCGGAGGATGTAAATGGGAGAATGCTCTTTGTATGAGAATGCAAGTATGACGCAGCCGAGGCAGCAATCTTATAGGCAGCAGATGCATTGAATTTCTCTTCCGCGTTCCTTTCATCGTTGTTGTGTGCCTCCTCTGTTCTATTTCCTCCCGACCCTTCCGCTTCAACAGATACATTGCCTTTCTCAGACTGCTGGTTTTCAGTTAATTCCTTCTCTTTTTCAGATAACTGCTTCTCTATTTCAGCTTTGATTGCTTGCTCTTTCTTCTCAAATGATGAAGTGATAAAACGCAGTCGGTGATTCCTTAGAAGATTTTTTGGCTGTACAGAAAAATCATAATGTTTAGGTATTTGCTGAATTTGGTAAAGTGAAAACAAGCAACAACAAAAAGTAAATCTTTACAAAAACAACAATCAAATAATAAAATTATCCAATTGGATATCTACTTAAGAATAAGAGTGCAGACATCAGATCTTCATAAAATAAGCTATATGCAAGTCTTAACGGAGTGTAAAGAATGGTAATATAAAGTGTAATAAACGATCCAAACTTCTCTTAAGCCTACATTGCAAATCTAAAAAAACACAAAATTTATATCCCACATATAACCAAGAAACATATTCAAATCAATCATGTTTCATCTCTAACATTACACCCAGCCATTGATAACTTCAATGATCTCAGGAGGTACTATGATCAGTTCATTCAAACACAAGTTCCATATCCATCAATCAAAAAACTAAACAAAATCAAGTCATATCCCACTAATTATAGTGGACTATATGAATACGATGTTTTTAACATATCCACCAATCAAATATTAATATAAATATTGCAACTTTTCAATAACAACATAAAAATCATAAAGAAACAGCAAGGGGAATAAAAATGTAACCTTGATCTGGGGGATAGCATAAGCCAAATTTCCCAAATAAGACATCTGAGCATATAATCTAGCTTCAGCTAATGACACCCTCTTCAACAACCTGGAAAATGAATCTTTATCAAACTCAATCTTCTCATCATCATCAACATCAAAGCTACAACCTTCACATTCTCCATCACCATTATCAACATCATCATCATCATCTTCAACATCATTTTCAACACCATTTTCTCCATTTTTCCCTTTCCACAATGATCTTACATGCAAAATCTTCAAAACCCAATTTCCATTTTCCCCCCCACTTTCATCATTGCCTTCATTTTTCTCATTGACTTCAACTTTTTCATTAACTTCAATTTTTTCATCAGCAAGAACTGCCTCATCCAAAGCTAAAGCATCATTCTTGTTCTTTCCTCCTCCACCTCCACCTAAAGGCCAGAGTGATCTAAGTGGAAGAGGAAACGAAAACCCCCACCGTAAATTCTTATGCGCCGCCTGTTTCTCCACCGAAAGCTCCGCCATCTGCGGTGGTTTAAGCTGTGATCGGAGGTCCAAACAGCCACCACCACCACTAGTGAGGGAGGTAGAAGGAGGCATCATTGCATTAATTCCGATCTTTAAGCTTAAAGTATCCATTTCTTTACAGAAATTAATGAAATAAAAACGAATTTGTAAAGTTTTGATTTGTGTATGAATATGAAACTATGTAAATATATGTAATAGTATAATATTGAGGATGGTATTTGTATATGTGAGTATATGATCAGTAGTTGATATGAATTGAAAAGTGTATGTAATTGTGTAAACGATCTTTAAATGTGAGAGAGACAGAGAGAGAGAGAGATTTGGTAGTTTTATAGGTAGGCGTTGGATCTTGAATGAAATGAATGAGAGGGAGTTCAGAACAACGTGTACAATAAATAGTTGTAATCCGTCAGACAGTAGAGGGAGGGTTTAATAAGCACTTTTTTGTGGCGATTCTGAGTGAAGCCACGAATTAATGTATTTTATTTTATCGCTTTTTTTGATAAAAAAATTTATTTAATTTTATAGTAAGCTTTTTCGTAGTGTAGCAATGGCACAACAGAGAGCAGAACACCATGGCTTCTTCTTTAAATATTATCTAACATGTATCTTCGGTAATTATAATCGAAAAATAAAAAGTTATTTAAAAGCGATCTCTATCTTTATTTTAGCGTGGTTACTTTTTCATCTTATTTCTTTTAGGTTTTTTAAAATTTATTTTTTCGTTATAATTTTATTATAAAAATAATAAAATAATTTCTTGACGAGCATGCAGCATATAACTTAGTACTTATAAATGAAAGTTTAGGCGTAAGCATCTTTCGTTTGAATTAATTGATTTTCATTTTTCAAGATATAATTTTAATTATTAATTATTTTTTATATATATTATAAAAAATTATAATAAAATAATTTTATGAAAATATTTTTAAAAGCAGTCCTGATAATATTAATTTTATATTTTTTGGATTAGTAAATAAAAAGTAATTTGTGATCGAAATTAACTACGTCTGAGATTTTTAAAAGCGTCGATTAATTTGAAATGAAGGAAGTAAATGAGAAGAGGAATGCGTGAGGGAAATGTCGATATGATAATATTGCCCAGGGCAATAATTCAATTGATAAATAATTATAATGTTAAGTATCACCGTCTTTTAAATGCGGTGTGAGTTCATTTCTTATAATAAGCGAGCGCTTTTATTGAAGTGGTAATCGATTGAGGCACGTCATGATTAAGCTGCTTTTGTTGTTGTATCTTAGGATAGGGATCTCGATGGATCGTTAGTGTGACGATTTCACACTTTTTATCAATATGATAATATTCACAATTTGTAGAAATTGACTAGCGTTAAAAGTACATATTAAAACCATTGGTTATGGTAAAGATAAAACTTCGCTGATCATATAAATGCGTCATGTGTATTTGAAATATTCACAATATGGGATTGATCCTCTTTCAATATTCTCCCGCACGTAAAATTTGATTTCACCATTATCACGTTTACGAAATCAAGAATATAACTCGCGATATCATATTAAAATTCATAAGATCAGCTTGATAAAATCATATAAACCGCCTCATATAATTTGAAATATTTAACATGAAACGGATCTCCTTTCAATAATTACATCAAAAACCATTAAAACTATCTGATCAAGGATCATCATATTTATTATTTTTGAAATTCTAAAAATAGTTTCATAAGTTAACCTAATTAAATTTAGTTTAGGCAAGAGGAAAACTTTGTCAAGTAAAAGCCATTTTGCCACGTGTAATGAAGGGGTCGGGTGTCTTGGAGGACCAAAATGCGTAAGTTTGGTGGATAAAAGGAATGAATGCCACTTCATATTTGTGTATGTGTGGGTCAACTGCTGAAAACCCAACCTGACGTGTCCCTAAAACCACTGCTTATCTACAGTTCTCTTCTCTGTCAACTAACCGACCCTATCCAGACCTCCAAACACGACGTTGTTGAAATACCCACGAATTTGTCTTCCGGAGACAACAAAACAAATCAATTCAAAAATATGAAACGGATACACTAATGATCTCTCGAGATACATGCCTCGAATATAATAGAAAAATTATGTTGGGATTTAAGGCCATAAATGCTTTCGGGGTTTGACCGTCAATAAAACGACATGGGTAAGTGCGAAAATAATGATTGTGAGAATTTTATCTTGATTACTTGATGTATTTAGATTAAATAGCCATTTCTTTACTTGAGAATCGGCTAATAAGCAGAGAGAAGATTGTTCTGGCCACTGCCATTAGGCATGTCCCATGTTGAGAGTATTTTATTATCGTAGAAAATCTCTCTCAGCTAAGCGCAGTAAACAGATAAAAGCTCTAAAGTTAGCGAGAAGCAATAGCTATGTTATTGATAATATTAAAAAGCTAATATTATTACAGGATGAATATTCTACATTCTCGATACCCCATTATATATTTGTGTGATAAATAAGCTCGTAAGAAAGCGTTATATATTTATAGGTTATGAAAACCTAAGCGGTATGTCTTTTAACTGAGAAAGTCTTGAAACAGCACAAAACCGTTTTCGGACTTTGCCCGGCCGAGACGAAATTAGAATAGCTCCATCTGAGAGAAGATTTCCCAGCGCCGCCGAGGGCCCAGCCGGACCTCGAGTGCCGATGGCCTCTCGATAAAAAATGACTTCACATCTGATAATGCAGAAACATTTTTAGGGATCAGCCTTTGACCGTCATTCATGACGGCCTTCAGGTTAAATACGTACATGACTCATGGAAAGTGATCAGGCTTGGAATCACATTTCTTTCGATCAGGAACATCATAAATATTGTAGGAAACACTTCATAGAAGAGAATCTAGAATAGTACTTCTCTGGTGTTGAACTTTCCTCGTTCAACGTTATGCGTCTTTCTCTTGCCGCTGCGTAGCGATCTTGTGTGGCAGAAAAACCTCCGAGTTTGATTGGTTTGCTGATAATTTCTCTTGCCTTCCCGTTTCGCGTCGATGGCTTCCTTTGATCACAATTAGGTGACTCGATGTTTGATCGAACATCCTTGACGGTCTTAATGAATAATCGGGAGGTTGGGAATACAAGCCAGCGACTTTGAAACCACGCCACCTGAGATGATTCATCGCAGCGGAGACGGTTTCATCCTTTGAGAATTTCTTTCGGACTCGAACTTCATCCTAAGTATTACATTACACTTGATTGGTGCGCTTCGACATTCAATGCATCTTCATTTGTAAAGCTCCTCAAAATCTCGAAACCTACCGTCGCATCCGAACATGAATTTCTACTTGTGATCCTTCATCTTCGTAGAAACTGCAAATGTCGAATCTCGCATCTTTCTCTGGATCGTCTCTTCCAACTTCTTCTAGGCAGTCGGCCAATTATAGAGTGCAGAGCCACATACTTTTTCTTTATTCTATAGAACAACGCCCAGGTTCTGGTCTTGAGAAAGTAGTTCGATAACTTAAATACGCCGTCCGGTGACTCACGAGAATTAAAACTATTTCTAATTTGAAACACACCACCAGCGCTGTCGGTTCAATAAAGAATCGAATTCGGCGAGCAGTTCGCATCTCATCACTATTAAATGCGGCTGACCAAAAGCCAGCCAAGATGAGCAGTCCCATGAAGTCCCATAAACATAATTCACCATTTACATCACTGTCGTCGTAGTATGAAAAAGAAGCTCGAAATCTCTTGTCAGGGAATCGGCAGGCATTCGCGGATTAAGCTGGCGGCTCGGGGAGCCAATACTTCCAGCGCGACATGGCGTCGCCGTTAGCTTTGTGAGTGCCTATAACCGTGTGACCCGTCTTTTATGACAACTGAGATACTTAATTCTCTTCACCTGCCGACACCATTTGTTTAAAAACCTGCATTTTAAAGATTCTTGCTCTTCGCACACTTATTGGAGAGCCGCCCAACGGCTTCACTTATATGAAGAACTACATTGCCTCCTGAGATGAATCACTGACTCCTGACCACCTTAAGAAGTTTAGCACTTTATTAGTACTGTAAAATTACTAGCAAGCGAGTCATTGAACCCCCAGCTTTCGAATGAAGCCAACAAAATCGGGCCTTGCATCTAAATAAATCAGCGTTAACATACTTAGTCGATGGATTTGATTAATATCTTATTGAGGAAAATCGTTAAAGGCGTCTACATTATGGGTGTACTTTGACATGCCCAACATGGCTTGGCGAACTTTCGTAGAAATGCGCTTATTGTTTGCGAGAGAATTTCTCATGGTCGCATCGAAGCCATTGACCCACTTTGTGGTGGTCTCTTTAGCAATATTAGCAACAACGTTCCTCCGACAAACAGGTCTAATCGCACCCCAGACGCTGCGCTGTCGATTCAATCCGTTAAATGCCGTCAATGCTTACCGAGGAACCTGCGATGGTTTGTTCAGAACTATACCATCCTGAATAATCGCCATGCATTATCTTGATGTGAAAGTAGTTTCATCGAATTTCTCTACCGGCTTAGTGTCCTGATTCGTTAAACCCAGAAGCTAGTGATTCTTAAACTCACAATCATTTCTGACGAGCTCGATCTACCGATTTTTTGGGATTTAAGACACTAAATCCGCTTAAGTTTAAGCGTCAATAAAAGCAATGTCGTTAAGTGTGAAAATAAACGGAGCCATGAAATTTTTACACCCACTAAGTTCACCGATGTGAAAGCGTCGTCACTTGTTCTTCTTTGTAAAGAATCGCTAATAAGCAGGAAGATTATTCTGAAGTCACTACTGCATGGGCCCATAATCATGTTTAGAATATTTTGCATGAAAATGCAGGCTACTGCAGCCTATCAGAACAAAAGATAAACTCTTGGATTGAAAGCAATAGCTATGTTTTTGATAATATTAAAAGCACCATTATTAGGATGGTCATCCTACGATACATGTAATTTGTTGATAAATAAAACTTCATGAAATATCTTATATTTATAAATTTATAGCCTGCTTAGTATGTATTTTTGAGAACTGAGAATCTTGAAAACACAGCACAAAGAGCCGTTTTGAACACATCATTGAGCGCAGAAGTGCAATAATTTCATCTGACGATTCGGCGCCGTGAGACCTCGAGTCTCGATGGCCTCTCAAACAAAAATATTGCGCATCTGACGATTGTCGTGAAATATGTTTGATTGATCGGTTCTTTCAATGAATTTTATTGTGAAGATTATTTCGTTATAGAGTCGGCGAACTCATCTTCTTGAAGAGCAGATTCTTGATATGTTAACAAATTGAGCCCATATTAAACAATTTAGTTTACTTTTTTATTTATTCGTATGAGGATTTAACAATTAATAATTTTAATATATAAATAGTGATGAAATGATCAATTTCGAAAATTTCAAACATTGCTAAAGCAACTTAAACTGTAGCTTTCATAGGTTACCAAAGTTTAACAATTACTAAATTTCTTCATATAGCATTCATTATCACATGATCCAAATTGGTGTTTCGGTGTGTTTGTTAAAGGCACAAAATTGAAATTGAAATAAGAACTTAGTACAAGTTTTGATAATTTATACCTCAAACAAACATAACCTTATGCCTTCATTAATTGAATAAATGTTCCCTAGCAACATCTATAACCTCTCAACTCTGCTTCATTACTTGAGTCGATACAACAATAAAAACACCGCGACTAAGCTTGATATTACCAGAAACTCAAGAAGGCCTATAATTCATACCCTCAGGATGAGTACATTATGGATACCATCATGGACTCATAAGTCATAAGCACCGCGATGGCACTACTTCACCAAAACGGCATGAAAATTCTGTATGAATGTTCAAAATCTTCTGTAAGAATCATCATGTTAGACGTGATGGATTGAACTCTGCTGTAATCTCAGCCGAGGATTTCCTTAATCTGAGTTTTCTGTTCCTCTGTTAGGGAAGTTGGGAAAAGAACCTCGAATTTGACATACAGATCACCCTTCTTGTTATTGTAGTGTAGAGGCATTCCTTCACCTTTGAGCTTCCTCACTTCTTTCGGCTTTGTGATTCCCTGACAAATGGACAGGATCATCTCACGGTAAGCATGGATACATTTAATGAGGAAGTGAAATAGATGTTTATCTGCTACGCTCACCTTTGAACTAATGTCCACTAAACGATCATCAAGATGCTTAAGGGTCTTCTCAAAGCCAACTAGAGCTTGCACCTGAATAGATGATTATAAGCACATATTCTATACAGTACATGAATAAACAGAAACAAGTAAGTGAGCAGCATTTACCAGAGTAATGGTAACAGATGTATGGAGATCATCACCGTCCCTTCTGAAACGGTCATGAGATGCTGTGCGAATCCGAAACTGTCCAGAAAATAATAATGAGAAAAGTAAGCACGAGGGACTAGGGGAACAGCTATTGAAGGCAAGGAAATACTAACTCTCAAATCACCAGCTTCACCATCAATCTTAGGTTCACCTTCTTCATGAAACACCACTTCCTGCAAATGGAGAAAATTTGTGTACCCTGGATTAATAACTACCAAGCAGAGAGTCAGCAATAAGAAAGTCATGCCCATTCAAGCTACCATACAAATAATTATGGAAGTATTAACTTAGAAATTTACAGGTGTAAACCATTAACAGGTTTACAGGGCATAGTTCAGAATAGTCGAACGAGGTAGCGTATGTGCTAGCTCCAGGCAAAAGGAGAATTTGAAAAAGAAAAAAAAAACAGTGTTGTTTCTCAAAGAAGTGATACACACCACCTCAGATAATTACCTAATTCTCACTTCTTCCAAGTAGCTAAATTATTTTGCACCAATAAAGGAACAAAGAACCCGGAATCCAAGGAGAAATGCAATTTTCCAAACAAGAAATGATGTCTATGTCACGGAAAACCAATTGTTAACTTTTCTATTTCCTTTCTTTCAAATATCAGAATCCTAAGCTTTCCTCTATATTAGCTTTCAAATTAATGTTATATCATGCAAAAATATTACTGCTTACCTGTCCATCTCTCATTCCTTTCTCAATATCGACTGTAATGAAGTCTCCCTCTCTTGCATACTTAACATTGGGACACTGGTCACACACCTGAAAGAACACAACAGTAAGTGAGCAGTCAAGAGTTCACTAATCTGATTAATCATAGCAGAGAACAAGAAGCTAATTTTGGAAGCCAAAACTAGCAAATTGTTACTCCCTGGTCCAATTTGTTACTCCCTGGAGTATAATATAACTTCTTCCATACTTAAAGTTGTATCAACTTCAAATGGTTTCTCGGGGAGGAGTTTCAGTAGTGCACATAGTTAAAAAATAAACATTACCTGTTCAGTCATCTGTTGAAACATCCCTGGTCCAATTTGCCTGTGGTAAACCTCATTTCTACAGTTACAGCGCCTCTTGCCGGAAGCTGGCTTGATAACATTCTTCTCCCTCCAAACCTGGCAATCATTCACACATTACATCAGCCACTAAAGAGATTAGACAAAAGGCCGACTCCGTAAATATTAAAAGGTCCATTAAGAGAGCAAGACATAAGGAGTATCTCCGTAATTGGAAAGATATAAGCTCAATCAGCAGATTGAATATCATAGATCCGGAAGGTGATAGTCCATAGAAAACAACAATATAGGCTGTCAATCTGACAATGACTTCTTGCACACTCGTCTTGAGCGAACAGATAAACACAATCTATTCAGAGTGCTGAAAACAGGAATATACCTTCAGAGAACCACCCAGGTATAAATCTTCTAGTGTGGCATCTATTTCGACAATAACATCATCGCCTTTAATAATAGTCTCTTCCTCTTCCATTGATCCTCCCCCAAAAAATCTGATATATAGAAAGTGAGTAGCATGTTAAGTAAAACTATGGTAGTCAGCAGTACAAACAGAATTAGAAATAGTAAAGAGAAAAGAGAAGTTTTAAGCATGAACAGGTCTCAGTCTAGTAACCAGACATAAAAAGCGAGCTTATCTCAAACTTTAACTTTGATGAGTGACTTTTAACAAATGAGAAGGAAAACACCATAAATTATGCAAAGGATATTGTTACCATCTACTTAGCATGTAGAGTTCACTTTACAAAATAAATCATCTTCTACCATCGCTTTAGAAGCAGAATCATCACCTAGAACTTCTTGCAAAAGCTATAGAACCAAAGTAGCAAAACATTGTACTAGAAATCTGACTCACGATTATCTAAATAGTTCACATGCTTATACTTTGGCCATCGAAATCCATAGTCCGTCGAACCAATCAGATCCAAATACTTAACTAAGAACCGTATAATTCTGAACTTACATTATAAAACTTAAACTTCCAAATTGGTCACTTCAAATATATGAAATTCGTAAGCATCAGGAAGATATTCCACTTTTGCAAGATAAATCGAACTTCCTCATTAACGTACACTTCAAGTAAAACTATTATCTATCCGTGGCCATTAAATGGTAGATTAGCATCAATGATTGACATTAAGCACAAAGGCGATATAAAATGGTAAACTGGTAATCACTTACTGGCTGAAGATATCTTGCATGTTCATCCCTCCCCCACCTCTGCCACCACCACTAGCAGCATGCTGTTTAAGCCCCTCCTCACCGTACCTATCATATATATTCCTCTTCTCACTGTCTGATAACACTTCATAAGCTGCCACAATCGTCCATTTATCAAACTCATTATTCCAAAAGATAAAATTATACTCCGTACCATATAACAAAATTACTACCTCCACTGTTCCATCCCAAAAAGATTGTGTAGTTTGATTCTCAATGGTCAAAAGAAACAAACGTTGTTGCCTTAACCGACACACATAACTTTGATTTGAATAAAAACCCTTACGTTAATAGTAAAGCACACTAAAAATAATATCTTTAATATACAACGACAACATGCCCCAGCCCCAATGCTTCTGAAGAGGCTCTCGTCTGCGTGGGGGGTCGCAACCTTACCCTATGATAAGGGGCTGATACTGTTTCTGAACTAACCAATAGTGAAGTACAAACACAATCTACTACTTCACGATAGATAAGAAGTGTAGGTAGCGTAATGAGTCATTTTAATTTATTTCACTATATCCAAAAACCCAGAATATAAAATATTTGAATCCAAAAGGCATAAAAAAACCATCTTTAATATAAATTCCATCAAATACTATACAACATATACAAAAATACTTAAATCCAAATTTCAAAAATCCAACCATGAAAACTCAAAAACTGGACAATCATTTTGGGATGTAGGTAATATAAACAAAAACCCAACCAATAAATACACATTACACTACATAAATTCCAAATAAAAAACTAACCATTATTAATTTCTGCAAATTTCTTATTGGCTTCTTCATTTCCAGGATTCTTATCAGGATGGTACTTCAAAGCCAGCTTTCTATAGGCTCTCTTAATCTGATCCTCTGGAGCACCTTTTGACACTTGCAATATATCATAATAACTCTTCCTAAAAATCCCATAAAATCACAATTAAATTCAAAAATATCAAAATTAATGCAACAATAACATTATATCAACATGACCAATATCATATACTTACGCTGCAATTGCAATTAAATAGCTAGAAAATAAGCATATTATGAATAACAATTTTGATCTTTTATGCCCCATTATGACAAAATAAAAATAAAATAAATTATGCAAAAGATCTGAGGTTTTGATGATTTGATCTATGTGTTGAGAATTAATTGAGTTTTTATTTTCAAGTTATAGGACAATTAATTTGGGACAAAATTAGTTATGACCACTATTGTGTCTCGGTCTAGGAAGACTAGTGGAATAATTTGACGTTGTTACGTGTTGTTTATGTTGAATAACCAATCAGAGGGGAGTTCTACATATTACATCCAATAGAAATGTGCCACGTATGAATGGTTCTTACAGCTCTGTCAATCCACGTAGGATGAGTGAGTTCGGGCCCGATGATAGGCCCGGATTTATATTTTATTTTTGATAAAATTACGATTTATTTGTTTTAGGAGTAAATTTTATGAACCTACCCCTTGATCTCATTTTCTAGCCTGCCTCTACAATTTACTGAATTTAGCATTATATAAAAAAAAGTCGAGAATCTACTCATTACGAAGATTAAATTTACAAGATCAAAATTAAATTATCATCCACTGTCACAAACTAGAGCATTATTTAATATGCTTGTTACATTTATTCAAAGGTTTTCATGGAGCCAAAATTGCAGTTAGATAGTTAATCCCATAATAACAAAAGAGAAAAAATTACAATATCATGAATTTAGTTCTCTCTGGCTCTGATGGATGCATTCCTTTAAGTCAGTATTATGCAATCTTTAATGATTCGATTTACGAATTAGCTGCCGAGATAATCCCAGTTGACTGGCCTCGCCGACAATATTTGGGTATGTATACATTAAGAACTTGTTGAAAAAGACTTGTTGAATTACAAATTTGTATACATTAAGGCGTATCTGAGAAACAATGTTGCAAGTTAATCCATTAAGGACTTGTTGAATTACAAATTTGTTCGGATTAAATTTAAAGCAACGTTCGAGAGAATGAAGATTGTCAACGTAAATCTCATCTTCATGTTCTCTATCTAATTCTCTTACTTTATTGTTGTATTGTGATTCGATGAAGCAGAGGAAAAGCAGATGTTTATTCTTGATTTATCTTCAGATTTCTTAATTTAAAATTAGGCGAAAAGGCAGGAATATAGAAACATATTGTTTGAGGTATAGCAGGTTGATCGCTTTCATGTTTTGAAATGTGGGGAACGGTTAATCTTCATACAATTTCTTGTTAAATTAATGCGTTAATTACTGAAAATGAGGGGCAATTTAGTAATTTCATATCTTAATTTCCCCCAAAAAAATTTGAAAGAATATCGAGACGATTGACGGGTCAATGCAGTCAAGCGGCTACAATAGGAGAAGATGGTGTTTAAACGCGGATGCATCTACTCAGTTTCCGCCAACTTAGACAAAAAATAGCGGTAAAGGCCAAAACATCATTTTTTGCAAAAACATCAAATTATCTTGTAGCTTCGATTTGGCAAATTCCTTCCAAACGGCGACAAAGCGCAGCAAATTCCGGCATTAAAAGCATAAAATTCATTCAAACACCAAAAAACCACATACTCGCCATATTATGACCATTTCGGCCCGAACTCCATGAAAGTGGTAAAACCACACATTAAAACCAAAAATCACAAAATTGGTAAAAAAGGCTATTGATATCGGCCCACAAAATCGATTTTAGCGCAATGAGCATAAAAATGCAGAAAAAACAACCCCTTCACCAAATAATCCAA
Organism: Lithospermum erythrorhizon; assembly: GCA_019722365.1. Lineage (NCBI taxonomy): Eukaryota > Viridiplantae > Streptophyta > Magnoliopsida > Boraginales > Boraginaceae > Lithospermum > Lithospermum erythrorhizon. Next base: position 100,319 of record JADFUC010000294.1, read on the forward strand.
ACAAACACTTTCGTATTGCCCACAAAACACTATTTTTGATCAGAAAATTCATCAATTTACTCCCATGAAACAGGTTAGGAATTAGGTCACACGAATTGAATTGGGATTTGGGGTTAAGGCTAGGATTGTTCAATTTATTTTAGATTAAATTGAGGGTAACATATTTTTTATTTTTTTGTGTGTGGAGAAATTAAGATATGAAATTATTAAATTGCCCTCGTTTCGGTAATTAAAGTGTTGTCAAATTAGGCGGAAATCTTCTAGATATTGCGATTTTTGAGAAAAGCATGGTGTCAGTAGCGTCGCTTTTAAAGGCGGGGAAGCCTCATACGTTTTTCCTTTAAAATTTAATCAAAATGTAACATTGTTAATAAAAGAATAAAAATAAAGACATAAATTTGACACACGTGATCCCTAACCACCTAGTTTATAAACGTGGTTGATTTAAAAACAGATCCAACATAAAGAAAGTGTCGGAACCCAAAAGTAGCATCAATCATTTCAACCACAAACATCCTTCATCATTATCATAATCTGAAAGCCTAAGCATCAATAATAATTGTTAAATAATTTGGTAAAAAAAAGGATGAAATACGTGCTGGTAACAGGAGGAGTGGTGAGTGGACTCGGAAAAGGCGTAACAGCTAGCAGCCTCGGTGTTGTTCTCAAAGCATGTGGTCTACGTGTCACTTCTGTCAAAATTGGTAATGTCCATTCATCTTATGTTATTGCAATTTATTATACTTAACCGACTTCTGCGTAATTTGATTATATAAACACTTTGATCACGTTAATAGTAAATTACGTTTGATATTTGAGTTCGAAATTTACAAAGTGTAGTATCACTATTTGAAACTGGACAATATTTTTTAGATGGATGGAGTATTTATGTAGCTGATGATGTGTTAGTTAGCCATTTGCATAAGCTCGTATTCCATTGCTGAATAAATTTTTATTTTAGAATTAGTACTGCACTGTGTTTATTTCTGTATAAAATTGCTTGTACACATATGCATTTTTTGTTTGTGGACCTTGAAGTCATAATTTATACTCCATTTGAAGATTGTGTTTTCATATTAGATGCATGCATTTAATTCATTCGAACGAAATTTGGGCTTGTCTTTTATGTACAGCTGGTACCATAATCGATGTTAATTATGGTTTTGTTGAATTGCAGATCCCTACTTGAATACAGATGCTGGTACCATGTCGCCATTCGAACACGGGGAGGTTTTTGTTCTCGATGATGGTGGAGAGGTTAGCATGAATCCTTAGAACTCCTCTATGTTATTTCCTTCATATCCCGTTTGCCCTATCTATTCATTACCTTTTATCGGCTGAAAATTATTTAATAGCAACAATAAATGAAGGGGTTCAGAGTTGTTCCGTTTCATAGATTATATAAAAGAATGTAAGGCACATCGATGATTTAAGATTTAGAAGCGAGAGGACTTCTGTGCTATTCACTAATCAGAAACTTAGTTAGCTGCTTCTCGTATTTTATTTCAAGTAAGTATTCCCAAGGTTCGTGCTAATTGTATTTCGCTTGAAATATCCTTTTGTGATGACTAGAGTACAGTGGTGAGTAAAGTCCTAAAACAAACCAGTCGACATTCTAGAAGCTAGAAAGCCCTTTGTCATTTTGTAACCTGATTAACTAGGATGTCAGTGAGTAATAATTGCAAATAAATTCTCACATTTTAAGAAAAAATTGGGTAACCAGTAGTTCCTCTAAAGATAGCTCTGTAATGTTGTACCAGGTTGATCTGGATTTGGGTAACTATGAAAGATTCTTGGATGTGACCCTTACTAGAGACAACAATATTACCACCGGGAAAATTTACCAGGTCCGAATTATATATTTTATAGCGTTTATTTATCCACATAAAAAGTTTGTTCTCGTTTGGTAAACTTTGCAAGCTATGTGTTTTGTTTCAGTCCGTCCTTGATAAGGAACGGAAAGGAGATTATCTGGGGAAAACAGTTCAGGTGATTTATCCTTGGAACTTTACAGTTAGCAATAATGACATTTATGAAGACCAAATTTGTTAACATGGTTCTGAACGTTGTCATGTTTAATCTTCCATTGGATACCAGGTTGTCCCTCACATCACTGATGCTATAAAGAACTGGATTGAATCAGTATCTCTCATTGCTGTTGATCGTAAGGAAGGCCCTGCAGATGTTTGTGTCATAGAATTAGGAGGGACTGTAGGTACGATCTTCTAGAAGAATTAGATATTAGGGAACTAAATTGGCAGGTTATCCGAATGTATTTTATGTGTTGTTTTGTATGATTTGACAATGATGATATCTTTTTCTTCAGGTGATATTGAATCAATGCCATTCATTGAGGCTTTACGACAATTATTCTTTGTAGTTGGTAATTCTCTCTTTATGCTGTGTTATATGATAAAACCGCTATAATTGCATTCAGTACATACTTTAAGAATTAAATAGTCTCTTGATGTGTTTACTGAAAGATAGTTCTACTGCGTATCTTTGTTGTTGATTTGATACTTATTTATTTTTTCAATTCAGGACAAGATAATTTCTGCATTGTGCATGTCAGTCTCGTTCCAGTGTTGAGTGTAGTGGGTGAGCAAAAAAACAAAGGTCTTGAAATTTTATGTTTTCTTAAACAAAGATTTCAGACTTGACTTATTATTTGATCTTGTCTTACATATATATTCAATGAGTAGGGGTTTGTTTCTTTTGGTTGTGGTTAATACCTAACCTATTCTTTCCATCCATAGAAAACAAAGCCTACTCAACATAGTGTACGGGAGCTGAGAGCATTAGGCTTGACTCCCCATCTTCTAGCATGTCGCTCTGCCCAGGTACAAACTTCATATCTTTTCTCTTTTCTCACAAAATCTAGGAGTTTCAGATTCTTCAAGTTAAGTTTTTAAATTAATCTGATTGTGTCTCTTAATCCTTGATTCATATGCTGGATTTTGGGATCTACTAGATATATTCTCTTTTTAATTTCGGGAACCCATATGCTGAATTACTGTTGTTGATCCTGTAAATTAGTTCTTGCTCATGTTTGTGTGTGATAGAATAGTATCAGGTCCCATGAAATAAGTTGACATCCAATGGGACAATTTTATGTTTCCCCCTCACTACAGTTAGTATTTGCTCGACTTTTGCAGCCATTATTGGAGAATACAAAGCAGAAATTATCTCAGTTTTGCCATGTTCCAGTAAGTTGTTGCAGAGATTTTACATAATTCGGTAACTTTTGGGGTTTACGGGTCCTTGTCTTCTAAAAATTATAAAAAAGTGACTGTTCCTTTTTCCCCATATGACTGCAGGTTGGTAACATTATTAATATACATGATGTGCCAAACATATGGCATGTCCCGCTCCTGCTTCAGGTGTGTCTTTGCATTGTATCTTCTTTATTCAAGAAATGTAATTCCAAGTCATTGTTGTAAGATCAAAATGCTCGCTTCTTGAGTTGTATATACTACTTTATTGTATCGTTTTTATACCCCAAGTTTAATGCCGGATCCTCGTTGCAGAACCAGAATGCTCATGATGCTGTTCTCAAGCAATTGGATTTGACTGCGTAAGTTATTTGTTTTTTTATCTCATAAGTTTGGCAAAGCTGCTTTCTATCTATGTCCTGAATTCATATGGATTGTTCTTATGCTTTTGAAAAATAGGAATTCAGTGATACATGTAGACTTATGGTGCTGCAAGCTTTTGATGTTTATACATACATAATAGGTTTTACTTCATAGCATTAAGCTATCTCCTGAGTCCGACAAAGTCTAGATTTGTATTTTTAGTGTCGCAGAGCCTCCAGATTTGCAGGAGTGGAACAACAGGGCTGAGACACTTGACAATCTGACTAACACTGTAAGAAGCATGTTACATGTTTATTGTTCCTACAACTGTCTCATTCCTATTTTAAAGATAATACGTGAAATATTTTTGGAATTTTGTAGGTAAGAATTGCACTGGTTGGGAAATATGTGGGTTTGACAGACTCGTATTTGTCTGTTGTTAAGGTAAGTCATTACTTAAAAGTTCCCTCAGTATCATCACCAAATTAAAGAACATAAATTTGCATCATAAATCAACGGATACAATGTGCTCTGAATATGCATTTTTTTAGCATAAATTCGTGCGTAGTACGTCGCTTTGAAGGGCTCGCCTAAGTGAGATGGGGGGGAGGTCGATAGTCTCATGACGCACCTGTGATAACTAGAGGCTGTTTCGAATTGGCGTAGTGTAAGATTCTATAATGGAACAGTCTTTCTCCATGACCTATAGAGTCAAAGATTATACATTCTCTGGCTCTTGGATGTAATGGAATATATCAAAAAAATGAGTATGCATTTTTAAGCCGTTTAATAACATCATGAGTTATCTTCCTTCTCTTCTTTTTGCCTCTGCTTTACTGCATTTTTTGTTTGACTTAGAGAGTAAGTGCTCTATATATTTTAATATAACTTAAATTATGAAGTTAGCATCCATCAGGACTTTATTCTTCAAACCGCACACCTCTTTTCAGGCTCTCCTGCATTCTAGCGTCGCTTGCTCTTTGGAGCCAAAGATCGATTGGATCGCAGCTTCAGATCTTGAAGAAGATAGTGCTCAAATGGTAATCTACTATTAATCTATGTTTATTACTGATTCATGTTGTATATTGTTTTAATGTGCCACCTTTGGTTGTGAAAAACTTGTTTCTTCAGACACCTGATTCTCATGCAGCAGCCTGGAAGACTTTAAAGGTAAATTTTGTTTATGTTCATTTTCTTCATGCTTACAGGTTTAAAATGATAGACTTAAGTTCTGATATGTGACTGAATTTTCCCCAAGTTCCATTTACTTGAATGTGGACTGAGGATTACTGTTCCTGGTTAAGCACATGTACATGCAAAATTCCAATCACCTTAAGGTGGCCTTGGATTCTTAATTGATGGTGGACTATTGTAACATTACTTATTAGTTTATGAATGAGTATTGCTTTGTTCTTGTGGCTCATTCCAAATATCACTTAGACTTGGCACTGTCCCTTGTTTCCCCATCCTTTGAATTGAAGTTCCGAATCGGATGTTAACTTGACCAGAAGCGATGCAAATGCATTATAGATGTATATAGTTTGGGCATCTCGCCACTCAACATTATGACATGTGTATCTTGTAATGATATCAAATTGTTTGAAACATTAATGGATGCTCATCATTTTTCAGGATGCTTCATGCGTGTTGGTTCCAGGTGGGTTCGGAGATCGAGGTGTCAAGGGAATGATACTGGCTGCAAAATATGCCAGGGAAAACAATGTTCCATATCTTGGAATTTGCCTGGGCATGCAAATTTCTGTTATTGAGTTTGCTCGCAATGTAAGTTTTATCTCAAAGCCCATCTCCATGTCACTGTTTGTATGTTGAATTTGGTCTGATTTTATGGTTATGCAAACTTTGGTAGGCTTTAGGTCTGGAGAGGGCAAACAGTACAGAGTTTGATAGCCAGACATCAGATCCGGTTGTAATTTTCATGCCAGAGGTATGCTGTATTCCTTGAACCAGCTGAATGAATACAATTGTTCCTGGTATATTCTGTCTTCCTAATTTCTGTTTACAGGGCTCCAAAACACATATGGGTAGCACAATGAGGCTTGGAAGTCGCAGAACATTATTTCAGACCCCTGACTGTGTTACTGCCAAGCTGTATGAGAATGAATTGGTCATTTCGAGTTATTTCAAGCAAGAAATCTATACTAATGCACTAATTACAGGTATCAGAATTCAGAATATGTAGATGAGAGACATCGACATAGATACGAGGTAGAGTGAGTTGAATAAGGACTCTTGAGATTGCTTTTAAAATGATTTTGTGATATTCAGCAATTTCATGTCACTTTCATGACAGGTAAACCCTGAAGTGGTTGGCATGTTAGAAAATGCTGGTCTGAAATTTGTAGGGAAGGACGAAACTGGAAAAAGGATGGAGGTTAGTGCTTCTATCAAGGTCATATATGAAGAATATCTCTGTTGATACTTGACATTCCAAAGTTCCATTTTCACCTAACACAAACTTTTTTCATACTTGTAACTTATATGATGATCAATAATAGAGAGATGGAGTGCTGCATAATAGTCGCTTCCTTAAAATGTTGGTACTGAAGTTTGTACTCCATATCCACCTTTTCCTACCATTCATGCAGGTTTTAGAGCTTCCGAGTCATCCATTTTATGTGGGAGTACAGTTTCATCCAGAATTCAAATCACGGCCAGGGAGGCCGTCTGCTCCTTTTGTTGGTATGTCTCAAGTCTCAACTTGATAGATTCTTGAGCAATTAAATTGTTGAATATGATCTGTTAAGATGATGAAAAGCACAGGCAACACCATGTCAGTATCTTGCTTATCAATATAATTCAGGTCATTAGCATTGTCCTTATACAAAATGGTTAATACTGGGGAAATTCACTAGCTCGGCATAGAGTTGCAAGCCCATTTTTGGCTTGTATATTTGCATGTAACTTAGTAAAGGTGACATCTGGTGGCTGGTGTGCCAGTGCCCTTTGACTTATCTACCTTGAAAGCAATTCTTTTGCATAACTAACGGTGACATTTGGTGCTTCTCTCATGTAATGTTCCTGTTAAAATTATGAGTTTGATTTCTTTCTGATCTAACACGCTAGATGTGGAGTATAACTGGAGAAAGTGTATCCAATTTTTCAGTTGAAAGTTAGTTTGTAGTCATTCTTTAGTTTATATTCATTATCTGCTGTAGGTCTTATTTTGGCAGCAACTGGTCAGCTGGAAGCATATCTTAGGACACAACGAAATGGGAGCTGATAGAACGCAATTGGTGTTTTTCCTCTTGAAATCATGCTTAGAAGGTATCACTATACACAAATATGCTTACAAATCACTCCTGCAAGTTTTACTACAATCTCCACATTTTTTCAAAAGCAGTTAAAACTTAATTTCATTTCATGGTTGTCTCCAATCATATTTGCATTTCTATTCTTCTTGGTACTGGTGTCACACTTAAGCAATTTTTGCAGATACTTCTCAACTCTCAAGTCCTCAACATGCTTCATTCTTTTTGAGAACTGAGTTGGATGTTTAGTTCATGTCTTCCCCCTTTTAGTAACGCATTACGCGTGGAACCATACCGCTTTGACAGAGTATCTACTAGTGATATTGTTAGTATTTTTCAATTAAGCATGAAGGATTGACTTTTGATGGTCACTCCATGTCTCTTTAGCTACTTTTTAGTAGCGGAGATCTGCTAGAAGGTCTTTGCAGCTAGTTTTCATCAAACGTAATATGTCGAAACTTTTGATGCAGGGAACAAATATTGGTAAAAACAGGTCTATTCACTAGTAATTATGTTATACTACCTGATATGTTAGTCAGAATTGAGCTGGTACACAGGGCTCTATGGTTCAGTGGCCGAGACTCGGGACAATGGAATCGTTGCCCATCTTTGACTCGCTACTAATTCTGAGAATTCATTCTTCTTAATGTTATATCTTTGCCATTTAAGGAGGATATTGTTTGTTAGTTTATTTATATTGTATTTCACAATGTAGATATAGTGTTTGAACATTAGTACTGTGGATCAGCGGAAAAGATGATGAAATAATGATGTGAAGGAAAATAAGTTCAATAGATGCACTGATGCACACCTAAATTTTCTATGAAGAAAAATAGTGTTACGGCTTTATAACAATTCTCATAGAACTTTGGTGCACTTCATTGTCCTTTTATTACTTTTTGTATTTAACTGTTATCCAGCCTAGCAATTCGTTAATAGTTTTATTTCTAATTCGAATATGTTACGATTCGTTACTTCTAATTCGGAATTCGGTTTGATTCACTCGCTAATCTCTCATTTAATTCACTTATTTACTCCTTTTACAAATTTATACCAAATAAGTCTTAACTAATAAATATATACACTAATCTAGATTTGTTATCAAAATCAAACCAAGCTTTATTCCAATAAGTGTTGTCGGCTATGGAGTTGTTATAAAGATATTTGGTTATTTGTCTACTATATTTCACGAAGTGTTGTCGGCTATAGAGTTGTTATTTGGTTATCTGTCGGCTATAGAGTTGTTCTCCTAGGCCTCATCTTTTTACAATGTTAAATCAATGAAGATGCAGCTTCATGCACCCTTTATAGCAACAAGAAATATCGTAACGACGGACGATTAAAAGATGCGCAACTCTTTTGAACTCAAGAAATATCACGTCGTCCAAATCAGGAATCTATAGGAACACCTTTTACCGCAATGTTCCAAACAGGAGTTTACCATATTAAATCAATGAAGAATGAAATTGGAATAACACAGTGCAACTAGTATCTAAATCAGACTTTCAGACTTCACAACCAAAACTTTTCTTACAAGTGAATGGACTGATGATGTAGATGCTGTACAATTTAATCATAAAACTGCTACTAAACTAGTTTGATGTGCCAAGGAGCAAACAGATAGCATATTCCGAAGCTCAGGGCAAGGTTGAGGTGAAACATTTGAGGAGGATCCCGAGACACCAGAGCACAACCATGATGTATATGAATCGTCAAATGTAATAGAAAATAAAATATTTGACAGACGGATACAAGTGAAAGGAGATTCACTTATTCCAGTGAAATTTCCTACCGTGGTTATACCAGTGCCAACGATGTCCTTAAAGGTGATATCACTGACCGATGGCAAAGCAGAAAGATCATACTTATCATCCGGATGTGTACCAATTAAGCCTGTTGCCTTAATTGCTTGCTGAACATTTTCCATTGATGCTTTGGATATGACGATATCCTTAATGTAGCCACCTCTTCCCCTTGAAGTCTTCAACTCTACGCCTATAAATGAATCGAGTACTTGAAAGTCCTCTACAAGTACATTAGAGATACCACCAGACATCTCACTACCGAAAGCTATCCCTGAGCCAATGATGGACTGCAGATGAACTCCTCGAATGTGGACATTAGTTACAGGTTTATCATAGGCAATTCCATACTCATCCCAGCCACTTTTGAGGGCTATAGCATCATAACTTGTACTGATATTGCTGTTCTCGATGCAAACATGTTCAGAAGAATCTGAAATTCAATTATAATGAAAAAAAAACTTATCACCTTACCATATATACACATGCATTTTTGTACCTCAAGTAGGATCATTTTTTTGGCTGTAAATGAATTAACAAACCTGGTACCACACCACTAGCATATGGGGATTCTGATGGAGCATGAACAGTTATGTTTTGCACGATAACATTACTGCAACATTTAAGATATAACGTCAGAGAAAACTATACACATACGATGTAAAAATAAATTAAAATTTATACAAACATTTAAACTTAAAAAATCAGATACCTGCAATATACTGGTCTAATGTTCCACGAAGGGGCATTTATAAAAGTCAAATTAGAAACAACTACATCTGTCGACCCAATGAATTCTACTAGATGAGGTCGGCTGTAGTTTAAAGAGTGAGAATTGAACAGCTCCCACCAAACAGAACCTTGGCCATCAATTGTTCCATTATTGCCTACAGATTTAGACAAAGATGAAATTGGAGCTAATAACCTTAAAAATAAAATAAAATGATCCAATATTTCTCCAAATAATGGAGTATCCTTGCCTGTTATAACCACATCATTTAAATTATTTCCAGTAATCAAGCTACGATATCTTGCACCCTGATGCTCGATACCACAGCCATACGATGGCAGAGGGTCAATAATATCCCAGTGGTTGTAGTCCTGCAATAGGAGTAATAAGAATGAAAAATTTACTTGTCCAACAATGTTGAATATATCATTCCACCTCTGTAAGATGTGTGCTCTGCAGTGAAAGCTAGTTAACTATTACAACCAATAATATGTATGAAACAACTTCTAATGCATAAAAATATTGAAGATTTGGTACTTGAGGAGATACACCGCACAGTAAGGCAACGAATACATAGATTGTGATGGACTAAAAGAAGCAAGGCTAACTAGAATCAATGTGTTGAGACAAATTTTTCATTAGATATTGATAAGCAATCAAAGTTTTATTTTGTTTTAACTAAAAAAATGCCTCGAACAAAACGTACTAACTACTAGCATTTTGTTGTTTTTTTGTTCTTACCACTACTACCATTTTTGTGTATTAATAATAACTCTGTTTTTAAAATGAAAACAAAGGGACCTTAAGGGTTTTTCTAGTTCCAAGTTCCAGCTAGCCCACATCATTCACTCAGGTATATCGGCTACCACATTGAACTCAAAAGAAAGAAAGCTAAGACGATAAACATTGGCAAAGTTGAATTTTAAGCTTCTACTTAAAAGAACATCTTGAAGCAAGTATAACTATAATTATCATTGATGATTACCTGAGATCCAAGGATAACGGCATCTTTCTCCAAAAAGAGTGTAAGGTGGCTTATAAGGTCGATTGTTCCAGTAAGCCATTTTCCTGCAGGAACATATAGTTGAGCCCCACCCTTATCTGCAAAGGAGTTTAGATAGAAGATGGCATTTTGAAATGCCACGGTGTTCACAGTCTCCCCATCGCCAACTGCCCCAAACTCCAACACAGACACAGTGTGTGGTCTTGGTTGCAAAGGCTGAATAAACTGGCATTCTCCTTCGTTTTGACTTTCACCATTTTCCACAAGCGATCCCACCACTAAAAACAATATTATCTGAAGAAATGAAAAAGGGAAAGGTAAACAGCTCATACTTAAAACTGAACCTACAATACACAATTAGAAAAACGAGAAAAAGAAATGGTATAAAGTGATGTCAGTATCAAATAACTAAATCAGATGAAACATAACACCAAGTGAATTCACTTAAACTAACCCCCAGTAAAAATCAAGACTCAAAAGACAAATTTGTCGACCATTACTCATTTTAATTATATCTATATATGTGTATATATAAAAGAATTAAGTGCAGGAAGACAAACATGAATGAATAATCCATTGAATGGCCACCATTACCAATACCACAGTATCAACATGTCTCAATACCTCTAAAGAAGCTTCCGCCCTAGTGAGGTAAGGCAGGTCGTATAGTATAGTATGCAACCTTATCACTGTAGTAACATGGATGTTGTATCCCAATTGACCAAAGAGTGAAGTGAAAACACTATCTACTAATTCACAATTCACAATAGATAAGAAGGTAGATGCACAAACATTCTTTGAGTTAAAAAACAGGATATTTGGTGTCTAAATCATCACTGTTTTCAACACACACTAGAAAAAAAATACAACCCACAATTGGATCACACCTTATACTCAAGAAAGATTGAACTTTTGAGCAACATAAACAACTTGGAACTATAAAAACAATGCACAAACATTTTTTGCTTAAAAAACAGGATGTTTGTTATCTAAATCATCATTGTTTCAACACACAATACAGAAAAATGACAAACCACAATTGGATCACACCTTATACTCAAGAAAGATTGATCCTCTGAGCAATAAAAACAATTTGGAACCATTATTTGAAGTTAAAGTGGAGCAAATTGAGTCATTGAGATGAGGACAACTGTTGATAAAAAACCAACAAAGCATATATCTTTTTGTGTAGCTAAAAAAGAGGTAAACAATTAATAAGGAAATTTAATAAATTTAATAAAAGTAACGTACTTACTAGCCTCTTCATGACTTATTTAATCTTCAAGAACTCAAACACCAAGACCAGCTTTGACTATTGTGATCTGTGCACACTATGACCAAGAGTTGGAAGAAGATGTATAATATATGACATCAAGAGTGGTACTTACGGACTAAAATTATTTGTTTCCATAATTAAAAGATTAGGATTCCATTTGAGAATCACTATGTATATTTCACTACTACAATATCAATCATGATAATTTATTTCCTTCTTAATGTATTTATAAGTTACTCCGTATATTACTTTCCTGTTTTTAATGAATATTATTATTTTTTAAGGTGAAATGGCTATATAGTATTCCTTCGTCACAAAAAGATTGTCAGATTTCATTTTTAAGTATCAAAATTAACACGTTAATAGTAATTTGAAGCCACATGACACTATTTTAAGCGATTAATTCAGTGATAATACTGTTCTAATTAGTTTGTCACAATGATGTTCCATGCATTGTTAAAGCAATTACATAATTAAGTACGAAAAAGAACACTACGTAATAAACAGAGCAAATACAAGTACAATTATGTAAGTAGAATAGGGACAAATGAAAGTGCATGTATGTGCATGGAAATTGGAATGAGCCAATAGGCAAAGAGGGGGTGCCATGTGCTGATTAGGCCCCCTCCGATGGTGTATTCATTGGAGGATCTAAGAAGGTTGTCCAATTAAAAAATTTAATAATAATTTTTTTACTAAGATTATTTTATTTCGCCTCATATATTTTTTGTTTTTTCTTATTGTTTTGTATTTATTCCTTCTTAGATATACATCACAAACTTAATTGACCGTAATCTCCTAGTTTCATTTGCTAGTATTTTCAATTCTCTATTATACTTTCTTCAATATGACATAACGACATTGACAGTTTGACACCAATTCAAGTCTCAGGACAATATTTCTGTTGTTTTTGTACTTAATGTGTGCATTAGATTGTTTTATGGGAGTTTTGATCCCCTAAAACACATCCTATATTAACAATAGATGTTCTAAATGTACAATAGTTTTGCAAGTACTTTGTTATCCTCTACAAATGTTTCTCAATAATATTGTACATTAAAATATACTTCGCATAATATTATACACTCACCCTCATTACCCCCAAAATCAAAGCCTCATAAAGGATTTTTTAAAATATTCTTAATATTTCACTATTCACCGAGACATATTAAATTGTTCCCTAATAACATTCACCTCGATTGACCTTCAGATACAGAACTTCCATTCACCAAAATCCAAACATTTCATAAGCATCTTCAATTGTATAAACATCATTACAAGCTAACACACACTATGACTACATTATTCATTACTATAATTAAACGGTATTTTTGTCTAATTAAACAAATTACGGTTGAATCAAACTGAAATTACGAATTAAATTAAATTAAATTAATTGCAATTCAATATAATTAGGAGTATACTAGAGTTGGCCAGTTTCGGAGCATTCATTAGGGTCCAACCACACTTTTGTGGCTTTAAAGATACCATTTTTATCAATCAACAAAAAGTACTATGGTACTCGAACAAGGAGAAAAAGTGCTATGGTAGGGCTTTATACGATACTTTAGGAACTAGGGCTTTTGGTTTGTTAGGCTTAACCGCTTAATCGCTTAACTCATTCACTTAACTTTTTTGTTTTCTTGATGGGCTGGACTTATTGTGGAATATAGTTGAACTACTTCAACCATAAAATGCTATGTTTTATTGAGTTTAGGGTTGTATAGTCGAGGAGTTAAATCTGGCGGTGCGTTTGGGCTACGTCAGAATTAAGTCGTTGACATAGCGACCTTGGAAGCTGGATTATGATATTCACACTTCTTTTATTATAAATATATATTAATGGTTTTGCATGCCTCGTTACATGTGAATTGATTTTATTACTTGATTATGTGATCTAAACTTTTGTTAATCCGATAGAATTTGAATTTTGAAACAAGTTAGCTAGCTCGGGGATCGGTTTCATGTAAGCTTGTTAGGGAAGAGTTGAGCCTAAGGCCTTTTTAGAATAGTTGAGGTAAATGTTTCAAAATACTGTTTGGATGTTACTTTATTTGTCGAGGTGAACTAAAGTGAGAGGTGAACTAAAGTGATATATAATTAAAAATACTTTGCATCTTTTTTACACAATAATTTAAAAATTAATCATTAAAAATATTTTTCATCTTTTTTACACAATAATTTAAAAATTAATGAAAACGGAATAAATATAGATGAATTAGTTAAAGCTTCCATTTTTCTAATAATTTCTTAGATAATCCAAAGAATTAGGTAAGATTGTTATACTATTAGACATAGTGGAATTAATGACAACATACCGACTTATTCTGAGGAAGCCTAAAATGGTTTGACATTCGATGGTTTTTCCTTTGTCGTTTGTTGCTTTTCTGAAAACACTACCACAACCCAATAATTGAATGATAAAATAATCGAACTACTACAATAATACTCCACAAATCATATTGACATTCCTTTAAACATCCCACCATTTACCTTTCTCATTAAAATTCCAAAAAAAGAATTTTAAGAAGTCGCTAGTATGACGATTTCACACTTTTAACATTTCTTCAAACATTTTTTAGATATTAGATATGGTTCAATGAACTATCCATACTTCAAACATTTAGATATGATTCAATGAACTATCAATACTTCAAACATTTTTTGGCTCTATATAATATGCATCTTTTAAATTGGATTATTATCTAGATAATTTTGATACTTAAATCTCAATTTAATTTGAGAATTTGATTAATTTATTACTCCCTCTATCACTTTCTTTAAAACACATTTAATTTTGCACAAAATATTATTCAACATCCCTTTGTCATGATTGCATTTGAAACTTTTCACGTGCTTGAGACACAACTTAAAATGTAAATATCTCTAATTTTACATGCGTGAAAATTATAAAAATATGATATTTCAAATATATATTAAGGCGAATCTAACAGATCGCGTGACTATATAATTTTTTATCGGTAATAAGAATTCGTGATCGAAAGTTTAGTTTGGCCAAAAAATCAAATGTGATCATCGATTAGGGATGGATAGAGTAGGTAATTCAAATTTATCTCATAAATTTATTTTTTCTCAATTTTTAAATTAAAAATGAGAATCGATTAAGAAATTCTTTAGAAAAGAAAAGTAATCCTTCCTTCTCAATAAGATAGACACTTTCCCAAAATTTAAGTAGTTTAATAAGTTGATATCAAATTCAAAGTTCATTATTAATATGGTATTTAGATTCCACAACACCATTTTGTTCCATAATCATAGGTTCTCGTTCGAGTCCCATGCATGAGTTAGTTTACTTGATTATTGGAACTTAAATTGTAATGACGAGGAAAAAAAAGTGTATTAGAAGGAGTAAAACCAATGTTATCTTATAATTAAATGGACAACCATGTTGGTTGTAAAGCATAATCAAAATAAACCAAAGTAATATAGTAACAAATTTTCAAATGATCGATGAAGAAAATTCATAAATTGAGAAGTCAAGGGCGTAGCTTTAGTATTAAGGATGAACGTTTATAATTCTTATGTGATGATTTTTTTAATCTAAACTGGACACTATAATTTTTACCCTCACTAACTTGAATTAAGTCTTCATCGTTTTACATATATAAGTTTGATATCTTTCTGTACTTTTTATCGGATAGTCATTTTAAAAAAAATTATGCTATTGGAGGAAACGAATTCAAGTTAGGGATATGAATCCTGTTCTCTTACAAAACTTATCAATTGAGAGTAGATAAATGATAGAAATAAGTCAACTAACTCGTACATATCAATTTTCCTGTTTTTCCTAATCTTGAACAACCTTCCTTTGAATTGTTGTATTATTATTAGCAAGGTGGGCTTGGAAAATGATGAGATAAGAAATAGTCAAAATAATTCCTTAAAATTCTTTGTTCCTCTTTGCTTCTAGCGTTGAATTGACATAGTAGGATTAATATATATGATTTGTAACTAACCTTGTTGGAAGTGCCCATACCCGGAAGTTGACAATTAGATGACATTATAACATTTTCAATATGATGGTAAAGTTTAACACTCTTTTTTATTACATTAGATTTTTATCTTTATCTTTGATTCAATGACACTCCTATACTTATCAATGTCACATCAGCTAGGCATTCATATATTTTTTCGCATTTTCTTTCATCAACATCACTTCATGTTGATTTTTTTTGTATCCAAAAAATATAAATTTTTTCTCTATTTATAGATCTTGAAAAATAAAAAATGTTGGTGGAAAAAAAATTTAATTTTAAATAATTATTTGGTCAAAAAAGTCATTTTAAAAAATAAGAGGATAATTTTCAGCAGCGGATCCCAATTAGTATGAGATGCTTAAGACATATAATAACCAGGAAGAAAATAGTAAAAGAAGTTAGCATGGAGATGCCTTCTTGCTGCATCAAATAATTTGGTCAATATCTACCTACATTTGGTCTTATAAATAAATAACAACATCAAATAACTTGGTCAATACTTACCTACACTTGATCTTACAAATAAACAACAGTACCAATAACTTCATTTATTAAATATAAATTGCCTAAATGATCTTACATATTTTGCATAATAGGAATACTATATGTCTATATGTTACACTTGATTAATACTTGATAAATAAACGTTATATATTTGGAAATTCTAAACATTATTTTTATCATTATCACAGATATAATACAATGAGGGTGTTTGGCTAAGCTTATTTTTGTCAAACAAAAATAAAATATTTGACAAAAATTTATAAAGTATAATTTATAAGTTGAAATCAACTTATAAATTGAAAAAAAAAAAGGAAATTCTAATTCTTTTTTTTCAATTTTTTTTGCTTTAACTTATAAGTTGGTTTGACCAAATAATTTACTTCATTACCCCTCAATATTCAACTTTATACCTTATTTATCACTCATTTAATAGTCATTAAGATATAATTTTTAGTTATACCAACTTTTTAACATTTTACTTTTTATTGAAAAAATAAAAAATAAATAAATATTATATTTTT
The DNA here is from genome assembly GCA_019722365.1 of Lithospermum erythrorhizon. NCBI lineage: Eukaryota > Viridiplantae > Streptophyta > Magnoliopsida > Boraginales > Boraginaceae > Lithospermum > Lithospermum erythrorhizon. The sequence continues at coordinate 116,997 of JADFUC010000294.1, forward strand.
AGTCATAAAATATAATTTTTAGTTATAATTATTTTTTAATCTTTCAAATATCACTATCACTAACATATACAAAAGTGTGAATAATGGTTGTATTTCTTCCATTTTCATACTATTAATTACTAAATTACCTTTCCATCTAAAAATCTAAAATTTAGGAGTTCTAATAGGAATTAACTACTATTCCCTCCATTTTTTTTATTTGATATTTTTGTATATCGAAGTGGAACTTTGACTATCATTTATTCTTAAACTATATGTTCAAAAATTATAAGAAAATAATATTATGAAACTATTTTCAAAAGAAAAATCTAATGATATAACTTTTATATTTATTAAAATAATAAGTAATTAGTAATTAATGGTCAAAGTTTCACATCGATATACAAAAACGTCAAATAAAAAAACTTAGATTGTATTAAGTATTCATCATACTTTATACTTGCATATACGTAAGATTATCAATTGGAAGAGAGAATCGTATTTATAAATGCGGTTTGAGGATATTACATCGTATACGTTTTGGCGTATATATAATTTATAATTTATACCGTGCATCGAGCTTTTAATTAAATTTTGTTTATTTATCTCCATTGCATGTTTAATAATGCAAAGGTATGCATTGAATAACATAATTATTTTTGCTCAATTTTGCATGTATAACTTTCATGATTCAATTCACAAGAATATGTCTCATATATTATATATTATTAATTTATTACTCCTTTCATCAATATATGATTTTTAAATGCGTTTATGCATTTCGATCTTTAATAATTTGTGTAAGTTAAATAATCTTTCGCCATTCACCATGAAGATTGTCCACACACTGACTTTGAGCTTTTTCATAGTTGAACTTTGGCCAAGTAGATATTTTTGTGTTTTATAATCTTGATGAAAAATATGCTCCCAGTAAAAATAATTTATTTTTTATTTTTTATATATTTTCTTAAAATATTATAAAACACAAACAAAAAAATATTCACGGTCAAGAAATTCAATATAAAAGTAAAAAATTCAAAGTAGACAAGCTTTATTGAGATGAAATCTATTATTTATGTAGAATATTATTTTTTATTATTATAATCGATTGTTGGATTAAATAATCCTTATATTTTTTTTTGTAGAATTATTATTATTATTTATTATTATGTAGAACTATTGTTATTATTATTATAATAGGTATTAGTTAAATAACCATATGATTTGAGTAGAATTATTATTTTTATTATTGATATTGTTATTTACTTCCATGCAGATATGAATTTTATATATTGGGATTCACAAAAATTTAAATTATACTTTTTAAATAATACCAATTTAACCGACATAAAAACAAATAATTCGATGATACAATATTGATGATCAATTTTCTGATAAATTTAGTCGAGAGGATATCAAATTATTAAAAATAATATTTGCATCTCTACATGAACATCGATTTATAATATCTCTCTAAGGATATCGTATTTTATTGTAATTTTTATATTATATTTAAGGGATTATTTGTGATAAAAATGTCTCTCTTCCAAAAAATAAAAATATTAATTAGAAAAAATTCAAAAGAATGTAAGTTTTACAGTTTTAGAATAATTTTTGAATTAAACATAAAAATGTATCGAATATTTGAAATCAATTGCGTATGATGCATCTCATTTTACTAGTTAAATTATAAAATAAATTAATATCACTTAAAGATAAAAAATAATATATAAATGAGATGTATTTTTATAAGTCGTTTCACAATTTCTACGACTTATAAGTTATTGTTATCCAAATAGGTATAAAAATAATTAACTTTTTATAATTTATGTTAGTCGGCAAATTACGAAAATAAATTTAACGAAACATAAGTGGCCTGCTTGTAGTGCGTTTTACTTATATCACATAGAATTGGAAAAAAAAACAAAAGGTTAGCCAAGCGGCCTCAATGTCACATGGAAGTATTCGATCACGATCTTAGGCTCAAATACATTTGCGTTTTAATGTCTTTATCATGATGTTAGAGCCGATCTTGCATTTCGTCTATTCGTTTTTAATGTCTTTATCGTGATCATGTGCTTCGGTGATCGTTGGATTAATAAATCATAATCATAAAAATAGCAATATTGGAAAACAACTTGTCTCGTTTGTTTCTGCTCTAAGAACGTTCTGTGTTAATCATGGTGGTGTAAACTGCCTTAATTATAAACCCAGTAGCCAGACGGTGCGTTCAACATGGCACATTTGCATTTCTTTGGATAAATACTTTATGATTCCTCTACCTTCAACATTCCTCTTATTATATATATAGACACTCATGCATTTGATTTATCCACCATCACACTTGCTAATAATATTGCAAAATCCACATTATTGTCCCAAAAAGATGTCTCCCAAATTGTTCTCTCTAGCTTCCATATGTTGCATTTTATTCACATTTTCTCAATCTTCTATATTAGCTGAAGATAACAATGCTTCATCTAATAATACAGTTGCAACAATATGCAAGTCCACTCCATATCCTTCCGTCTGTTATTCTGTTCTTCCAAACAATAATTCTACCGCCAATGTCTACGACTACGGCCGATTTTCGGTCCGAAAATCGTTGTCTTGCTCTCTTAAATTCTTGAATATGGTAGATAAATACCTCCAACAATCTCGGGAAAAAGACTTAACCGTCTCAGCTATCAGGGCTCTAGAAGATTGCAAACTTCTAGCCGAACTTAACTTGGATTTCTTGTCTACTTCTTTTCAAACAATAGACAAGACTTCCAAAATGCTTCCTCAATTGAAAGCAAATGATGTTCAGACACTTCTAAGTGCCATCTTAACAAACACCCAAACTTGTTTGGATGGTCTCCAAGCGACAGAATCCGCCTGGAGCGTTAGGAGCGGGCTAAGTGTCCCGCTCTCTAACTACACTAGATTGTATAGCGTCTCTTTAGCCTTATTCACTAAAGCTTGGGTTCCCGAGACTATTAATAGGCCATTATCGCATCCAACTAAACATCACAACGTCTTGATAAATGGTCGTTTGTCTTTGAAAATGTCTGCAAAAAACAAAGCGGGTCACTACTGGAAAAACGAACAGTTGCAACGTTTAATGAGTAGAAGGAATCTTGAGGAGACCATGGCGGCTGACGACAATAATGAGCAGGTGTTGGTAAGTGACATTGTAGTCGTGAGTCAAGATGGAACTGGAAACTTCACCACCATCACCCAAGCAGTCGATGCCGCGCCTAATAATACAAATGGAAGCAATGGGTACTTTTTGATATATGTTATGGAAGGTGTGTACGAGGAGTACATCTTAATTGCCAAGAACAAGAAATATTTGTTGATGATTGGTGATGGTATCAACAATACCATCATTACTGGCAACCATAGTGTCATTGATGGATGGACTACTTTCAATTCCTTCTCATTTGGTTAGTGAGATCTTATGCTTTCTTGCTACAATCCAAATAATTTGTTGACAAGTGAAGCAACCTAACTTTAGGACAAATCACTCCTTCCACTCACCCACAACAAATACTACTTCATTTGTCTCATCAATCTAATAAATTATAGTTTAAGATATACTATAAGTTGGTATAATTTACATACCCCGTCTCAATTTAACTGGAATGTTTTTTCGACTGTCAATCTACTTTTAAACAATCGGTCCATATAACTTTAAACATATATCGAAATATTTATATTAATCGATAAGTACTATTTTGCTTGCAGCTGTGGTTGCTCAAGGATTCGTGGCGGTAGACATGACATTCCGAAACACAGCTGGCCCCTCAAAGCACCAGGCAGTTGCAGTCCGTAATGGGGCAGACCTTTCTACATTTTACAGATGCAGTTTCGAAGGCTACCAAGATACATTATATGTACATTCCCTAAGGCAATTTTACAGAGAATGTGATATTTATGGAACAGTCGATTTCATATTCGGAAATGCAGCCTCTCTACTTCAAAACTGCAACATATATCCTCGGCTTCCGTTACCTGGCCAATTCAATGCAATTACCGCTCAGGGCAGAACTGATCCGAACCAAAATACAGGGATTTCGATACACAATTGCACCATCAGAGCAACCGATGACTTGAGCCTCGCCTCAACGAGTAGCAAGCCGGTAAGTACTTATTTAGGAAGGCCATGGAAAGAGTATTCCAGGACGGTTTACATGCAAACATTCTTGGACAATGTTGTACATTCCAATGGATGGCATGAATGGTCTGGAGATTTTGCATTGAACACTTCGTATTATGCCGAATTCGATAATACAGGCCCTGGATCGAATTTTTCAGGCAGAGTAACATGGCCTGGTGTACATTTTATCAATTCGAGTGATGCTGCTAATTTTACTGTTTCCAGTTTCTTGGTTGGGGATGATTGGTTGCAGCAGACTGGGGTACCATATTCCAGTGGGTTATTATGAAAACTTTGGCAAACATACTTACATTTTCTTTGTTTGTAATGTTTGGTTTATTTTTTCTTTCATTTGTTGATCAAAATTCTATAAGAATGTAAATTCAAGTATTATGCCAAGATTTAGCATTCTGTTTCAATCAATTTAGCTACAATTTGTTAAAATATATATGTATTTATATTTATGTATTTACATAGAGCTTTCCAGAATTATTTTGTTTATATACATTATTAATGTGGAATGACGTCTTATACAATGGTTATCGCGACGCCAGCGCCGGAAGTCTTGGGATTCGATCGAAAGAGATTATATAAAGCGTTTTTCGTTTGAAAAAAAAATTATTAATGTGGAATGTTATCTGACCGATTCGCCAACAAAGTACGTTTGTAAAAACGTCATAAATTTATCCATGTTCAATTAGGAAACAACAAAAGTTGGGAAAATAAGAATGGAAATGAATCATCAAACTAGGTAGGAATCGGCTATTTGGGAAAACAAAATGGAAACAAATCACCAAATAATTACAATACTTTAATTTATTGTATAGAGTATGTTGATTTCGACTCTTCAAACTATTAAGAACACAATGAAAGACAACAAGAATCTGAAAATGAGAAACTTTGGAGTGAAAACTATATCACTTTATTGATGGTTCAGCACTTTTATATAGCAAACTATTACAACGGTTGTTGCCATACAAATAGCTACTCTACTGGCTACTTTATTCCATACTAATAGCCAACTACTAAGTTGAATATAGGAACAACTTGATTGTAGAACTATTATCTGAGTGATTTGCATGCAACCCAATCCATCATATCCTAGCTCCATCAGTATCCCCTTCATCCATATTCCTTGGCAGGTACAAACTGCTGCAGCTACAAATTCAGCTTCTGTGGTTGACAGGGTGACAATTGGCTGTTTTTTAGAGCTCCAAGCCACAGCTCCAGTGCTAAACAGAAACACATATCCACTGCTACTCCTCCTATCATCATCTTCTGCATAATCACTATCAGTGAAGGCCATGAACTCTCCCTTCATCTCAGCTGTCCTTTGATAGTAAATGCCAAGCTGAGTAGTTCCTTTTAAGTATCTCAAAGCTCTCTTCACAATCTGCATATGGAGCTAAGTAGGTTTTGACATATATCTGCTAATAAAACTTGTAACAAACATCGTCAGGTCTGGTTGCTGTAAGATACATTAAGCAGCCAACAATTTGCTTGAACAATGTCTCATCTACCACATGTCCTCAAGCATCTTTGTCAATCTTCACTCCTGGAGGAATGAGATTCTGCACTGAATTACAACTCATCATTCCAAACCTCTTGAGTATATCTTCTGCATATTGTTTCTGACCAATGAATATTATACTCTCCTTTTGTATCACTTTAATTCCAAGAAAGTATGACATGATTCCTAGATCAGTCATGTCAAATTCCCTGAGCATTGAGGTCTTGAATTCATCAATCAACTTCCCATCATTACCTGTATAGATCAGGTCATCAACATACACACTTACAATGATCATCCTTCCTTTTGCACTTCTCTTGGTAAACAATGTATGTTTTGTGCTGCATTTCTTGAAGCCTTCATTGATGAAGTGGTGTTCAATCCTTCTATACCATGCTCTTGGTGCCTATTTCAGGCCATACAAGGCCTTATGCAATTTATAAACCTGATGTTCCTTTCCTTGCACTATATATCCCTCTAGTTGATCTACAAACACATCTTCTTCCAATATCCCTTAAAGAAAAGCTGACTTGACATCAAACTAAAATAGCTTCCAACCTCTTTGAGCTGCTAGTGCAATGATCATCCTAATTGTATCCCATCTTGCCACAGGTGCAAACACTTCATTGTAGTCAATTCCATGTTTCTGGCTATATCCTTTAGCAACCAGCCTTGCCTTTCACTTGATTATACTGCCAGCTTCATTTCTTTTAGTCTTATAAATCCATTTGACATCTACCTTCTTGTGTCCTTCTGGAAGGCTTGTTAGTGTCCAGGTGTGATTCTTTGTTATTGAATCAATTTCACTATCCATTGCATCTTTCCATTTTGCATCATGTAATGCATCTTCATAGAACAATGGATCTTCTTCTCCTGTATCCAACACCATATTCAATTCGTCACCACTCAAGCCTTCTCGAGATGTGTAATCTTCCATCCGAGCTGGTGCTCTATGTGTCCTTGCCTGTTCTTGATTTGATCCACTAGATGATATGGAAAAATCTTCAACTGACTCATTGCTTTCAGTTGTGTGTCCTCCATTTGATCCATCATTACTCACATGTTCTTCAGGTTGATGATCTCCAGGTTGATCATCTTCATTCTGCACTTGAGCTGGTTCTGCAGCTTGACCTTCACACTCCAACTCATCTTCAATTTGATGTTTGTGATCTGTTCCCCACTCCCAATGTTTGTATTCTTCAAAGATAACATCTCTACTAATCAGTACCTTCTTTGTCTCAATATTGTATAGCCTGTATCCCTTAGTGTTGCTGCAAACTCCTAAGAAAATGAAAATCACACTCCTCTTGTCTAGTTTATCTCTGCTTTGTTTGGGAACATGAGTATGAGCCAAGCATCCCCAAACTCTCAAGTGATCTACTGATGGTTTCACACTACTCCAGGCTTCCTGTATAGTCACATCTTTCACAGACAAGGTTGGACATCTGTTTAAAATGTGACAAGTCCATACAACTACTTCAGGCCAAAAGATCTTTGGCATCTTCTTTGCTGCCAGGAGAGACCTCACCATATTGAGTATTGTCCTATTTCTCCTCTCAGCAACTCCATTTTGCTGAGGAGTATAGGCATTGGTAAGTTGTCTTCTGATGCCATGTTCTTTAATGAACTTGTTGAATTCAGCAGAATTGAATTCTCCCCCTCTATCAGTTCTGAAACATTTGAGTTTCATGTCTGTTTCCTTTTCTACCATGCTCTTGAATACTTTGAAGTGATCTAGAGCTTTTGACTTATAAGTAAGCAAGTATATCCATCCTTTCCTACTAAAGTCATCAATAAGACTTAAGAAGTATCTTTTACCACTATTTGATTGAGGTGCGATAGGGCCACATAGATCAGCATGCACAAGTTGAAGAATATTTTCTGCTCTTCATGATGATGTGGCGGTTCGAGCCATAACTGGATTGGGTTAAAGTTATACTGCATCATGCTTCTGTCTCTTGGATAATCGAGGCGCAAAACTGACATAAATCTAATGCGGGAGAGCTTTCTTTGGAGTCTTTTGGAAGGATTGGCTTAGATTCGGTATGGTCGCGTCCACAGGCCATTATAAAGCTCTACGATGCTCGGCTCGCCGACGTTAGATGTCTTTGACTCCGTAATGTTGATGGTGTCGGTCTCGATGTACTCACTGATGCAGAGGCTACGGCTTAGAAGTCGTCCTTGATCAACTTTGACAAAGTTAAAATTCTCGAGGGGAAATAAGAGCAGGTTTTTATGAGTCATAGAAAAGCGTGCATTTTTAAAGAATAACGAGAGGGTATTTATAGAAATTGACGGTTTATGGGGAGACTGGCGTGTGTGGCGTAAGAAGGAGGCAAAAGTGCTTAAATCTTCATTACATTAGACTCATAAATGGCGATAGAAAGCTACTTGTTACTCATGTAATGCTTTGTGTGGAATTGCATTTCTTGTTTGTTTACCACGCAAACAATCCACACATATCACCTTCTCTACTTTGGATACGGAAATCTTTTGCGTTTCTTATAACACGTAGTGTGTAGTCTTTATAGCTCGAATGACGTATATTTGGTGCAGCGAACTTTACTCGAGTCGGTGGTGGTTGCTTGCAGCGTCGCTTTTCGGCTTCTAGTATGTTCGGTCACGAGTGCAAATAGTAAACATCTGATTAACAGCCGTTTATTATGCGTATGATCGGGCTTTCTTGTAGGATGATACACGCTTTGCAGCAATCTTGTCCAAGCATCGGCTTATCGTTCTGTTAGCCTATATGGCGTCCTTGGGGAAGTGAATAAGGTAGAGGTTGTTGACCCATTTTTTGACTTATACAAACTTTAATACAAGTTTCACCGTTAATACGACTTTAACAATTTGTGAAACAAATGCGGAATAGGTTAAAGTAATATTAACACCCTCAAATGAATGCTAGATAAAAGATAAAATAATAAAACGATCCTACTTGATAGATTTATGTACCAATAAACATCAAAACTCATTTTGATCGATATTAACATTAAGCTCGTTAAATTACGTAATACGATTAAGTCCATTCATGGTTATTGATCAATCTAACAATTTATTAAATATATCACCAATTGATACATAGATATCTTAAATTTGAGTTTAAGACATTAACGATATGAGGATTTGTGTGGTTGTCGGTGCGAGAATATAACAATAAGTTCATTGATCAAATCAAACTATCCTGTCATGAGTAATGAATACGAAATTCAAATTATAATTAAATTAAATTTGTTACATCGATATACTCGAAATGAATTGATTATATGTCGACGCATATTGATTAAGCGCGTAAACTAGCAATATAATAAGAATCACAACGTTTCTATCAAAACATAATATCGACAATAAGATAAAGAGTTGATGGATAGAGAATCTGAAGCTTAATGAGAGTGTTTAACGAGCTTGTGAGCCCTAGTCTTCGACCACCCGGCACTTTTGACCTTGGGATTTGGAAAGTAGCATTATATATTATCAGTAACCGTATTTGTACAAAGCGAGGCTACTTTCAGTATACCGTCTAGCTAAACATTTAGACAGCACAAGCTACGCTGCAAACGACGCCCGGCCGCTCGGCGGCCAGGAAATCCGCTGGCGTAATTTCGCGACGAGCAAGCGTTAAGCTATGCAGCTATAACGCTTCCATTCGCTAGGAATCAGCTCGCGACCACTTGACGTCATTCGAAAGCGACCTCGAATACCGCGGCGTTGAGTGCGAAACCTTGAGCAGCTGCAAACACGCTTGAAAGACAATCATGATATTGCTGGGAATTACGCCCTGTCAGTCGGATCTGACTCATTTCATAAACATTTCATGTCACATTCTTTGATATTTAGCCTCTATTCACCAATCTATAGATTAACTTGGCTTGATGGCCTGAGCACCTCGAACCTCAGCGCCAGTATGAAGAACAAAATCATAGCAATGAACATCTCTTTGCAGAAGTAGAGATTGTTGTTTTATCCCCGATTTAAATGTTTCACCGATGACTGATAAGATTAGCGCGATTTATAACTCGCTTACGTTGGTAGATAATACATTGAAGCTTGTTGAACTCACTTATTGAGTAGATGAGACTTTGAAGCTCTTGAACCCGTTTGAAGCGTTTGATCAAACACGCCCAGATACTCTTTGTTTCCATTTCTCGTTTCAAAGTATAGCCTTGAACCAAACTAACTCTTTGATAATCTGAGTAAAGCTCACGTGGCTTTTTGAGAGATTTGGTATTTTAAGATGAGAAACAAGTATAAAAGCCCAGGATTGAATGGGAAGAGTTAGGGAAGAAGATGGAAGAGTTGGGGATTTTATGGGGAAGAAATTGGAAGTCAAACGGTAAAAACGGACATTTGGACCTAACGCCCCAAGTGGGGCGGGGAAGCAAGGCGGATTTGAAACTCTTGAGAAAACAGTTACGCCTCAAATGCACCCGTATTACTGCGATACTTGGCCTCTGCGAGGCGATTAGTCATTCCCGACTTAAAAACTCATTTCTCGGCTTCGTTTTAAGCTGCGATTTTGGCAGCGATTAGCGTTGAAAAGCTCCTTTGATACTCTTTAATAAAATAATACAAAATCTCAGTTTATAAATATTTAGATTTTTAAAATATTTCTTTTGACAAAATATTCTTTAAAAACATTGAAGCAGTTAAGTTCTTTCTCCAAAAATAATTTCAAAAATATCTCCCGAATAAAGTGATCGAGATCGAGAAAGGAAAGTAGGTAAGATTCGAGCCATGAAATTTTACCTATTTTTGACTTCAAATCAAGGCTTGTCTCTTTCGATCTTAGTCTTACGTAAGCTCTTTGTTAGTCGTTTAAGCGTAGATGAATAGACGATCTTCTTAGCAAACCGCCATTAACTTCACTTTGAAGCTTTGTATGGTTGATTCTTCTTACATATCGCCCATACTTATCTTTTTGGCATTACGATGCAGCGAAATTTCGCTGACAGTGCTTCATTATCTTGATGCATGTCTTGTGCTTGTTTGTCTCAATGCTCAGCTTTCGTCCTCTGGCGCTAGCTACAACGTACCTATGAAATAAATCAATTGAGCACATATGTTACATAGTAAATCAATATTTAAGTCATCATTAAAACAAAGTGTATGGACACGTGATCCGGCAAAACTCCGCTTCTCTTGTAGGGGTTGTCAGCGCTCGAAAATTGATATGAGTTGAAATGAGATACACATGCAGCCAATGACATATGTTAGACCGTGAATAATATCTTAACATTTCCTTTACTGAGACTTCCATTTCTTTGTTGTTTCGAAGCTTAGCGAGGAATCTGAAATTTATTGTCTAAATTCTGAAACATACCGGCGTCGTTCGCGCGTAATGATTTGAGCATGCAGATCGATGAACCATACACCGTTCTTGTACCGGTCTGGCTGCGTCTCACCGATTTGAGCCATGAGTAACAATTAAATTAAATAAATTAAATTCCACCAGTATAATTTGCTTCCTTCTTCCATTTAGAGCATTCATACTGATAATGCCCTAGATTATGACATTTATAACATTTTATGGTAGCTTTATTGATCATTGGCTTTCCTCTCCCTCTTCCTCTTCCTCTAGTTGAGCTTGGAGTTTTACTTTACCGTGGATTGATTGACCTTAGTCACTGGCACAAATGCTTACGCATTTGTCTCTTGTTGAATTTTTGTTCATGGGTGAACAATGTGCTTTTCTTGATTCATCTTTGTAAAGTTTGCTCAAACACTCGTTTTGATTCCTCGGTTAAAACAACCATATAGGTGAATTGATCAGTCAATGTCCTCAGATTTTTCTCTGACTATGTAGGCTATATCCTCGTCTCCGTTTCTTTCCTTAATTTGTTTTGGCTTGATGTTACTCTTTTAGAAGTAATCGGTTATGGTTTCTTTCCTTTCTTATCTCCAGCTCAGGCTTCTCTTACAGAGTATTTCTGTGGATTTGCTTGATTTTCGTCCCTCCAAACTTCTTTTTAAGAGAATCCACGTATGGACTTTGTAGTGTACATCCGAGGATTTGCTCGAAACGGTCGTTCGATTGCTTGAAACAAGTAGTATTTTGCCAGTAATCTACGTCGAAGATTCTTCCAAGCGATCGCTCTCTGATTGTTAATTCAGCGTCTCACCGGTGTTCGATTAGTTCAGCAGCTGACCTCTTTTCAATGGCTTTCGAACTCCTTTTAGCTCACCGACAAGTTTTCCGTGTCGCTCCGATGGTCATAGTGACCATCAAACCGTGGGATTATTTTGTGAGACTTGTCTTCTTCCATTTGTGTACCTTCGCCGGAATCGGTGACAGCTGCGTGCAATTGGTGGTTTACATTTCTTGAGCTATTAAAGAACACGATGAAAGACAACGAGAATGAAAATGAAACTTTGGGTGAAAAGCCATATCCCTTTATTGATGGTTGATGAGTAATAATTTAACCTACATGAGTGCAGTCGTCTGATAATATAGAATTCGAACCACAGAGAGTTGATTATTTAATTTGATTACACTAGTTAAACTATGATAGAAAGCAATTTAAATAGAATTGAATTTGAGAGTAATTAACTAAAACAAATAATTAAAGTAAAATATATTTTGGTTTGTTGGGAAAAAGATTTCATCGATACAATTCAGTAAATATTACAATTTAAACAATTGATTATTCTTGGGTTTGATTAAAAGCAAAGTCAGGTATCGTTCGATCGAGTTGCAGTTAAGTCTTTCCAACTAACTAAACACTATTACTTCATTGATGTTTTAATTAATCTAAAAACATGAAGCCTGAAGCCTAATCCCAGTAGGCAAATTAAGTTATTGCGTATTTTCATATAAACTTGACTCTAATCAATTTATTCATTATTTTAAATATTATATGTTTTTTTAAATGCAGTGCGTAGACTTATGATATCTGAGATAAAAATTATGCTTTCGATAGATAACACAAGAATTAATATGGTGAGAAATAAAGATATATAAATATAAAGCATCCAAGTAATTTGGCTTCATTGATCCTCAACAAGTTTTGAAACTAAAACATAACTAAAAATGTAATTAAAGAGTGTTAAGAATAGCCGATTTAGGAGCAAAGCGATCAAGTTTCAACAATGGATAAAGTGACCGGTAAGTTGTAGCCATATAACATGTTGTCACTTAAAACAATAAAAAGCTCATTAAAATATATCAATTTAAGCACAATGTATGTTGAAATCAAACTGTTTTAATTTCTATAATTATGCCCGTTGCGATAATTATTGTAATCCATTCTTAGTTTTTTAGTTAAATGTAATTCTGAAGCCCAAAGTGTTGAGTATGTGTTATTAATTACTAGAATTGGAACTCACGATGTACTCGGGGTTATATTGAGATGGCTTAGATACCGTACGCCAAGCGATATAATAATCATAATGGTCAATTATATTATTATCGGCTAATAATGCTCCAGGCGAAGGAAAGGTCACGCCGCAGCCACAATGACATTGGAGTTATGTTCTATGTAGATTAAATCACAATTCTTTAATTTAAGGAGTTGGTTGAAATCAGCAGCCGCTTTTGATCCAGTATTTTACATCGATGGATATAAGATCTAGGTGGATGAGAGCAGATCAATTAACTTGTTAGTTGATTGAGTTGTGAGGAAGAATTTCGTTAGTAACTTGTTAAAGTTGCTTACGCTGACTAAATAAAGTTGGTTAATGACTTAACGAGGTTAACTCATTTAGTAGCGAGTCGAGCTATTCGGGCGAAACTTAAAAAGGGAGTATATAAAAGAAAGAGATGAAATAGAAAAACCTAAGTAACACCATTTCATCCTTCCCATACACTTGGCGGCCGCCTCTACTCTTTTCTCTCTATGAGTGAGGATTTTGACTCAAATTTATCATCTAATTATCATTTGATTCTAAGCAAAGCCAATCGTGAGACTTTGCCTCTCTTGGTGTGGGTAGAGTGGGCGTTTAGTCTTTAAAGAGGGGAAGAGGAATCATGAGGGAAAGATTTGAAACATCCGCTGCGTTATTCTGTAAGTTTTCTATTTATTCATACGTAATATATATTTGTATGAATATGTCGTAATTCGTTTTTATACACTTATATGATTCCGGTTGCATTTGTTATAATTTATATCATGAACAAGTTGCATAATTCCAACATAATATTCCTTAAATACGTGACAAATATTCATTAATCAACAGTTCAACACTTTTATATAGCAAACTATTTCAACGGTTGTTAACAACTTGCCATACAAATAGCTACTCTATTATATAGCAAACTATTTCGACGGTTGTTAACAACTTCACGCCTAAACCATTATACTATTTCGCCATTTCCATACTAATAGCTAACTACTAAGTTGAATAACAGGAACAACTAATCTAGAGATAAGCAAGGGCCTAACAACCTTGCTTGATTATTGGAAATGCATGCATCCAGGCACACGTACTAAGTGCATGATCAATACCTGATCAGAGTATGATATGGTCAATAAAAATTAAAATCATGTTAATGTTCATTAATAGTATATAATTCAAAATCAGACACAATAAATATTGTTATTCGGCATCCTAAAACAAAGTGACAAATACTAATATATCACAAGATAGAACAACTGGACCAGAACTCTGATCTACCTTAGGAGAAATGGAGAAAATTGTTCATAAGACCATGAATGTCAATGGCATAAACATGCATGTGGCAGAAATAGGAGACGGCCCAGCAGTTTTATTCCTCCATGGATTCCCTGATCTTTGGTACTCATGGCGTCACCAGATGCTTCACCTCTCATCGAAAGGTTTCAGGGCCATTGCGCCCGACCTTCGTGGCTACGGGGACACAGATGCCCCCGCGTCTGCGAGTAGCTACACCTACTTGCACATAGTTGGAGACATTGTTGCCCTTATTGACTCCCTTGGCCTGGAACAAGTTTTCTTGGTTGGACATGATTTTGGAGCCATTATTGCCTGGCAACTTTGCTTGTTTAGGCCAGACAGGGTCAAGGCATTGGTTAATCTCAGTGTTCCATTTATGCCTCGCCATCCTTATCTATCGGTTTGTTGTTTCAAGGTTTAAAGAGCTGCTTTTGGTGATGGTTCTACATGTGCAAATTCAGGTTAATAGTATTTTAGTTACATTTTACCTGATTGACCCTTATTTATCTAGACAAATAAAATGGTATCTAAAAAACATTCTGAAACATTGACACAGATTCATCTAATTTGTTATTAGTCATATGTGAACCATTGTTGACTGTAATACTTGATTACTCTATACCCCAGGAACCAGGAGAAATAGAAGGTGTATTTGCTTCAGCTGAAACTGCAAATATAATGAGAAGGTTCTTGTCGTCCCACGATCCAGCTCCCCTCATTTTCCCTAAAGAGATGCCGCTTCCTGCTATCCTCCAGGCCCCGGCAGAGTTGCCCTCATGGCTGACGGAAGAAGACGTGAATTACTATGCCACAAAATTCGACAAAAGTGGATTCACTGGAGGATTGAACTACTACCGAGCCCTGGACCTGTAAACTACTTGTGTACCCATTCTTTTATTTATTGAAGGAGAGCTCGTCCCACAGAATATGTCAGATAAACCCCATTACCAATTAAACCAAGTAATATGGAGAATAGTTCAAGATTATTTAAATCACCTCTATGATTGACATATATTTAGGAGTTCTTAATGGATGATCGTGTTGGTTAATGTTTTAAATAGTAGCGCAGATTATTCGGCACAAAATATTCGCTTGACTGCGTTTGGTAACAGGCTTGAAAATCATTAAAAGCTATGTTTTCGAGTGAAATCGATTTTAGAGGGTAATTTAGTGACTTGTCAGATATTTCATGGCCATACAATGTCCGTACTTTGGCGTAATTTTAGTTCATACTTGATTTTAGTTAATTAAATAAAAATAAAATAATGGCATTAAATGTGACCTTCTGGCATGCACCCCTTACCCCTCCTCAAATTATCAACTTTCAATTCATTTTTAGAAAATGTCACAGTTGACATGGTTTTTGTATGTTCGATTTGAGGGTAGAATGAGTTATCTGAATTGTCTTTGTTTGATTGTGCAATTACATTCTCATGATTTGAGTTAAATTCACGATCTCCGGGTTCAATTTATTTAGCTAGTTGACTTTTTAGGCAATAAAATTAATCTTTGTCTAGGTTTGTGTTCGATCTATTTCACAAACTAGCATCAGAAGTATACATATTGTAGTATTTTAGAATGAGTTACATTAATATGTTTAATACTCATTTTCGACATTTTGAGAAAATCGGCATCTTCTGAAAATGAATAAAACTAATAATTTGGGGAAAGGGTAAGGGGTGGGGATAGGGTGAAAGGTTGAAGATGATGTGATTATTTATTTTTGAATAATTAATTAAAAATTAGTGAATGAGATAATATAATTATGTGTGATTAGAATGGTCAAGTAATCAGTGCAGTGTTGTTTGCTAAATTGTCACAAGTGATTTTGAGAAACTAATATAGATCTGGCGATTTTGAAAGGAAATCTGATGTCAAGCTCTGATCAATCTGTCAATGCCTGTTAAAAGGTGAATGTTGAAACCGACATGGTAGATTTGAATGAAATTTTGCCTATATTCATCCACTAGCTCTAGTCTCCTAATAATTGGAGTTGACTTTGTCTGGAATCTTGAATTCAATCAGCATCAGCCATAAAGCAAACGCAAGTGAACACTGATTCTAAGTTGTTAGCTTCCTTAGAATATTCATTCAACTTGCAACTAGCAAAAGTTCCACACGACTTCTCATTCTCTTCAATGCATAGACATTGTAAAGTAGAGATAATTGACTAAGTAGTACTGTACTAAAGTTTGTGAAAAATTGAGAATTAATTTATAAGGTTTGAATAGTTGCAAATTAGCGTTAACGTTACATAAGTGTTGTTCATATAATCATTGAAGTTAAGTGAGTTGTACATATATGGTCTTCGTAACGGTTTAGTGTTTGCCTAGATGTTTCACATTGTTAGTTTTGATATTATTGCCTCATTCAAACTTAGTTATTGCCAAATCACAAATTGCAAATTCATGACAAACTCCCAAACAATATACTCAAGGTAGTACCCCTTGAGATAAAATTAAAGTAGATCAACATGTTACTATAAAAAATTTCTTTTCACAAAATATAACATACGATTCCAAAACTTTCATTTAGTGTCGACTAATTTGGTTGGCAAGGAGCACCTCCCTGAGCTCGGCGGCATCAGTAGCGTCGCTACCTTGATTCTCCGGCCTATAGACGCCTGTTTTGGGGTCAGGCACCCATGATGTAGTAGTAGTCTTGTTTCCTTCTTCACCTCCTTTTTTCAACATCATGTTGCTCATCGTTCCACCTCTTTTGCTCTCTGATACTGCTCGATAGGACGATGCAACATAACCCCTCCTATTCAATTCATAGAACAAGTCAAGACTAAAATCAAAATTCACATGCCAACACTAATTCATTCAAGTAAAAAGAAGAATATAATTAAGGAACTACTTAAGCACAAGAAAAGGATGGTATGTTATACTTTGTGTGATATTTTATGTTACATTAAATTATCTTGTAGCAGCGTAATAAGTTTGTTTTAAAAAGTTAGCATAAAATTAACATATGTGTCATGATCTTCATAAATTGTAATAGAGTGTCACATAACATGTGAGTATGTAACGAATAATCCGAACTCCTTAAGTACTATACATATAGATGTAATGGAAGTGAAATGAATAATTTATACCTGCTAAGAACAATGGAGATTTGATCAACAACGAAAGAAGAAACTAGCTTAGTGTTTGAGAAAGACCGAGACATTGTTAGTTGTACAAATATGGTTTTGCAAGAAGAACCAAATAATTGTAGGTTGTGAAGTAAACAAAGAGGCTCTTGCTTTGTTAAATGGGTTGGTAGTGTGAGGAGAAATAAATATGAAAGTGGGATATATATAGGCACTTCAACGGCTCCTAGTCGATGATTATAGTAATTAGTAAGTGTTTCATAATATTATTATTTGAACCGCGTCGAAGCTATCCTTTAATCATATTCAAAGGTCTTATAGATGCTTGACATCTGGTTGATGCTTAATAAACCCCTCACACTATATATTCTAGTTTTTGTCGCTGTCAAATTCTGAAAGAGTTTTTTATTGAAATCATCGCGAGCTTACGTATAATTTTTTATGTGGTTCGTAGGCTGTCATCTTACATGCAGGCAGGTTAACTGCTTATTCTTTTTTTTTGCAGACGCGCCTGACAGTCGTTAGCATGCGAGGATCTGCAGAGCCACAGTGCTTGGCGTTAAGCGGTTAAAATGACTATTTTATCGTATCTACCTTAAAAAAAAGAATAAAGCGCGTCTTAAATTATTTTACATAATTAAAATAAGATCTCAGCATTCTTGCTTTCTTGTCTACTTACCCTTTACCCGCTTTACCCGCCCCGCCCAGGCCATTCGGTCTCAATAGAAACTGTAGATTAAATATTAATCCACTACTGCTTGATAATCAACTACTCTTTATTGTATACCCTATTCATGTAAGCTTAATCTCTCCACTCAGTCTTCGAGAACTCGAAAAAGAATGCTTAATCTTTCTCATTTCATGAAAAAATTTCAATCTTTATTAAATTTAGTTAATTTTTAATTAACGATTCTTATAAAGTTATACTAGAGAACTTGTCAGATCGGTTCGATTCGGTTTGGGCATTTTGGAACCGAACCGACTTTGGTCGTTCGGATTGAGATGGAGCAGAGCAGTTCGGTTCAGTTAAATAAAGTTCCGATCGATTCGATTGATTCAGTTATTTTGAGTTCAGTCGGTTAGGTTGACACCCCGGTTTTTCGGTTATTTTTCGGTTCGGTTCTGGGAAGTTTATTTCGGTTATATATATATATATATATATATAATATTTTAATTTTTTTAATTAAAAATTCAATGATTCAGTTCGGTTCCCGAACCGTCGGTTCGAGAAAACGAACGATCGGTTCGAGAAACCGAACGAGCAAAGAAATTTTTGATGATTTTATTTTTGAACGAAATCGGTTGAGTTCAATCGATTTCCTCGATTTCGGTTATTTTTTAGTTGATTCGGTTCGGTTCGGTTCGATTCAGTTGTATTTTGTTAGATGCAGTTGTACCCGTTTTGTGAATTTTGAACAAATAAGTAGTTTAGTTTGATTCGGTTTTTTGATTATCAGTTTTTATTCCGTTTCATGAAAAAGTTTGGATCTTTGTTCGATTGGTGTTAAAATTTTTTGGATTAGCGATTTTCCGAAGAGAACTTGGCGGTTGCGTGCTTAACTGCCGGTGACCGTTGTTATTGTTTTCGTTGAAATTGGGACAAGAGTAGAGGGAGGTGAAGGTGAGGAGAATTTGGTTGGGAGGGTTCGATGGTAATGAAAGGAAGGGAGTTGGTTGGGGGTTTCGATGGTAGCGAAAGAGGGAAGGCGTAGAATTAGGGCTTGATGGTGGGTGGGGCAGTGGGTGGGCGGTTTGGTGGGGGGTTGAGTGAGGTAAGCGTGGAGTGGGGGTTTGGTAGAAAGGGATGAGGGTGGCAATGGGGTTGGGTAGTATGGTGGGGACAATTTGGTGGGGAGGTAGTGTGGGGAGTAGTGGTGGCGGTAAGCGGTGAGTATCTTTGAAAAAGAAAGGGTTAGGGTGTATGTTAAAGAAAAAAAAATGTGAGAGATTATTTTAGTTATGTAAAATATTTAAAATGTGATTACTTATGTTTTAGTACTTATCTTTGAGTGTAGTGTCGAGGAGCAAAATAGTCGTTTTAATATAGGGTAATATATTCATTTAATATTTTATATTTTATGAAATAATGTAGGGATAACATAGTCACTTCGGTGTGTGTTTTAGGGGTAATATAGTTATTTTACTGTGTATTTTAGTGGAAAATTAAGAATTAGGAGTGTCTTGGAAACTGAGAAAAAATAGTATAGGAATGCATGCAAATAAAATGAATAAATTTAGAAATTATATTTCTACGATAGTGGAGTATATCCGCCAAAATAGAGATGATATAGTTTTTATTTTTCAAAGCTGCTTACTTTATATACTAAGCGAATATGTATGAATGATGAATGATAAAGAGACAAATGTAATTATATAGACATGATTATATGCATTAATGGTCAACTTGCATACTGATGAGGAACTACAATTTGATTAGAGCGTTACGTTTGCACCTTACAAGTGTCGTGGTGTCATAGTGTGTAAGAGTATTCTAATCATACACTTCCTCAATCTTTTGAAAAGTACGGAGAAGAAAACTAATTTCTTCACAATTTCATGCGGGTACTTGATGTTGATTGTTGAAGTATAGATAAATATTTTTATTTGGTTAATTATTGGCTTGATTTTGTTTGATAACTATTGCATGTGAATTTTATATTATTGAATTTGTCTATATTTTGAATCTTTTAGTTAAGTTAAAAACTATTGCATGTGAATTTTATATTATTGAATTTGTCTAATATTTTGAGTCTTTTAGTTAAGTTAAAATTTATCAAAATATAATTATACCCTTTATTAACTGTAAAATTGAATTATTTGAGTAACCAATACACGTGTCGAGATATGAAGAGAAATAATATGAATTATCAACAAATGTAAATATATAAATACGAAACGAACTAAAAATGTCAACATTCAAAATATATGATGATTTGGAATACAAACCAATATACTTATCACTTAGGTAACATTTTCTTTAATTTTTTGGTTTGGATTTGATTCTCTTTTAATTTTTTGACAATATTATAGTTACACATAACTTTAAAATTTATTATTTAATACTCAAACTTACTTGCTTTCATTTAAAATAATGTATATGTATATGTTATTATTAAATGTATAATATAAATATTTTTAATATGATAATACTATCTATCTTAATTAAGACTTAAATCGATTAGTAGTAGAAGAAAGAGGAAGGTAAATATGCTTGGTATTGATGGTATCTCATCAGACCATTAATTAGAATATTTAATCTATATAAGAGATTTAAAAAAAAAACTAAAATATAAAGATAAATAAATATACAAATCTCAAAAGTATTATCATATAAATTTCTAAGAAGTTTTTGAATTAGAACAAAATTAAAGCATAATCAAAACTCGAAAGGAGTAGGAAAAGAACAAAATCAGGAGTAAAGATCATCAACGAAAATAAACTTGGTCCATTGTATAAGCTAAATTGAAAGATCCAAAATTTAACTGAGCCACTCAGCTTGAGTGACTTCTTTTTGATAAGTAAGTTAAAAGACCAATTATGTCCAACTGGTGTCTCCTTTCAATTTGGCCATAAGTTTTGGTTCGGTGAGTTCGGTGTTTGACAACTTTCCCGCCATGTTAGGCGAGTTCTCTGTCTCGGCGAGAGATAATATTGATAAATATTTTATGACACGAAGTTCTATTTAAACAACGCCAACTATACATTTCTGAATTTATTCAAAACGCTCCTCAATAATTTCTTTAGTATTCAAGAAGTTTAATTATAATAGGAGTTGTTTATATCTAATTTGTAAAATACAAAAATGCTCTTTATTAATTGTCAAGTCGCATTATTTGAGTAAAAAGGGTATTTAAATGAATCGAAAAAGGAAAAGCGTTAAAGCGGCTAAATGCTTTTATATATAATAAAATAAAATAAATATAGATAGATAGATAGATTAATTGACGTTTTTTTATTTTTCAAATGAAATTTTAATTATTCCGTATAATTTTCTTTTTTATAAAAATTGTAAGAAAGTAATATAAATAATAAAAAGAGATTGGAGGAAGTGTATAACTAGTAACCAATGATAGCTCGTAAACTTATCCATACATGATGCATATATACGTAATTTATGAGGTAAAACGTCAACTAATTTGGGATTGAAGAATTTATTATCAATGTAGTAACTAGTAAGACTAGTAACCAATCATAGCTTGTAAACTTATCCATACATGATGCATATAACATTTGTATTTGAGTATTGCACACAATAATAACATCACTATTGTAGTCTATAATAAATAAATAACGTGTCCTTCTTTTCTTCTTGGCTCTCTTTGGTGTGAAAAGATTTTCTTCTTGGCTCTCTTTGATGTGAAAAGACAATATTATGTTGTATAAGTAATAATGTTCATTGGCCAAATTAGTCCATTCATCGATCTAGAAAATATTCTTGAAGAAAGGATGTATATACTGCATATGTTTAGCATTGGAATAATCTGGCTTTACCGACCTTGAATTGGTTAACTCTTCAATTAGAATTGGAGCATCTTTTGATAATCATTGTCTACTTGTCGTGGACCAGACTTGACTGATCACCAAGCAAATATATTGTGGCTCTTACTTGAACAAATGAGTGTGAAATTGATATGAATATGGTTTCTACAACTAGGTACATCTCATTTCATATAAATTGGTATGAGTAAAAGTAGAACATGGAAAGGGGTTCATATAATCATATGTTAGATGCATTTGATCTCGGGTTTAGTGTTTTCGTAATTTAATACAAGAGCTTTTTATAAAATACTCGTATTTGTTACATGCTACGAATCGAACTCGAACTTCTAAATCTCTAAAAGCCTTCTAACAATTAGGCTAATTCGATGTTCTCAAGATTGTTTTCTAAACATGAATGATGATCGATGAATTCTGCTAAATATGTATGGTAGTAAACTTATGGAATTAAAATATTCATATTATCTTCATCTTCTTCAAAAATTGAAAAGCTTAACTTTTTAAACATCTTGGAATATTATGGACGTTGAAAGCTTGATGGCCTTGAAGAAGCTTCATCATCGTTTTAGCGTATTCTATTTGTTCTCTTCAAGAACATCAAAATCATGTGCCAGAGAAGAATCTTAAAGAAGACAACTAAAAGTCAATTAGGCCATTATTCATGGATGTATCGTGTATGTACAATGTACCTTTGCCAAATTCATCAAAAAATCAAATATGCCTTCAAATTTTCATGAATGTGAATATAAAATTAGGTTCTTAAAAGATTATAACGAATATGTGATTAAAAAACCAAGTTGTAAGTCCACTAAGTGGAGACTCGTATTGTAATGAAAGGCAGGATAATCGATGTATACTGAGCTTCGGAAACAGAATTTTTATTTTGGAATACCGAATCAACTTATACGTAGTGATGAGTGATTATTTTCCGAAGTCTTTCTGGTGGATGAGACCTGGAAATTTGAGTCTTCGACTCATCTATTCTCTCTTGATGGAGGACCGGGGATTTATCCCGAGGTGCGGGTTCCCCGACCCCTTCTGTCGGTACTGCTTCCTTGGCTTTGGGTCTCGGGATTCCGGGTGGATGTAATTCCCGAGGTAGTTTTGGACATGCCCCACTCCTTGCCCGAGTGGTTATTCTTGAGGTGCCTCCTTGGTCCATGTTCTCCGTGATGAAACCCGGGGGGTTAGGGTACCTAGACCAGACCGAAGTCGATCGCAGCCACTCCGATGCCTAAGTTAGTTTCGGGTGTTTTACAGCTATTGAACAGTAGAGTTCTCAGTTTAGCATTACCTTGAAATGAAGGTAAATGATGGGTATTTATAGGAAATACTTGGGGGTCAAGGTCCCTTAAGATGTGGACAAGTGTCACGATCCTAAGGCCTGAATTGACCCTGATTTGACTTTTGTAAATGGGCTGGTGCCCATTGAATTTTCTATATGATGAACCCTTGATTCATTTAGTACATTTGCTAATCCAATCTATAGCACGTAGTATAAGATAAATAACCGAAAATATATTTGAATAAATGAGTTGTAAAATTTTACAATACACGGTACATTCTTTACAAATAATTGGAACATCAACAATAGTTGCGCCCCCTAAAACTGAAGTTGACATGGATGACATAACGCATCCTGATTTGCTCAACATTGTAAACTATATACTCATTGTACAACAAGCCTCCCTGCACACCAAAATTTAAATATTGAAATAAAGAACTGAACTGTAGAGGATCAAATGTTTCTTTCTATCAAAAGCTAGCAGATTTTGAGGGTGCTTCCACAAATGATATCTCCTTCTTCCCAGATTGATTGGGTTATTTACTTTTTCTTTTGGTCTATAATTCCCAAAACTATGAAATGTTTAGGCTAAATCACACTAACTAGACCACTGCATCCAGTATTCCATTATATTTATTGCAATGTAGAAAGGTTAAGACATGGCAATCAAAAAGGGAAGAGGTAGTACTAGTATCTTGATTAAAATCTTACCCTGGTCCCTTTCTGCTCTTTCGGCTTTCCAAGTGGAACGACGACACCATCTTCCAGAATTTTAGCCTTTAAAAAGTTTGGAGAAGTTCCACCTACTCCTTTTGTACTGAAATATCAAGAGAAACAAGTTAATGATGAAAATCACTCACATCACACTGTTAGTAGAGCATTAGATTATCAAATGTGATTATTGAAAGGAAAAGGTAAAAGTAAATCAGTAAAAAAGATAAAGCACCTCAGCTTTCCGCTGGGCAATTTGTCAGCATTATAATCTGCGGTAAGTAGTTCATTCATTTCTCCTAGAGCAACCTAACACGGTATAGAATTTGAAATCAGATGAAAGAATTTTGTTATAAGATATAGTCGTGTAAAATTATCATATTGATCATGGAGATCATAATAAAATGATGCGTCCAATCATATTTGTGATAGCAAGATCTGTTGGAGAATTAACCTCACACAAAAGCAGAACACCATCAGTAGCAGAGGCCGATGCAAAGCAATAATTTGCACTTTTTGAAAACATATCAGCAAAATAAACACCTTTCCCAAACATGTAGCCAGTAGCAGGAGCTTCAGGAGGAGCGATGCGCAAACCTGGCAACATCATGTGCATGAGAATTTTGCAGGGCAACTGTCTAGGAGAACAAGCAACAAGGAGAAGACTAACCTTGAGAAAGAATTCCCGTCCAATTTGTAAGGCGAGACCCGTGCCATAAAAGCATTCGGTTTCTTGCTTCTGAGAACTGGTTAAAACAGTACAAGCAAAAGTATGAAGAGACTTGTATATTTGAAAAGTAGTAAAGATGAATAAGATATTTAGCTACAACATCTCTAGCGGAAAAGGTAATGGTGATAAAAATTTCAAATCCGAACCACACATTTTCACCTTTGTAAAACGTTCAGCTTCTCCTTCTTTTGATATTTTAAATATTTGAACGATATTAACTGCATAATCTGAGTGTGTCCTGGCATGAGTGTTCTTCATGTACTTTTCGATCTAGCAAAAGGTAAGGAAAATGTTGAATGCATACATGATGAGGATTATAGAATGAAATATCAAGTCTAAACTTCCTTATATAAGGAAGTTTAGATAATCTGCCTAGACAAAAAAGAAATAATACCATTGAGAATTCACCAGAGTCTGCTTCAACCGGCATCAGTTCGCACTTGAGTCGTTGATATTGAGAATACAAAGGATCCTGTAAAAGAGAAGCAGAGGGAATATAGTGCGGCAAACGACTATACTCAGTACTGGTTGCCAGCATTGCCACTGACTTGGGTAACCTGGTACTCGGCTCAATAGACAGCTCAATTCACAAAGGAGCCAAGCATGAGCAAGACTTTAAACCTGTTCGTTAACGAGCCGAGCCCCGCTCTTTATGATAGCAAGACGGTCCGGGTATCGCAATTCCCGGCTCGACCTGGCTCATTTCCTCACTAGTGTAATCACTAGAGACTAGCCATATACTATAAAGCGGATGGCATCATAATAGTGCAAAACATGAGTAAAGATGATGATATTCTTAGCTAATTATGCTTATGCTGTACACAAGAGTACCTGCGTGTCCATATCATCATTTAACATCTTTGTAGCAACCTCAATCTCCCCAAGAGCTTCAACCTTCAGAAAACATGACTTACCACTGTTACATACTGGAAATAGAAAATTAAAATAATCCATAAATAAAGGGAAAAGGATAACCATTTCTAGTTTTCTTTTCAATTTTTGAGGAGTATCAATGACAAATTCACCTGCCATCACATGAAAAAGTTATATGACCCATGACATGCTATTTAAACCAATCAGCATTAGATAATATAGAAACATGATGAATATGAGACTTACGCATCTTCTTATAACCAAAGTCATGAGGTATAACTGTATAGAATTCCCTACATAAAGTAGTAAGTAAGATCAGTTCATAAAACACAGTTCTCTTGTAATTCCCTAGTGGACAAATGGATATCCAAAGTTGGTTTAATCGAGGAGCTAGCTTGCCCAGCGTAGTTCGAGAATGGAGAACCTCACTCAGAAGACATCAACAATAATCATTTTCTCAAGCTCTTGACATACCCACTTAGTTGCTCCAGCATTTTCCTGTTTGACTGGTCAATTACTTCTGAAATTCTTTTCAATACATCATAGCCCTAGATAAGTTAAAGAAGAGACAAAAATGTGTCGGTGTACTTTCATGAAATAACAACAATCAATAAAGAAAAGTTTGACAATAAGAATCCACACCGTTTACCTTCAGGATTGTAGATTTGCTTAATTTACCTAGCGGTAGCTTTTCAGCATTGTATCCTGTGAAATAAACATGAGGTGTCAGACCACTAATTCTTTCAAACATGAGGTTCAAGACTGCTAATTTTATACCAATGTCATTGCAACTAGGAGTCAAGGGAAAAACACATGCACCAAAAGAAATGTCTCAAGGGGACCAGCGTGAAAATAACTCTAAACCATTATTTTGTATTTTTGTAGATCATATGGTATCTTCATATGAGGAAAAAAACGAACTTGTATATGCTGACCTATCTCCATCATTTGCTGCTTCATCATGCTAATATTGCATATTAGGGAGATGAACTTAGCAATACGGTTCTCCAGCTTCGTCTCGCGTGGTTGGATATCTATAGCTGGCTTATGAGTTCCTTGGCCCTGATTCAAGTGCAGTATGCCAATCTATTTTAGAGTCATATTAATAATAAAATATAAAAGAGAGCTACATAAATCTTTTCAATTACTTCTCTTTCCAAGACAAAGAGAAAGTTGAGTGCAGAGTTCAGACTTGGGTATTATGATTACATGTCAAAATACACACAGTCTTGGTTTACTTAGAGCTCAATTTATTAGACCGGTAAAACAACTCACTGATGACTCTTTCTCAGATTCCTCGTAGTCCATTTCCAACCAAGTGTAATGTTTTGGGTAAGAAACAAAATCCTTGCGGTTAGCCCAACAGTTCTTCGTCTTTGCATAAAACTTAGATTCAAAATCCGTTACAGCAGAATCTTTTGAGCATGGACCAGTCAGCTTACTTTGACCATCATGCCCAACCCTTCCCCATCGGTTGAAAAGCATGAATCTAGCACCATCATCAGATTCTGCAGAAAAGCATAACAGAAGTACATACAAATTAATGTCTTTAACAAGCAGTTTGCACGCAGATAAGGTCTTGTGTTAGTATATAATCAAGGGCTTTTAGAACTGACCAAGAACTTGAATCACATAAAACTTGTTATTGTTGTCACCGACATTTGTTTGGTTTAACATGGCATCATAAATGTCATCACCCTGGTTGGGAACACAGAGGAACAATAAGAATATTTTAGAGTGAATGGCAGCACAAACAGGGGAATGTAAGATAATGATATTAGTCATATTACATTTTGCAGGACATGATACTGTGACTTAATGTTTTCAGGAAGACAATTGTCCAATACAGCTGCACCTTTTCTTGTTGCTGTGACCAGTTTTTCTTCCTTCGCTTCTTCTATTTCTGTCAGACATGTAACAATGATATTAAAAGAAAAAACGATGTTACATACGTAAACTATAACAAAGGAGTACTCAACCGAACAATATACAGATGGACAGCCACTACAATAGCAAATAAACATCAAAGTTTATTAAGAAAGCATATCAAGAATAACTTTGATCAAGCATTTCCAGATCAAAAATAGCAAAGATATAATAGCTGGACAACCTCCTGGATCATTGGCAGTAGTTTTCCCCATATCCAAGGAGTCCTCTGCACCAGCGCATAACCTTAAAAGAAGCTCTTTCTTGGTTCCTGAACTAGATACCCCACGGCGGCTGGCTTCTTCACGTATCTGTTTCACATTCATGATTTTTAAGTCTTCAATGGATTTGATTTCACCTTTACTTCCATCTACCAATTGCGTCTTCTCATCGATATCTTCTCTGTCTAGCAGATGTAACCATAAAAAGACAAAGCAAAATCGCCAATGAACAATATATTACACTCATTCACTGCATAAACATCACAACACTACAAAGTCACGAGCAACGCAATCATGCAAATTCTCAGTGTGCAACTCTCGCCCTATATTATAAAATATGATACTCTTATCAGATATGTGATCCTGATAAGACTTAAAAATCAATAAGGGGTTGTAACATTATTATCATAATTTAAGAGTAAAGGTACATTTTCCGCTGCACAGGTTCATTAGAACAATCTAAATAACAGTAAATTGCTATTAACTGACCCTTATAAAACACAACATTAACATATATAAGACTGGTCAATCAGACAATGTCCTGTTGTATGCATGTAAACATATTAAAATAGCAGTCAAATTATCAATCATATAGTAATATGATAGAACATTGAAATCTTTCTAACCTTCCAATTTAACAGAAGAATTGGAATCATTTTCAGCAACCTCACAAAGTCTCTGTGTAAGTTCTTTCTTAGTCCCACACGACGAAATCCCTCTACGAATAGCTTCTTCCCGCAATTCTTTAACAGTCATGTTCTTGAACTCGTTAATTTCCTTCATTTTATTGGCCCCATTATTCGCTATATCTTCATCATCATCGCCCCTTTGTCTTTTTCTACTCTTCGAATCAGTAACACTATTCGAGTTCATCTTTTCTGCTTCAATAGCAGACTCCAATCTCTTCACCTGCAAACAATATGATCCAATAAAAAATCTGCCAGGTGACTGGAGTCCAATAGTAACTCCATCCGAAAATGATTCTTCAATTCGATTTTCAATGGTCAAAATTAACAAACTTTGACGACTTAATTGACACATATAACTTCGATTCAAATCAAAAGTATAATGTTAATAGTAAACTACATTAAAAATACAATCTTTTTACATATTATCACCAAATATCAGAAGATTGTCTACTTTGACTTTCAATTGTCAAAAGTAACCAAACTTTTAGCCTTAATCGACACACATAAATTTGGTTCCAATCAAACTTAGCATGTTAGTACTGAAGTACATTAAAAAACGTAGATTCTTTTATATTTTTCAGCAAATACTCCGTATTATTCAATATACATATGTATAATTCATTTCAAAAGTTAAGAACTAAAATATTCATGGTATGACAGTAGGTAGTATAACATTTACAAAAAAATATTTGAGTCACACATGAAAGTTCAAAACTGAGATAATCGAATGGTGTAATATTAACTGTAAAAAAAGAAAAAGTTGAAAAGTGGACAATATTTTGGGACAAAGGGTAACATAAATTGAATGGTAGTAATAAATGAGGAAAATGTGGGAAGAAGTGAGACCAAAATGGGTTTGATTCCGGCAATGCTGAGACCACGTTTGGACAGCTCTGCACGAAGTTGGTCTACCTTTAGTTCAGAACTCATGCTTGGGGAGGGGTTTTGAATGGGGGAAAAATAGTGGTCGTTTTCGTAATTAACTAAGCTTCCATAGGAAGCCACGGCAGATCATTCAGACTGCTTTTGGCGATTTTTTTATGCCTAATGGAATATGACATATGTGGGGCACATTTATACACGCCATTAAAATGAAGTAGGAAAATAGTGTTTTACACTTTTAGAAGCATGACAGCAAATGTTTATTAAATGGCGAATTTCGGTCGTCTTGTAAGAAAGCAATTTCTTTATCTTTGTAGCAATGATTTTATCGTGTTTATAGCAATGAGTTACATTCGTGTTTGTAAGTGAACAATGGCTTATTACCGTGTTTATAAAGATGACAATTTAGTTTAATGAACATAAGCAAACAAACGAGCTACATAAAAATTGAATGGCGCAGGGGTATTAATTACAAAGAATGAATTAAATAATTAATTCACGTAAATAATTAAATAATTAATTCTTAAAATAAATTAAATAATTAATTACGTAAGAAATAATTAAATAATTAATTTATTAAGAATGAATTAAATAATTAATTACGTAATGAATTAAATAATAATATAGCTAAAAGATGGGCCTTGAGCGACTACATAAAAAATACACCTAAATCATTAGATAAATTCGAATACACAAAATACGCTAAACGAGAAACAAATACATTGGAAATGTATTTGTTTGCATTTAAACATATTTAATGGCACAAACTGAATATAGTGTATTTACAAAGATGTATTCTATGTATTTAAGGCGTATATGGTATTTTTGTGTATTTTAATATTTAGTTGTATTTAGGTGTATTTACATGTATTTAGGCGTATATAGGTGTATTTTTGTGAATTTTGATGTATTCAGTTTGTATTAGGTGTATTTTTTATGTATTTAGGCATATATGTATTTAATTGTATTTAGGTGAATTTTGATGTATTTTTGGATTTTTTGAAATGTTATGTATTAAGATTATTTTATCAATTCTGAGAGTTATTTGTGATTATGAATTGAGATTATGTCTTAAATATTATGAAATTATTGAGATTATGTGTATTAATTTTTATCGAGTTTCTTAAATCGTCATAGCACGTATAACGAATATTTATTGTAATCTGATCTCGGTTGAATTTGTCGGATTCTCGCCGAAGATTTCGAAAGTGTTTTTGAAGCATGTCTGTGGCTTGATGTGTATTCTGAGTTCGAAACTAGAAATGGTCAGCACAGTTACAACTGTTGACGGTTGAATCACGTAGGCCTGAGTTCGTATAAGCAAGCGAACTGTCAGCCATTTCTTGTCGAATTGTGGAAGTAATTAAAATTAAAATTTTACAATGTAATAAGTAGTCTTTGATTGATGTCGATAAAGACCCGCATTTTACGGATATTTTTAGTATAC
Source organism: Lithospermum erythrorhizon (assembly GCA_019722365.1). NCBI lineage: Eukaryota > Viridiplantae > Streptophyta > Magnoliopsida > Boraginales > Boraginaceae > Lithospermum > Lithospermum erythrorhizon. Next base: position 147,610 of record JADFUC010000294.1, read on the forward strand.
TCGATTTTTTTTTGCATGTTTGATAATAGTAGCGATTTCTTTATATGTTTGTAAGCGAAAAGCGAGTTTATTTGTGTTTGTAATGGAACAATGAACAAATCTTATGGTTGTTTTATCACGCAGATTTATTGTTTTGTTTGTTTTTTCTTATGGCGAATTCGCTTGTTAGTGTACAATCATGAGATAATTAAAGCTTGTTTTTATTCAAGCAATGTCGATAATTGACATTCTTTGCTTTCAAGCATGGAGAGTGTTAGTCGGGGTATTTTAGTAATTTCGGCTCCGCCGTTTCTTTGTTTGGTGTGTATAACGATTCGGCGTATCAATGTCTAGTCAATTTTGGTGCTTATAACAAGAGTTGTTATTTGATCGGTTTGGTTCGAGTATTGTGTATTACTATTCGGATTTATTAGCGATGCTTGGGTAAAAACATGAATAGATTAGATATCTTCTTGGTAGGTATAGGGACTAGATATTCGGTTCGGTTTTTCGGTGGACCAGGTATTAAAATTTAGGTATTTTGGATACTTTCGGCGTATACCCCAATTTTGGGTATTTCATCGGTGAGTAAATCGGTGCTATTAGGTGTCGGACCAACACACAAATACAAAGATTTTGGAGTATATATCGAAAATATAAAAAATAGCTCGAATACGGGCCAAAATATCTAAATCGGATAAAATATCAAATCAGTAAAATCTACAAGGAATTTTGTAATAGCATAAAATCCGAGCAATTTAGTGGAACCGATAACACTAGAAGAAAGCAAGCAATTTAGTCACTGGGGGTTCGATCATACACACTCCTGGAATAGTGAGGATGCAGGCGAGCATTGAGCATGATATTCCATGTTCTTCCCTAGCCGTTGATTCGGCCATTCGTTTGGGCTCCGTAAGCCTCACGTACTCACTCTTATTGATTTATTTATTTCAAACTTCACTAAAAAATACCAAAAAATATGAATTTAAGTTTGGATTATTTATAGGCAGGATTGCTATGGGGCTGGTGTATAGGTGGTTACGATGCTAACAAACTCGGTAATATCCTCACTTCATCTTATTAATTTATTCATGTTAATTTTATAAGCCATCCACCGTAAAAAGTAATGGTCTAGTGGTCCGATTGTATTGGGGTGTAACCGAGTTGAATAGTATTTTTAGTTATATTTCACTTTAGTTCACCTCGACAAAAAATATCCAAATTACATTAGTTTAGTTTGTATGTTTTACCCCTACATAGATTCACTCCAATCCGAATGAACCTTAGGTTATTCTTATTTTAGACATTATGAGAAAAACTGTGGTGTATATTACGAGTATTTGATTTTATTCACCTTTGGATATACATATGAAGTTAAACAAATGAATTGTAGCTTCACATGTAGGTTGACTTTGTGTTGAAAGAAACCTCTAGGTTGAATTTAAACTGAAATGGAGGGAGTATTTCTCCATCCCGAAAAGATAGTCTAGTTTGATTTTCAATTGTTAAAAGAATCAAAGTTTGTGGCCTTAATCGATTTTTCACATAATTTGATTTGTATAATCTCTTAGGTCTTAATGGCGTAGCTCGAGTTCCTCATTTGGTGAGTGTTTTTTTTCCCCCTGAAATTGCTAGTCAGCTGATTCTAATTAGTTTATAATGTTATTTTCCTCTTGAGCAATATGCTTAGTTATATGCTTAATTGTTCCTCGAACATTTAAATGCAGGCTCAATCAGTGGGCAGATTTGGATTCCAATGGGGTAATGCTTCCATCTATCAGTTTGTAACTATGATGTTGACTGGATTAGTTAATAGCTTAGTACAGTGTTTGGCAATTTTTTAATGATAGGCTTCGATTTTTTGTATTCTAATTTATTAATTTATCACTCAGCTACACATTGCCTCAATTAATATCGGAACGTTCTTTAAGTTTTCATAATGTTACACACTTATGTGAGGCTTGCATCATGTGTATCAAAGACGAAGCATATAGACCAAGTTTTATTTGTTGCAATGCGTTATGATGGATTTGGTTTTGGTTTGATTTTCAAATTTCTTTAGTTGCGTCCTGGTTGGATTTATGCTTGAGCCATGTTATGTGTTCTAGACATGCATTGCGTAATTTGGAGCATCAGCAATTTGTGTTCATATTCAGACATGTCCACTTGAATATTTCTCCATATCTTTAATCGTTCCTTATATTTTGATGGACTCCTTTGCCAATTTTATGTTATAGAACTATTTGCTGTTATATTATGTTATATGACTATTATTTCATTTTATACTCTCAAATTTTCTTGTTCACAGCACTAGTTGCTGCTATATTTTCTTCCACACGCTGTGGGATGCAACGCTATCGAAGGACGAACGATTGGGTTAGTCAATAAGCATTTCAAACAGACTTTGAATTTTAATGTATATACTTTCAGGATTGGCAACTTTTAGTAAGACAGATGTTAAAGGACTAAATTTCGCTGTTTATGAGTTAAGTGAATAGAAGATAGAAGAATTGTGTCGGATTTTTCAGACTGTGTTTAGCAGAAGGGGTGAATGTGGTATCTGAAATGATCATAGTTGGGGCTAAAATTGACGATCCTCGAATTGCAGTCTATCATTTGAAGCTCTGGTTTAAAATACTCCTTGAATAGTTCCATTTGCAACTGAGTCCGATTGGGGAGTTCCACTTTATTTTGAATCACTGAAGAGTTATCGACTCGTTTGGCCTTATGTAGTAGTGTAGTACCTTAGAAACTCACATACGTTGCTATGACTTCTTTTGAATTGCTTCCCATATTTCTCAGATATTCATATTTTCTTCTTGGCGTAGGTCAATGCGTTCGTTGGGGGTGCTGCAGCTGGGTTAGCCATTGGTGCTGGGACACGAAACTGGAAGCAGGTAGCTGGGGTGACTGGTTTCCTTGGTATTATATATCATCACATGGACTCCAATGAAAACTTTAGGTGATGAGTGCAGAACCAGTGTTATTCTAACACAATTACCATCTCTTCTGACAATTCGAATTTTTGAAGTTATATTCACTTTTGAGTAGGAGTGACAAATGCAAGTATTTGGAAGTATGGAATTTTTCTCATGGCAGGTAGTTTTTTGAATCTTTTTGTATTTTTAGTAGTAATTCAAGTTCTGCTATATCATCTCAAGAGCTTCGAACTTACCGATTGATACTTTTGGTAATGAGTTATTATACTGACATGTTGTAAGCAACCATTAGAAACTTTCTTCATTTGTTTTATTCTTTGTGAGATATGGTGCTCAATTGCTTACAATCCTAAAGTTAAAGGGATATATATTGGTCGTTTCCTATGACAATTCAATGTATTAGTGATGTTTTTAACTAGCATTTAACCTTGGCATCTGTATTCTCTAGCTTGAACACCAATGCCACTAGTCGAGCGATATTGATTATTCATATTATCAAGATGTATATTATTTTTCAAAATATAATTTCAATGTTGATCGACCTTGACATGAAGTAATCTAGAATGGTGATCTCCTAGAATTTTTAGAAAACATATACTGTAAATAAATACGGAGTACAAAAAATGCTAGAAATGTCAACCAATAATATTTTTTTGAAGTCTAGAGTTCACTATCCCAAATATTTTATGATTGCTTACATAATTAATTCTGGACATTTGTCAACCAATAAGCCGCAGCATGGGTTTCATACTAAATTATTAAATCTGGAAAATCGTGATATAGATCAGGACTACGTTGTCACGTTAAATTGCATCAATCTTAGTATATTATATTCACATCTATCGCTATCTTATACAATAACATATTTATCACCAAAACAATACTCCATTATCAACTCGATCAAACCAAAACCTCAACCTTTCATTTGACAAATTTCTCTAATCTCATGTTTACAAAATCGTTGCAATTTAATTATTTGGATGAGTAGCTAGTGTTGAAGTTTTTGTGTCACAAAAAAACATGGACGTCCAATATCTTGAGGTGTGTAATTCATTTTCTAGTTTATCTATGTTTTTTTTTTATTGAAATCTTAAACCATGCAATTGAATTTTATATTTGTGTGTAGGAAGATGTAAGGAATTCAAGAGGAGTAGAGCAATTTACTTGTAGATGGTTGCCATGTAATTCTTCTCCAAAGGCTCTTGTCTTCCTTTGCCATGGTTATGGTATGGAATGCAGTAACTTCATGAAAGGTAACTAAAGAATCCTGATCATCTGTTACATAAATACATTTTATATTAAGATGGTATGTGTCTCGTTTGTTTTAAAAGTCAATTTAAACATAAAACATGCATTATGATATTAACAGTATATAAAAGGGAGTGTCAATTGTTGTTGTTTTCTATGTGTTCTGTTTCTTCCATTCAATTTCTTGCATTAAGCTTTCTTGTGCTAAAACTTTGGCTCGGAAACACAAAAGTAGTATGCGTGCTTTTTTGAAAAAACTAGGCTCGGAATTATTGGAAGAGTTTAGAAAGTATTAGTTTCATCATAATCTTGTTTTCCGTGAACAAGTGCCAAGAACTGATGACCTTTTCTTGTTGTTTTAGTGGTTGGAATTAAGCTGGCAAGCTACGGGTATGCTGTGTTTGGAATCGATTATGAAGGCCACGGACGATCCAGTGGTGCTCGTTGTTACATTAAGAAATTTGATAATCTTGTCAATGATTGCAGTGAATACTTCGAATCTGTTTGTGGTAAGCTTCCAACTATCCTTGTGCAGCTTTGCTACTTCCTCCATCCCAAATTGTTTGGAGAGGTTATACACTTCTACATGCAACGAATTTGGTTGGAAAGGTTATACAAAGAATTTGGAATGACAGAAGTGATACTTTAGAGTATACGTTCATTAACTTTTCGTTTTAGATCACATGAACCAAAATCTTTGATAATCTGTGTTACAAAGATACGTGAAATCATGTTAGTAATATGGTGGGAGATTAAGTTCCTCGTGTTTGGAGATCCATATGTCAGAATAGGACACGCCATGATTGACACGGCTCACACAGGTGATCAACTCCACCAACTTTTATTGTATCTAACCAATTTAAGTACATTTTCGCTCTCAAGAGTTTGAGTAATCTTTTGTTAGAGTATGAACTGATGAACCTTTACACACCTCAAGGGGATAACATAGGCATTCTATTTTAACCCTGAGTTTAGCGATTGTCATGACAAGAAGAGGAGTGGACGGAGTTCAAATGAATACTATTATTTCATCTGTCTCACCTAAATTGTCTTTCATGGGTCAGCACAGCCAGCATATAAAGAGAAAAAAAGGTTTCTATATGGGGAGTCGATGGGAGGAGCGGTGGCATTGTTAGTACACAAGAAGAATCCTGCATTCTGGCATGGAGCTGTTTTGGTTGCACCCATGTGTAAGGTAAATGAAGTGCATTTCTTTTGTAGATATGTTGTGCTGGCCTATGTAATGTAGACGAAAAAATCCCCTGCTGATATGTTGTTACTCTTATGCTTTCAATATCTTTACGTTTCTTCTGGTAACAGATTTCTGAGAAGCTGAAGCCTCACCCCATAGTAATCAGTATGTTAACAAAAGTAGAGGATGTCATACCCAAATGGAAGATAGTTCCTTCAAAAGATGTAATCGATTCGGGCTTCAAGGATCCTGTCAAGAGAGAGGAAGTCAGAGGAAACAAGTTTGCTTACCAAGAGAAGCCTCGGCTGAAAACAGCTCTGGAAATGCTCAGAACTAGCATTAATCTCGAAGCCAGCTTGAGCGAGGTACTATCAAGTTACTAGTCTTCTATATGCTTCAATATCATCTATATGCTCCAATATCATGAATATCATGCCAGTTTGATTTTTCTCTGTAGGTGACGATGCCATTCCTTGTGTTACACGGTGAAGCTGATATTGTGACAGATCCAGAAGTGAGTAGAGCGTTGTATGAGCGAGCCAGTAGCATGGACAAGACCTTCAAACTCTATCCAGGAATGTGGCATGCTTTAACAGCAGGAGAGCCAGATGAGAACGTTGAGATTATCTTCTCCGACATCATATCTTGGCTTGACAAGAGATGTCGAGATCAAAACAGTACTAATAGTTCTATCCACAACAACGACAAGACATTGTACGAGTTCATCCATGTCAATGAGGACAGGCCAATAGCTGCAGCATCATCTCCAAATATTACAACGTTAAGTGAGAAGAAAAAATCTCAAAAGACGCGTTCATTTGGTAAAAATCTGATAGGATGGAAGGGACGTCGAATGCATCATTCAGCTATGTAATCAGATATAATTCTGGATTGTTTGCAGTACTGCATCCCTTTCTAAATGTTAAAGGCAATCAATCGTCTCTTCCCTTTTGAAGAAAATATCAGATGAGTATGATTTTTATCATGAAATGAAACCTAAACCAACTACATCAGAACAATATAATTGCTTCAATACTAACTAGAGTCCAGGAGACTGTCCTATCCGATTTCAGTATTCGAATTGAAATGTTATTGGAGGAAACTCGATACAAGTTTTTAAAACAGACTATCAATTGAGCTGATTTGCATGTAAATCAGATACATTCTAATTTGAAAACACAAAACCGTTGAGGAAAAAGATAAATTGGCAAACGAAATGATGCAAGTCCTATAATGTCTAGGGAGAAACCAGCAGAGCCTGAGGACCAGCTGTTGCAAGCTTGTTCACAATAGCAAGAGCATTACTTGTAATATGTGTGACATTCATGACCTTCCTACGCAACGTATTAACTTGTTCTTTACTCTCCTCAAATCCATCCAAACAAGTATCCCCATCAGTAAGAGCTGCACTTAGCCAAGTGATCACATCCCCCATTTGTGTATTAAATGTCTTAGTACTGAGCTTTCTTAGCACACCCAACGACTTGTGGAGATTGTCGAGCGAGTCCTGAATGCACTCGACACAATCTGATAAGGCGATCCTATTTCTCCCCCTCATCGGATTCCTCTTCCTCGCCTTAGCTAAGTACGCAACAACGTTCTTGGCTTCACCTATGGACACCGAGACTCCAGCTCTCGCCCACCTCGTCGGGTGGTTTCTAGCTGCGCTAGAGAATGGGGACAGAGAGCGGATACAGAGTTGTTGGTATAGCGTTACACTGCACGCTTGTCGAACGTATGGATTGCTCGTTCTTGATGACCAGGAAGAACATGAACATGTTAGCCATGCTAGGACTAGAAAAAATGTAGGATTCTTGGTGATATAGTAGTGAACCATTATTATTGAATATTGAACAAAATTGGAATTGAGATAGTTTGTTTAAGTACTGAAAAATAATGTGACTAGGAAAAAGAGTACATTGTGTGTTTGTTTAAATAAAGAAATGATCTATATATGTGCATGAGTTTGCAATTGGGAGATAGCTTTTGGAGCAGTTTGTTAGAGAAACAAGAAGGTTGTGAGTGCAATAAAAGTTGGAGATTTGGGCAACAACAATGCAAAAATTACACGTGAATCAGTGAATGTGGATGGCAATTGCAGGTGAGCGCCCACCCTTTGCTCTGGCATCTTAACAATTTCCAAAACTGCTATGTGAGATTTAAGTGCTCGTTTTTTGGAATTCATTATCTTCGTAATTTGTAATTCCCATCATTGAAAAAAGAAGAAGATAAACATCCTAATAGATCCCATTGAACTCGAAATAAAATCGAATACAACCGAAAAATAAACCGAACAAAATTGAAACAAAACCAAATAAAACCAAAATAAAATCTAATTAGTTCAAATAACCTAAAGAAACTCTAAAACAAAACCAATTTAACCGGACGAATTACCATTCGGTCCAACCGAGTTTCGATCTTGATCACCAAATTTAAATCGACTCAAATCATTATCAGAGGATTTTCTAATCCGGCATTCCGGCCAAAGAATCGAGCCATTTACAAATGGCTCGGTTCGTTAATAACACTAATGAATAATGATAACCCAAAAGGCCCATAATTTAGGCCTTGAGTTGCTAGGCCCATCTAGTGATCCCAACTACTTTTATTTCAGAAATCTCTCTCTCTCTCAATCTCTCTGAAACCCTAACACTCTTTCAAAGATTCGAAAGTCGACTTTCAATAATCAATTCAACGGTGAATATTAATCTTCCAATCACAATTTGTGTTATAATTTTTTTTTTGAAATTGATTTATTGAGTAGTTAAGTTATTCGTTTTAAATCAGTAGTTTATATTTCTGAATAAAATTTATTTATTTTTAATTATTGTAATTGTTTATTTTTAATTATTGTAATTGTTTATTTTTTGGTTCGTAGCTTTTTATGTTTGCAAATGTAGCTAAATTTTATCGGTTTGGGGATTTTTTATTCAATTATGTATGTTCTGCTGTTTAGCTTTTTCCAATTTTATGTTGTTTTAATTGGTGGTAAATTGATTCAGAAAATGAGCCGTTCGAGTAGGACTCTTTATGTTGGGAATCTTCCAGGCGATATTCGTGAACGCGAAGTCGAGGATTTATTTTACAAGGTTTGTTAGATTTTTCCAGTAATGGTTTTTGCTGAGTTTACTTGCTTGAACTTTCCGATTATCTAATTTTTTTATTACGATTGTGTGTTCGAAAAAACTGATTCGAAAGGTAGTGTCATGGAAGTTGCAAAATTGATAGATATCTTAGCAAAATGATTGCCCGAGTTCACTAAGTTCAAAATAATAATGACACTTGGGGAGAACCCTTGATGAGGAAATCGTTGGGTCATGGTTGTCTCATATGATTAAAAGATAAAACACATGTAGTGTTTGTAGTATTTAGTTAACCTTAATTCTTTGTTGGAGTTTATTCAAGACAGAATACTCTAATAGCAAATGTAAAGATGCAATTTGTCTTAAGCGTTACTCAAGTTTGCTCATTGATTATTTCTTTGATCTATGTCTTAGTTTCATTTAGTTAGTGTATAGATGTGATTATGCTGTCTAATGCATTTCTTGTGGTTTTGAAATGAAGTATGGCCCTATAGCTCACATTGATCTGAAAGTACCACCAAGACCTCCTGGTTATGCTTTTGTTGAGGTGAGCTTCATGTAATTTAATTGATATTTTTTCAAATCTTAGATATTCTACATACATGAATTCATCTACATTATTTCGTATAGTTTGAGGAGGCCCGTGATGCTGAAGATGCTATTCGTGGACGAGATGGATATGACTTTGATGGGCATCGCTTGAGGGTTTGAACATGTTTCTGTTTTGTGCTTTGAATGTATTCAAGAGTGCCCTTTTTGCTGCTTGTGAAATCCTTCTTCCTCTCAGGTTGAGCTTGCACATGGTGGCCGTGGCCATCCTTCGTCTACAGATCGTTACAACAGCCACAGCAGTGGTAAAGGTCGTAGTGGTGGAGTTTCAAGGCGGTCTGATTTTCGAGGTGTGTGTTTTATTATATATAATTGTACCATTGGGTTTGAGTTCTTTACTTCTTCTCTAACTTCTTTTTTGCCTTATTATCTGTAGTTCGTGTCACTGGTTTGCCCCATTCTGCTTCTTGGCAAGATCTTAAGGTGAGCTTGAATTTTTTCTACCCCCAACTCCTCTTGAGTTGAGTCAATATGCATATTTTATATTATCATATGATTTTACATGAAAGTTGATGTCTTTATCCTGTATTATATTGTTTCAATAGGACCACATGCGTCGTGCAGGAGATGTTTGTTTCTCCCAAGTATTCCGTGAGGGGAGTGGTAAGATGAACTTTTGACTTTTGATATTTTCTTGTCCTCAAATTTTATCTACTGCTTTCTCGTTATTGCTGGGGAGTTGTCCTTTAGACCTAGTGTATGGTAATTAAATTTGATTACTCTTATTTATGTCTTTTCCTTGACAAAACTTAAAAACTAGCTATTTTAGTTTTTTAGCTGCGTTTTAAGTACTAAATATCTGTGTTGTCTAGTAATGAATAATCAGATATGTGGAAAAAACTTTTTATTTCTGTGCTACCTCACATATGTTGAGCAATTTTATTTCCTACATTGGGATTTTTTCTCTTTAAACAGATCCTGTCGTTTCCTTTGTTACTTATATTGTAGTTGCTGATTCAGTATTCATATCACTTTTCATATGTTTCAGGAACAACAGGGATTGTGGATTACAACAGTTATGAGGATATGAAATATGCTGTAAGTTGTTTTCTTCTGCTAAATAGATTGAATAACATTGAGTACATTCCTGTAATCACTATGTTATTTTCATGTATTACAGGTCAGGAAACTTGATGATTCTGAGTTTAGGAATGCCTTCTCGAAATCATTTATTCGTGTATGTTGAATAACACAAAGAGTTATATATCTAATAAGGTTGGCTCTTACAGTTTCTAACATATTGATTTGTCTCCAGGTGAAAGAGTATGATAGTCGTTCAAAAAGCCGCAGCCCTAGCCGCAGCCGCAGCCGAAGTCGATCTTACTCGAGAGGAAGAAGTGTCAGCCGCAGTAAGAGCCGTAGCAGAAGCAGAAGCAGAAGGTGAGGAATACCCAGTTATGAAATGTTTGTGTGACTTCACTTATTAACAGGAATCTAACAAATGACTCCAACAGCAAATCACCCAAAATCAAGTCTTCTCGCCGTTCAACATCTCGTTCAAGGTCTCTGTCTTCTCGGTCTAGATCTCCTACTGACCCAAAACCTCGTGATGTGTCCAGGCAAGCACATTATATCCTTCCATAGTTTTTTACCTTATATATGCCTTTTCATATGTTGTTTCATGACCTTTTGTGTGCCACCCAACTATGCCTTATGAGCTAAGTACCTCCGATTTATCTTTGGATATTAAGTAATCATTTTTGCCTGAAGATCAGTATGTAACAATTGGACACTCTATTGCCATATCGTACATGATGGGATTTAGATCAATTGCTACAAGTTGTCTGCACGCCATTATAGATGGATCAGAGATATGACATGCTTTCTTCAGTTTTTGGCTTTTTTGTTCTAGAATTCCTCGGCAATTGGATTGCTTCTGTGTTTTTAGGTCACTTCTACCTCTTTCTCCATTAATGTCTGATATTAGTGGTTTAGGAATGGTTGTTATGACTTCCAATTTCAGAGGTCTGGGTCAATTATATCTATGTTTAGCTAATTTCAATATGAATATATAAGTACCTCTGCTTCTTAGATTGGATACCTCCAGCATTTTGGGAATGCATATTAGGATCTTGGTGGAATATGGTTCAATTGGCTTCAAATCTTTTTGGTTGCCAAGGTATGATGTTTTCCAGTTGGCACCTTTAGAATCCTCCAATAGTGCCTCTTTTCTAATGAGGTTCACGCGTGTCCATGGGTGCTAGATTTTGGAACAAAGAAGATCATGGACTGAGTTGATCATCGGGACTCTGAACTCTAATGCACTTTGAATTCTGGAACATCTTCTATTTACATGGAAACACATTTTGGACAATGCAAGCGCATAAAGCATGTTAATCAGGATCCTTACAATTGGTTTTTGGGGGTTTGTGTTCTTTGGTGTCTTGTCAAGTGTTTCTTGATGTTGGTCTATGGTCTCTATACTTCTCTTTTTTTTTTGCACAAAGGACCTCTAAATGTTTTCTCGGTTTCTATGTCTCTGTTCTTTTTCACTGACGTGGAAGTGGTATCAAGGCCCTTGGATGTGGAAATCTGGATATTTGAATTGTGTTGTTTCTGGAACTTTTTGCAGATCCCCCTCAAGATCCAGATCCCCTGTGCCTTCTGTAAGTTAGCCATTTTTCTTGATGACACAGTGAGCTTTATTTAATCTCCGGCATGTATTTGCATATACGTATTTATATTGCCCACAAATTTGAAATTCCTTCTTGCATTTTTTTTATTATCTATCAGAAACAGGCAAGTAAAAGCCCCAAAAAGCGCAGTCTTAGCCGGAGCAGGAGCCCAAGTCGCAGTAGAAGTGCATCCAGGTTCTCTTTTTGCTTCATTTGGTCATAATCACACTTTGTACGTATTTTACTCTTAATTGATTATCCATATGAAGATTCTGACTGCACCTTGTGTGCAACAGGTAGGGATATTGTGATTGGTGTGGCAGCTGTTGCTGCTGTGAAGTGGTGTCTACTGTGACTTATCTGGTCGATGCAGCAGTATGGTTTTTCGGTTGGCACTGACATTTAATATATATTTATCTAGAACTTTTTAGCATTATCATCAAATTCTAGTGCAACCATGGTTTAAATTTTTTGTTTGTGTTGTTTGTGGTGTCTACTTGGATGCTCTTCATAACTAATAAGTTGAACGTTCATCATAGTATTGAGATCTTGATGTGTTCATAGGGGGTATTAAATAAGTGTGCGATCAAATTAATCCGTCCTAGAATTTTTCCGAAACATGCTTGTTATGTAAAAGATAAACATGTTGTCAACAGTTTAATCGAATATGCCTCCGAAAACGGTAGAACAATAACTAAGGCAACAGCTTGAATTTGATCTACATAGCATCAAGAGCAAGCATGGCCTATGACAGAGTGCCAAGATAATTGACATTACAGAACTGAGTGAATCACTATACATGAACATCCTCTTGTGGCAACGATAAATTAAGTAGTTTAAGGATGGAGTTCTTCATGGGGACCACCAAAATCCTGCCTTTGCGAACTACAACAAACATGAATTTATGAGAAGGATATCATAGGCAAGGCCTTTCCTTTCTTGTGGAACGATGTTGTCGTTTCAACCTCATCCATTCTCCTTGCTTTGAACTACACAGCTTTGTAAATTGGGAGAAATGAAACCATAGAGAGTCTTCTCCTGTAGAATGATGGGGTCATTTTACAATTTTATTGTTTCATCATCGTCCATGTCCATGCATCTTCGAGTGGTTCTTAAGTCAACCAAGTGCCGCATTGTTGGTCTACCATGTGGACAATTCCAGGGTGACTTCAGATCTGCCAAATGCTTGAGAATCTGAAAATGATTGGGTGTTCACACTTCATGCATTCATAATCACACTACGGGTCATGTAATATAACCATTGGTACGAGAAAGTGAACAAACACAATACCTTCTGCATTTCATTCCTACCGAGTGGATCCCCAATCATGACTGATGATCTGCAGGCACGGGATGCTAGCATTGCACGTACTCTAGGTGGGCAAACTGAATCAGCAGTATCCAGTCTGTAACTGCCAATCATGGAGCATTCTCCATGACCATCCGCGACTATGGAGATTAATTCCTTAAGATCTATAAATAAATAGGATATCCTCAGATTGAGTCCGATAGCTCTTCATTGGTTCAGGGACAGAATGATTGAAATTTTTGCACAAGTAATGGATTCTAAGGCCGATTTAACTTAATGTGATAAGGCTTGGTTTGGATAATGAAAGAAGATGGTTTAGTTTTTATGTTATACACAGAAAATTAATAAGCCAGTGATTACCTTCCACTCCAAAAGTTGTATTTTTACTGAAGGGAACTGCTTTGAGTTTGAATCGCTGTCCGGGAGGCGCATGCTGGTCTTCTTCCAAAGAGAAGCCATTTCTTCTGAAAGGTGAAGGATCAAAGAAAGAGCTGTATCAGTTGGACATCGAATCTATCACATTATAAAAATCAAACTAGAGCGAGAAGCCCACCCATCTATCACATTATACAAACTCGAAAAATACAATGATATGCACATTAAGAAGTTAAATAGTGCACCTGATAATATCCATGTGCATGGAAACTACTATTTCCTCCTCTGGAGATAACTCAAGCCTCAGAGAACTGCATGATAAAAAAAGATGGTGCAGCGAAGTGGTGATTATTCAACTTCAAGGATCCATGACAAAGATAGTAGTAGCATGTGTTTACGGTCTCTTTGGACATGTACCATACTCATTTTGACAGTACAAGACTTTTTATATAAATGAAGTTACTTACCAAAGCAAAGGTTGCTGGTTCAACACTGTTGACTGCGACAAATGCTCATAATTGTATTTTTCATCTGCAGCATGCTGCCAATGGCTAGTTGTCAGAAGCATATTTACACATTTTACCAGAACAAATATGTTGGTGAAGAGGCAAATAGAAGCAACGTTTTAAGAAAAAGCAAAATAAATCAAGTAACAGATAAGTTGAAGGGGAAAAGCAGATGCACACAAATTACTCATACTGAAGTGGATTAACTACCTGATCCACAATGAAAAGGTCTTCGCCTACTTTCCCAACAATGAAGCCAAGGTTAAATTGTCCAATAACCTGCATGATGAGAAAAAACATCACCTGTCACATATATTCAAAAGTGAAAACACCAAGAAACTGATGGTGAAACACTTCATATGATAATATAAAAGTACATGTAAATAATGGTTTCTCCTATCATCATAATGTCTGATTACAGCATCTAATGCTTCAACCAATGAAGTTACACAGAGATGGAAGTTAAGTACAAACCTTTTACTTAATCAATACAATTCAGCCTCTTTCAGTAAACAGAGAAACATCAAGGAAAATCTTTAAGCATGCATTAAAACTTTTGGAGAGTTTAGCTAATATTTGTTAGATCAAATTAAGTACTAAACTAATTATGAAGAGCTTTTTCTGATTAGGTCTATTTAACTTGAAAACAGTAAAACTCAAACAATTAAAAACAAATCAGAGATCACACCTTCATTTGTCGAAAATCTTCCTTCCTAAATAATCTTTCCAGCTCAGAGGTTGCAGCAGCAAGAGCATTTTCTTTCCCCTCTTCAGTTGCCATTTGTGAAAGTTCAATAGTTGCTGCGGTAAAGTACCTATACATTCAGAATTAAATGAGTGACAAATATGGAAAGTTGAGTTTTGTTTATTTCAAAAGAATTTACTAGCTCATCTTACGTTCCATTATTCATCCTTCTAGATGCAGTATTCACCATTTGTAGTCTTGAAAGCCTCTGTTGTCGCCTTGTCTTCAAATCTTGGAAACTAAATTGCAATGTGGAACCAGGAGATCGTCTGGATGTATCGACAGGAAAATTTGAGGACGAAAGAGGAGATCGTCTCACAGGCACTGCATCAGATAGGTCTTTGGGGATATCTTGAATATTTTTTGGTGATTCTGATACTGACTCAGACACATGCAGTGCTTCCTTCTCATCATCCTGCAACGGAAAGATAGATGTGCAGTGTGACGACATATATATTAATTTCATAAAGAAAATAATCTATAGATTCACCAATACCTCTCTCAATTCTCTATTTTGGAGATTGGATGAAAAGGAAGGTATAAAATCTCTCTTTAATATGGCTTCTGTGAATCTTGAGAACTTTGAAACTCCAAACCGCTCATTGTTGGTCTCATCTTTATCATTGACTTTGATATAGTTGCATGGAGAAAACGTTAATGCACTCTTCTTAGCAATTTCTTCGTCCCCTAGTTGGCATAAACTGTATCCGTTTCTCAGGAGAGGCACTTCTGATAACGTGGTGCTGATGCTTTCATGCTTTCTTTTATTATAAGTAACAAATTTCGTGAGTGATGACTGGATGGTGCTTGAATGAGCTGGTGATCTTAAACTATCACTTACACCTTCCTCCAGCAATCTTGAACTACGTACAGATAGATTTCCAGTTCCACTAGAGGGACTTCTTGATACATCTAACTCTTTCTTCCATCTAGGAGATCGTAGTAGGTCTTTGCCTTCTATCCTGTCTTCATTATCACGGATGTCTAGAGAAGCAGGTGAATCTTTGGTGGAAAGACTAGCCATAGATTCTGAATCTTGCTCTTTACAGCAAACTTCTTGGTCAGAGTCGGAGGCATCAACAGACGATAACTTTGTGTTTTTTGTGTGATCTCCCTTTTGGAGCTCCTCCAATTTGTTCACTTGATAACTTGCCCGATCTGGTGAGTATATATTTTCTAAAACTCCTCTCAAGGATTGCAGCAGTGATCCTTCGTCTGAGAAAAATACCTTCCGTTTATCAGGAGTTACATTGACATCACAAGATGTAGTAGGTAATTTAAAATTTATTATTACTATAGGATATTGCTTAGAGTTTGCTCCTCTATACAATTCATTGACGAGTTTGCTGACTTTAGGCATATCAACAGGCCTTCCATTCACAAAAAAGAACTGGCGGTCTCCCAGATTGCGCCCGCTTCCATAACCAGGCTTAGAGAGGAAACCATCAATTTTACAATCATCTGATATACACATGCTGATGGGCTCTAAGCAGCTATACGTACTCATACCAAATACTGTAATTATGTTATCTTTGAGCGAGTCGGTCCCTTGAGTTTTGAGTACCACAGATCTTGAGCTTTTCCCACTGGTGTTTGTGCAAATTAATCTGACTCCCTTAGCAATAAGAGCATAGGCCTAGAAAACATATATTTGATTAGACACAAGGTTCATCAATCAGCAAGATAGGAAAAGCAGCATTAACCAAGAGATTCATGATATGCTAAACTATTCTAGAGGACTGCTGATTGGAAAGGCCCTGTCAGCAAAAAAAAAAAATCACATCTTTTATCAAAGAAGGAAATTAGTATAAATAAAAACTCACATTCAGTAAGGTAATAAGCTTTCCATACTCCTTCCTTATATTGCGTCGAAATTCCTTACTCCGTACAGGCAAATTGGAAAACAGCTTTTTAACAGTAACAGTTGTGCCAATCTGCCGGGCTATCTTCTTCTCAGCTATTAGCGAACCAGAATGATCAAAAGTCAGGTGTGTGGCCACCGGTTCATTTTTCGTCCTGGTTTCCACTGTCAAACCCCCTAAAGCACAAAGGGAACTCAACGCCTCCCCTCTAAATCCAAAAGTAGCTAAAGATTGAAGATCAGGAAAACCTGACAGTTTAGATGTGTGATGCTTCAACGCCAGAACCTGCAATAAAGAAACAACCAATAAATGATTCTCCTTTCTTACACCAAAGAAAGGTCAAAGCTAATATATCAAACATTTTACTGTAACAAAGAATCTAAATTACAGAAACTAGTTGTTTCACTTGTTTGTGCACAGTACAACCTGTGCGAATTCGTTCATTACTTATATAGTATACGATTTTTTGATTGTTTTTTACATGGACTTATTATAACAAAACATTATTTGTGGATTAAAGAAATACATGTGCAAAAACTTATAAATGTTCTTCTTGGACTGTGAATTACGTTGTATTAGACATTAATTCTTTTCCTTATCTAGTTTTTCTGCTGAGTGGTGACATTGTATGAGGAGCGAACAAACTTATGGTAGTTTAATGCTTTGGGATTTTCTACTACTTGATGATATTGGTGGGTACTTATTATAAAAACTAAATAATTACTAACTTCTCCTATAATTAAGGAAATTTGAGAACATGGAACTTCACTATTTAACTTGTAATTGCTCCATTCCCATATCATATATGGGGTAGATTACACCTTCAACACAAAATAAAATCCCTCGATCCTAAAAAGATTGTACCGTTTCATTTCATCTGTCAAAATTACCAAACTTTGAAGCCTTAATTTACACACGTGATTTTGATCCGAATCAAACTTATCATGTTTATAATAACTTACATAACAAATACTAACTTGATATATTTTCCAACAAATCTTTAACAACATATATAGAAATAATTGATTTAAAAAATAGAATATTCACTCATAAAAATTAAAAAAATGTACAATCTTCTTCGGAACGGGGTTAGTATACAAGTATATGCTCGAAATACTTTGGCTTGAATCAAAATTATAACTTTAATACTAAACTACATTAAAACTACTAACATTTTATATTTTTTCACAAAAAACAAAAAAACAAAACTGGACAATCATTTTGGGACAAAGTTAATAAAAAACAGAAATAAGACCTTCAACAGATAATAATATACTCAAAAAGAAGCTTTAACAAACTAACACTAAAATAAAATGCATAAACAAGATAAATACCTTGAAATTCAAATAGACAATCGTATACAGAACTATCTGAATCAAAATCATTTACAGATGGTATGGACAAATCCTTCCCTTCATCCAAATGTGTAAAAGATCTTAGCATCAAAATTCAAAATTGGACAATCATTTTGGGATATAGGCAATAAACTAATAATATAGTCAATCATTTGCTTTAACAAACTAACACTAACATAAAAGGCTTAAACAAGAGAAATAACTTGAAATTCAAACTTAGAAACATATTCATAACTACTCGATTTGGAAATTACTGTAGTAAATTCAACCATCAAAATTCCAAATTGGACAATCATTTTGGGACATAGGTAATAATATACTCAAGTACATGCTTTAACAATAAATACTAACATAAAAGGCTTAAACAAGAGAAACACCTTGAAATTATTGGGCGAAATACCGGAACCGTTATCGATAACCTGAAAAGAGTCTTGGCCGTAATCACGCAACGCGATTTCGATACTGGTGGCGCCGCCGTCGAGGCTGTTCTCCACAAGCTCCTTGACGGCGGAGGAGAGGTCGAGGATCACTTGACCGGAGCAAATGCGATGAACTACTCCCTTATTTATACGCCTTATTATTTGTGAAGCTTCAATTGGTTCTTCCATTCAAAATTGGAGGCTTTAATAAATTACGTATTCAATTTTAACTGGACAATAATTTTGGGACAAAAATGACAATATTTTGGGACAAGTAGTTGAGTTTGTGTAAATTTGGAAAATAAACCCTACAAACAGTGGTGAAAGTGGACAACTTTTTGGGATCAAAGGTTGTGGTTATTCCCTCCGTTTTTTTGAAAATTAAAAAATACATTAAAAATGTATAATAACAATTAATTGAAACTATTATTGGTTGGTTGATAGTTTAAAGAGAAAACGTAGTCGAAAACTATATTGAAAATGTAAAATTACAATTTATTATGCTAAAACGACCATCATTTTCAAACAAAAATTTAAAGTTAAAACATCAACTAAAAAACGGAAGGAGTATTTATTTTTGAAAATAGTCGATATATGTGTGATGTTGTTAGGGAGTGTAATAATCATGTGCAATAAAGTGATAAGTGTGTGGAAAGATGTACAATTAGACATTCTTATATCATAAGTATTTTTTAGCATAAATACTACATTATTTTACCGCATTTAAGAGTGATGGTGGTGGTTGCTTAGTAGTCGTGTGGGGTGGATAATGAAAATGAGGGAGGAGATAAAGATGAAGATGAAAAATAATGAGAATATATTTGGAAAATCAGCGCAAAATAAAGATAAATAAATTTCACACACAGTCCCCTTCAAAATCGAATCTTTTTAATTGATTTTATATAAATATAATATCCGGAGCACTAGATTTGAAATCGGTCCAAAATAAAGATAAATTAAGTAATATAATTTGAATTTGGAAGCAAAACATAATCTTTTTTAATTTGGATCCCCGCAAAAGCTCTAATTGCAGGTTGTGCAGGAGGACAAATCATGGCACCTAGATCCATCAGAAAACACCATCACCATAAAACAAACACTTCTTGGACTCAATTAATCACAAAAAATCCCAAAATATCATTTTCCATACCTCTACTTCTAGCAGATGCCCTTCTCATTGCTCTCATTATCCTCTATGTTCCATGTAAATATTCAATTTTATTTTGTTTATCTCAAATCATTCTCCAATTTTGAATTTTTTATGGTTTTGGGTAGTTGACTTTTGATTTTTGAACTTAATTTTTTGTTAGGTATGTGTTGCATGAACTTTACTATTGATATGATAATTTTGAATTTGGATGGTTTTTTGGGCAGTTGAGTTTTAAATTGTGAACTCAATTTTTTGTTGGGTATGTGTTAATATGAACATTTGGTGAAAATATTTGAAAAGATAGTATTTTTAACTAACTTTGATATTGATATGATGATTTTGATTCAAATCGAAGGTGTGTGTGCCAATTGAGGAGGAAAGTTTGCACTTTTGATGATTGGAAGTTAAACTAGACAATCTTTTTGATTAGGGATGGAGGTAGTATTCAAGTTTTTGAGTATTTCTGTATGAAAATCTGGTTTAAAAATATAAAGATACCCTCCATCCCAAAAAAAAATCGTCCAATTTCGACTTTCACTCGCCTGCCTTAAACGTAAATATCTCTAATTATACACTCATGAAAATTATAAAATTTCCGATATTTCAAAAAATACATATCAAACGAATCTAACAACATTGCTTCTTATCGGCTATCGTATTCACACAAAATTTATAAAGCCACCCAAAATATCGAAATGGAATAATCTTTTTGGGATGGAGGGAGTAGTATTTTTAACCGACTTTAGTATTGATATTTATACTCTTTTGATTCAAATTAAGCTTATGTGGCGTATTACTACGGAGCTAAGTTTGTTACTTTCGATAATTGAAAGTTAGACTAGGCAATCTTTTTTATTTGGGATTGAGTAGTTTTTGAATTGTAACTTCTCTTGGTTTTACTGATGAACTTCAGATACAAAGATCGATTGGGATGCTTACATGTCCCAGGTAGAACTCAAATTTACTTCATTTTCGTAGAATTTGGTGAATCACATTGTTTTGATCTTGATATTTGAAATGTGGGTTGTGATTAGGTCAGTGGGTTTCTTCAAGGGGAGAGAGATTACAGTAAATTGGAAGGTGACACGGGGCCACTGGTTTATCCAGCTGGCTTTCTTTATATTTACTCCTTCATACAGTATGTTACCGGAGGCTTGGTCTTCCCTGCCCAGGTTAAATTTCAACACTTATAATGTTTGGCTTCTACTTTTGTATCGTCTCCTGAAAACTTCAATGAATACTCGAATCTATTTTTGCTGCCGGGTTTTTTTTTTTTGGGGGAGGGATAAGAAGCCTTTGTCAAATAGGATGGTTTAATACTCAAAAAGAAATGGGGAATATAATTAGTATGAGATTAGTGAATTGAAATGTTGGATACCCTTTATTATTCTGGTAGTAGAGGTCCTTGGAACGTGAAACTTCGAAACATGTTGATATCCCCTATGTAATACGAAATGTTTTTTTTCTTTTTTGTTTGTGTATATGCTTGTGAAGGAGACTAAATACACATCTGACATCTTGTTGACTAACAATAGTTGTGTTTATTCGATCTTGTCATTGCAGGTCTTGTTTGGCTTTCTCTATATTTTGAATCTTGGAATTATCTTGTTCATCTACGTGAAGACTAATGTGGTAAGGAGCTTCTCAGCAGAATTAGCAATTTATGTTATGTAGAAAAGTCAGTAGGTACTTATATAACAATCTGATCATCTGACATACACAATTTTCACATGGAATTATATACTTAAGTAGCTTATATGGTGATAGATTGTCCCTTGACTTGTGATAGATCTGATATCCTTGCAGGTACCATGGTGGGCTCTTTCCCTACTTATGTTTTCTAAACGAGTTCACTCAATATTTGTACTCCGATTGTTTAATGATTGTATTGCCATGACTCTTCTTCATACTGCTCTAGCCTCACTTCTTTATCAGAAATGGCATTTGGGATTGATTATTTTCAGGTAGTGCATTGTATCATTCTTTCTACTTTCGTTGTTCAATCATTAAGTGGCTCGATTAAGGTGTTTTGCTATATGATATGGCAGTGCTGCTGTTTCTGTGAAAATGAACGTGCTCCTTTATGCTCCTCCTCTATTACTGCTCATGGTGAAGGTACCGAAGTTTTGATTATGTAGGTACATAAACGGGTAGGTATATAACATGGTTTGACCGATATATTATATTTGGTGTTTTTCATGTACAGGCTATGGATCTGCTTGGAGTAATATCTGCTCTGGCAGGGGCAGCATTAGTGCAGGTGCTTGTCCTTTTATTTTCATTTCAAGTATATTTCTGAGGGGGTGATGGATGGCAGAGATATCTCAAACTTTTATTGTACTTGTGAACAAACCAATTACTTATTTCACCAAATATATGTACCGATAACATCATTGATGCACAATTTGACACTCTAACATTGCACATGTCTTCCTCTCAAAACAAGAAGAAGAAACATTTCTTGTCATTTTATTCTTGATTCTTAAGCAGTTCTAATTCCTTCCATTTTCTCTTCCCATTTTTAGGTGACTTAGCTAACGTGAGAGCTAAATCAGGCAAATGCTTAATTGGTTACAGTTGTTAACTGATTCCACCACTATTGTTGAATGCTTCTGCAGATACTTTTAGGGATGCCATTTCTTATATCATATCCAGTTGAATATATATCAAGAGCTTTCAATCTAGGGCGCGTCTTCATCCATTTCTGGTACTTCACGTAACCTGAAGCCATAAAACTTTCTTCAAATTTCATGCGTGGTCTTATTTTTTTTCTCAATCCTGTGAGCTTTAGTTTCTGAAAGTGATCATAATCAAGATCAAGATCATAGTTTGAAACATGTAATGAATAAAGCCTTTGTTCTTCTTCTTGTATTTGTTTGCTCGTGTATTTAATTTTATTCTAAGTCCATGGCTTAGGAGATAATTATTTTCTGCACTCAGAGAGAAACATGAAAAGTAGAAATACAATTAGTCTTCTTAATTAATTTTTTAGTTAAAGATCAACCTTAGATACCTGATACCTGTAATTACATCTGCCACGTTCTTTAATTTTGTAGCTATTATTGCTCATAGTGGAGCACAATATAGTATTGCTTTCACTTTTCTGTGCCTTTTTCTGTTCTTCGTTAACTATTCCATTCGGTGCTTCCGTGGATTTAAAAAAATGCTCATGTTATCTGCATTTTGTCAGGTCTGTTAACTTCAAATTTGTTCCTGAGCCAGTTTTTGTATCCAAGGGATTCGCTCTCACTCTATTGGTAGTTCATTTTGGCCTGCTTATAGCTTTTGCTCATTATAAATGGTGCAGGTGAGCGTCACTGTATTGCTATTTGTTCATCATAGAAATTTGCAACAATAATATCCCCACAATTTTAAGATGCTTGGAAGATTCTATGTCGGGGCATAATAGAATTAGGCAAAAACTAAAAATAATTCTTGCGTGTGTTAGATTTCTCTATGTTATATCTTTTAGGAATCAATGACTTGACAACGTTTTACTTATGGCATTAAAAGGGGCATTAGACATTGACTCATAGGACGCTAAATATCTGTATTCATTCTTATTCCACAAAAATTAGCATCATTACTTTATCTTCTCCAGACATGAAGGAGGACTGATCAAATTTGTTGAAGGCAAGCTCAGAACTTATTTTGGACATTCTTTTATAAGCGGAAAACCCTACATACGTCTTACAGGAGAGCGTGAGTTTGACTTCTTGTTTTCCGAAAATTGTTTTGATTTGTTTCCTTTTTCTGTTTTTCTTCTACTTATCTGAATGATTTTATACGTCTAGTCTCTGTCATATTGTTACTTTATTAACTTGATGTTTCTTATTTCAGATATTGTAACAACAATGTTTGTCGGGAATTTTATTGGAATCGTCTGTGCTCGATCCTTGCATTATCAATTTTATTCTTGGTAAGTATAACAGATCATTGTACCATATATATTAAGCTTTTGTCTATTTATTCAGAGCATCTACAAGGAGTGAAAAAAACGTTAATTTTATGGAGTTCCATGTGCAGGTATTTCTACAGCATCCCATTTCTATTGTGGAAAACGTCTTTTCCTACAATACTACGGTATGTTCCTGGACAAGATATTGGGTTTCCATGTATGTGTGGCTTTGATCCTCTATAATAGACTCTCATCAATATTCTTTGCTGCAGGATAATTTTGTTTGCAGTAGTTGAGTTGTGCTGGAATATTTTCCCATCTAACTTTTACTCTTCTCTTCTGCTTCTTTGTACCCACCTAATTATACTCGGAGGACTATGCATTAGTATACCTGAATACCCATACACGGACAAAACAAATAACCGGAAGAAAAAAACATGAGTCTCATAGGGGAATGGTGTTAAACAAGCAAGTGCCACTCTTTTCTCGGTGTAAGAATCGACCATGATTATTAGCATCCATCCTTCATGACAGGATTCAAGAGTGCTTGGCATTCAGGGGTTGATAGGAGGGCAGTAATACTAAGATAGTCGTGGTGAGAACCGGACTGAAATGGTAACTACTGAACTATTGCCCATTTCACATGTTCGGCAAAGATGTAGTTCTTCCCTCCATTTCTTCTTCTTTAGGAGAAAGACGATCTGAATTTTCGATGATTCGCTTTTGTAGTTGATAGTGGATTGCTTGGTTTGTTTACCAACAAATTCTGTTCCTGGCACATCATAACTGTGTAATTAGCTAACATTCTAGTCCATTTTTATTGAGATTTTGTTCATGCTTTTCAGTTCACTACTAGTCACTGTTTGATAATATATTCCATCCGTTGATTTGGTCACTTTATTTGAAGAAAAACCTTATAAATCACTGTGTAAAAGGTAAATAAAAAATCACTTTACATTGTCAAAGTTCTGTATACTGACCAGATAGTGTCTTTAGTATGGGAACTACATTGGCAAATCTTCAGTCAAAGTGTGCGCATCTGGTGTAGTGGTATCAATGTACCCTCCCACGGTACTGACCGGGGTTCGATTCCCCGGATGCGCAATTTTATTTCTTTTGCGTGTCGTCTTCCATTTTTGTACCCTTTCAGGGAGAAATTTACTGTCCCTATATGTATGTTTTCTTTGGAGGACGATCACTCGAGTAGTGTGTTTAATGATATATCTCAGAGGATTTCGAGTGATTTCCTTTAAACGATTTGTTAATCTGTTTCATTCTCTTTAGCAATGTATTTGATGGGATGTCTCACAATAATAGAACCAACAAGTAGGGGAGGGGAGGGGGGTGAATAAGATTAGCAATGTATTCGATGACATCTCTTTATTAATTAATCCTACATTACTCCAGCAAATTACACTCAACGACCACAGGAAGGGAAAATACAAAGAAGCAAACAGAAAATGGCACAATTCACCCTTGTGTCCACACTCCACAATGATGAAACTACTCAATTCTTGGCTCCCATGGAAGCAAAAAATGGCGCCTGCAATTCGACGACCTTTTTCCACGCCACCCTCGCCAAGATCTCAGTACGCCAAGCGCTAACATGGGGGCGTTCATCGAACAGAGCCTTAACCTTGGTGTTCATCAAGTAATGCATCACTGGAAGATGGTGCAGGTCAGCTAAGGTGAAGTAATCTCCAGCCAAGTACTTTGATTCTTTCAATTTCACTTCATATACATCAAGAATCTTGGCTAGCTTCTCTTCGTTTTCTCGTACAACCTCGACGTTAATTGTTTTGCCAGATGCAGGGCCCATTACAAGTTCATGGGAGAGCTTGGAAGCTACATCACTGAACTTCTGAGATTCAACTTCCATCCATGTGGAAATGATAGCCATTTTCTTGTGGTCTTGGCTCACCAGCTGGTTTCCCTTCTCAGCATAGGCATGTGCTAAGTACTGAGTCATAGCTCGTGATTCTACATATATAAAATACTTAGCTTCAAAAAATTCAAAAACTCAACCAAGAAAATAAAACTGCATAATCTTTTTCAAAGGATTCTACATATATAAAAAATACTCGAAGCTCAAATTAAAAACTCAACCAAGAAAATAAAAACTGCATAATCTTTTTCCGGATGAAGGTAGTCATTTTTACCAAAGATCTTCAAGTCTCCATCTTCAAGTGCTGGTATTTGACCAAAAGGCTACATAATTCAAATACAAGAATAGCTAATTAGCATCCTACTTAGATGGAGATTAACATACAATATCTATGGCAATAATGGTAAAGATTCGATATGGCTATTAGAAATATTATCCTCACATTGATTGAAAGGAATGCCTCCTTTTTGGTTTCTTGACTTCTATAAGCAGTTTTAACAAGCTCAAATTCAAGATTCTTTTCATAAAGACAAGCAAGAACTCTTGCTCCTGGTATTGAAACTGCAACTCCATAAAATTTGATAGCCATGATGAAATTCAATTATTTTATGAAATATGATGCCTATATCTTGTAAATGGAACTGCTATTTGTAGATCTACCTTTCTTCTAGAATGTTCAAATCAATAGAAGGAGTAGTGGAGATAATATTTTAATCCCATAGGTGTAATTCGATCGATTACATACACATCGTCTTAACTATGATATTATGTTAACAATTCATGAATTCAATATAAAATATTAAAATAAGGAGTAGTTGTCGACCTTAATAACCCACACAATCACATTAAATGTGAAACATGGAAGCTAGATAATGGAACACGATTGAACGAGTAACAGTGTTTATACATGCAACTCAGTCAGCCATTTCTGACTGGACTATTTTAATGGTTATTAGTATTATTATTGAAGCCTTCTAGAATGACTACAAATTGTGGTTCCATTATGCAAATTTCTATTTAAGCTTAATATGCCATTGTAACGACTAATGGGCTTGGACATAGTGTGTGTTAGTATTCTTGTCAACATGTTTATCACTCAACATGTTTAATCTAGGACCAACCAAATCAGGCCTCAAAATTTTTAGAAATGTTTGGACCAGGACTCCTTCATAAAACAGTCACACACTAACGATCTATCGACGCCCTTATCCTCAACACTATCGACGAAGAAATTGTGAGGCCGCGATAGCCTGGATCTACAATTCCACCACCAGATTTAAAAATTTTAAAAAAATGATTATAGATGATTTATGATGATGGAAAAGCATAAGAATGAAACTTTTTGTTGATTTTTGTTGAGCTGTTTGTTATTGATGTTTTCTTTCATTGGTTTAGTTTAATTTTGATGGATAATGCCCTGGCAAGTAGAAGATGAAGTTATTGGACTGATCATTTAAAGATGTTTGTGTTGGGCTCAATTTGTTTTGTTTAAAACAAATTTTTGGGCTGAATATTAAAAGATGAAGTTATTGGGCTGACTATTAGTTTTAATTTCTTAAATAATGTTTTGGGTTAACTCAAGCATATTATTCTTCAACATTTTCATTTCAAATATTAATTATACATTTTTATCTCAATTTCACTATTAGTATTATTTCAATATTCATAAATCCTAGCATTGTCTTAAGAAAAATTGATTTTTTTAATGTGCATTTTTATACTGATTTTTCTAATGTACATTTCTCAGACCGTCTCTTTCACACTTTGACAAGTATTGTATTCTTAAGTTAGAGATTTCACATGTAATAATATTTGAATCTTCTTTGGTTATAGGGTAGTGAAATTCTAGAAAAACTAGTTTCAAAAATGACATCACATACTATATTTTCAAAAAAAATCGATTAAAACTAATACAAGCTTCCTGAAAAATTCTAATTTCTTTGACTACATGACAAAGGTTCTAATTGACAGACTATAACTTTATTTTAACTACTTTAATATAAAGCTATTTTTACTTGCAGCCAAACTCACACTATATATAAAGGCTTTTAGTTTAAGCTAGTGTAATAATAATTTTAATTATTTATCAATCGTAGCTTATGTCGCGACCGAACTATGATTATATTATGGCACGAATGATGTCACTAGCTAGTTAATTAAATTTGAACCATACACCTACATATTAGAGTAATAAATAGTACTCCGTATATTTGCAACAATTTATGTTATAGTATCCGGTAATTTGAAATACATGTAAGTTATTTTAATGTTTACATAATACTATTGACATGCTTAAGTGGAAGACGACTAATTCCACAATTTTAAAGTAAAATTCTAATTCCAATTCATTTTTCTTGCTTACCAACATTTTGCTGACATCTCCTTTCACATGCCGTAGTTGAACCCACTCCACTTTGGGCTTGCATATTAAATAAAGTCAAGTTGATTAGGCCATTATACTAAGTAAACATGGAGTATATGATAATAAAAATATTATTTCCTAATAAAATATTTAAAAGATACAGTAAAACAAAATATAATGATTGAACCTAACCAATAGAAAAAGCATAGAAAATAGTTACATTGGTTACTTGATTCCGTTTTTATTTTCTAAATATGTACGTGATACCGCATAACTATTGTTTGAATTATTTTTGCTAACACATATATGTAAGGTGCACACGTAATTTAATGGTGTATCCATTAGGGTGAGGAGTTGTCATTTTTTGAAAACAGTTTTGTTGAGCACTAGTCCAATGTTCTGATATTCAGCATATATATCGGTATTTTGATTTTGAGAGACTTCTCCTAAGACTCAGAAAAAATAAACATTTTTTTATTACGCTTTTTTAATTACATTTCAGTAGTCTTTTCTGGTCTCGACAATAGTTTTCAAGCTTTCATTCAAGGCCCCGATGTTCAGATCTTGTGTTTGGTCCATTTTTTCTTTTCATAAAATGAGTTTGTTTCCAACAAAACGTTAAATATTTATGTCATTGTCTAAATTATATGATTTTATTTTAGTTTTTGTTAGATAATATCATGCATTATTATTTCGAGATAAATATTATATAGTTGTGTATATTATAATTTATTGAGAATATTAGAATTTGTTACTTTGCAATATCAAATTGAGATTGAATAGATTATAATTTGTTTTTTTGAGATTGAGTAGATTAGAAGTCTCAATATATTATGACATAAAAAATTTCAACGTAAAGATAATTTACAATCAGACATTACCTCACTAAATTGAAATTTTATATATATATTCAAACAATATTAACTCAAAATATTTTATTTCAAAGCCCAAATTTTATGAGAAAGTTTATTTCAAATATTTTTAATTACATAATATCATTTTAAAATATTTTATTTTATTTGTAATTTTAGTTAATTATGCCAATATTTATATTTATTATATAATATTTATGTTTATAATATATCTTTTAAACAGATATAACTTATCTTAATTTTTCAAGATTTTACATTATTTATTAAATATTTCAATAATATTTCAAACTTTTTATTTTTATAATTCCGTTATATTCCAAAACGAAACTTTGAACCATGCGCTTAAAGTATTTAAGTTATTGTATCTATATCATATGATCAGTGGATGAAATAGGAAAAAAGTCCCCTAATATTTTTTTGAAAAATATAATCCCATTAAACATTTTTTCAAAAACTATGATAATCGTCTCTTAAATTTTTATATTTTCTCTTTATTTATAAAATATCAATTTATCTCCCCTTATACAAAAATCTTACTTCGGCGACTATAACATACAATCCAATATATATATATATATATTCATTGCCAAATCATCACATAAACTATGCAGAAAAATATTTCATTATATTATATTCTATTCTAATCTGACATGAAATTTATTTGACTGTTGCTTAATTTCTTCATCCAACATAGTAAAACAAGGTATCTGCTCTTTTGCTACAATTAATCTCAACATATATTTGTATTCTTACACTACAATTTATGTTTTTTTAGTTAGTTTTTCCATTATTACCATGTGTTTACTTTTGTTGTTTTTACATATATTATTATATAGTAAAACAAATCGAGACATAAACATTAAGGTTGTACGCATGTTTTAACGTTCATGTTATAGATAAATCAGTTAAATAAACTTTTTTTTTAATGTTTTAAATCATTTTGGCTTGCTTGTATTTTTTTGTTTTGTTATTTGGTAAAGCAACCAATGCGTGTTTTTTTTTTGTCAGTGTTTTAGTTGGACGAATTATTCAGAATCAAATTTGATTAATTTGGAGAAAAGGGTAAGTTAAAATTGGAAGCGTTAATTAAATTTAGTGGTGGAACTAGCGGAGACATAGGAGAGCTCCCTAATCTTTTGAAAAAAAAGACGTATGCTATTGAAAAATAAAATTTTATTAGTTTCCTTATTTTTCTTGTAACGAATCATTCCAGTTCTACATAAAAATCATGTTTCCGTCATTGCCTGTGCCGTGTAATGATGTTAGATTTTGGTAAAGCAACCAATGTGTTTTTCTGTTTTTGAAAGTGTTTTGAGTTAATGAATTACTCAGAATCAAATTTAATAATTTGAAGAAAAGGGCATGTCAAAGTTGAATAATTTAGGTTTTTAGTGAAATGCTGTTGAATTTTGGTGTTCACACTTGCCACACATATAGATATTAGTCGTATCCTGCAAACTACAAAGGTTCCAAGTTTTCTAATCAGTTAAGTATCTCTTGTTTCTTAGTTAGTTATGATTTTTATCGATTATGTCCATGATATTTTACTTTGTTGCGTGCGAATTTGTTCTTGCTCGTCTAAGAAAATGGATACTTTATAACATTAATTTTCGCTCATATCTTATTTGATGGCTGTTACTTATACTGCTTAGTTGAATTTGATATGCAGATTTTGGTTGAGTATTCTCTGTGTTCACTTCCAATTGAGAGCTGCATATTTATCTAGTTGGTGAGTTATGTTATTATGACCAAATTTGAATAGTAATAACAATTTCACCTTCACCCTATAGTTTTCTGCCATTTCTGTTTGTGTTGCAAGTTATAGGTCAATGACAATGCGGACCAGGAGTTCCTCGTTCACGTTTTAGGTTCATAAATTCGAAATGAAACCTATTTCAGTTACTAATCATTAGATCAATTTTATTGGCATTTGAGCAGTTTGGCAATGTTCCATGTTCATAGATATCGGGCTTAATTATTTTCTACCTGAACTTGAGTACATAATGTATGTACTGCAATTCTCAAACAAACCACATATGAATAAGAGAAGGAAACACACCCTCCATGAATCAACTACAATCACATTTGAGAATTTTTTAATCTTGTTCATGAAATATATTGTGATTGAATGCTCAAATTCAAATGTGCCGTCAAGTAGTATATTAGGTCTGTAAATTATGTAGTATATGTTTTCCATTAAATTAGATGTATGCTCTAGTTTATGTTTGTTCAATGAATAACACTATCATTATTGATGTGTTTGAATTGTGAACATCATTCTCCAATTTCTTTTTGAAACTGAAGTGGTATAGTAATGGAGAAAATCCTGAAATAATATTCAATTCGTACATGTATATATGTATATTAATGATCTAACAAGCTGATAGATATCTTCAGATGACCGTGAAAAAAATGAGCAGTGAATTGAAAGGCTGCTTTAGTTCATCCGTCGTTCAGGACACTGATGATATGTTCGGATACCCTGATGTGTCTCCACGAGTAGGAGAGGAATACCAGGCGGAAATTCTGTCTCTGCCGAGTTCTGCGGGTTTTGGTTCTCTGCCTGATGATTCAGGCAATTTCGGTATTGGGCTACCTATTCCTATAATGTGGGTGAGCAAGCAAAGCAAAAACGGCAGCCAAGTTGCTGTCACAAACAAATATGAGTCTGTGGAAAACTCAAGCAGCAAAAAGGGATATATAAACTCAAAATATAATGATATAGGGTGTGGAGCTGATGGTTGTAGACTATCAGATAGACAGGAATGTAATTGCTCTCCTATGCCAGGGCATCAAGGGGAACTGTGGGATGTAATTGAACGGTCACTCTTTCTCCTTGGTCTATACATCTTTGGGAAAAAGCTTACTCTGGTGAAGAGATTCGTTGGTACTAAAACTATGGGAGATGTGTTGGCTTACTATTATGGGTCATTCTACAGATCTACTGACTATCGAAAGTGGTCAGAAGGTCGAAAGTCAAACAGCAAACGGTGGATACATGGGATTAAAATTTTTACAGGTGCTAGGCTACAAGAACTCGTGTCCCGTCTATCTTGCTATCTCTCAAAAGAACGGCAAGCTTTTTTGATTGAGGTAAGGTATAAGCTACCGAAAGAAATTGTTGGCCTTGCTTTAACGTGAATCACTTTTTATTTATATATCTTGATCAATTTTTCACTCAACGCAAGGCACTAGATGGGGTGCGTGGGCTAATCTGTCCTTCTGAGTCATGAGACCTGCTGAGCCAAAATCATTCCTTACTATGATTCACCACAGACAGAATGATTTCATGACCAAAAGTGATCCCTATAATAAACCCTTCATTTCAAACAAGAAAGAGATGTGTTGAGATGTATATTTTCGTCATCTATATGTTAAGCATCCGGTACCTTATGCTTTGTGTTTTTATTTGAATGAATTCGGGGATGACTTTTGTTTTCCAACCAAAATCTTGAATCTGTCTACTTCTGTCTTTGTTATTGGAGCAGATAAAGTTCTAAATATTGTTCCTGTTAAACTTAAGCTCCTCAAAAAGTTTAAAACCAGTTTCTAAAAGTTATGGTTGCATACTTGCATGTAGCAGGGTTGGTAATAATGCTGGGTAGATTTAAGTTTCAGCTCTTGGAAACATATTTTCTCGGGTTTGCATCATTCAATCTTAACCATTGCAGGGCTCGAGGATGGTTAGAGAAGATAAAATTACAATGGAAGAGTATGTATTCAAGTTAAAAGACTGGGTTCGAAGTGATGTTCTTGTGGATGCTATAGCAATTGGCAAAGGGAAGAGAGATCTTACTGGCACTGGAATGGAGCCTGTAAAAGACACTCATTCTGTGCGGGCCTGTTCAGATATAGCATTGGGAAAAGATTTTGCATCTCTTTCATCTGTTGAAATAATAGAAGTATTGACAGGCGATTCTCGTCTAAGCAAAGGTAGGAGCTGCGATCTTTTCTTTGAAGCAGTTTGGCCGCGCCTTTTAGGCAAAGGCTGGCAATCCGTTCAACCAAGGGATTCTTTTTCCAAGCTATCTGTCGTTTATCTTCCACCAGAAATTGAAGAATTTTCTCAAGGACTTATCAGAGGGGATGAATATTTTGATTCTATTAGTGATATCTTAAAGAAAGTTGCATCAGACCCTGAGCTTCTTGAACTTGACGAGGAAGTAGTTCAAGTCAAAGAAGAGCCAGCAGAGGGCATGCTATATTCAACAAGCGAACAAGAAGTCGAGACCCTATCAAAAGAACAACCCCGTTCATTTCTTCAGCAACCACTTTTACGCCGTTGTGACTTAATGAAATTTATGGTTGTTGATACCAGCTTAGCTTCTGAAGGAGAGCGGACAAAGGTGGGAGAATTGCGAAGTTTACCCATTTGCCGTAACAATACAAACAAGTTTTGTTATTCACCTAGTGAAAGAGATTATTCTACTGAATGTATTACCAAGGCTGCAAGTTCTGCTGAGCAAGCTTATTGTGGAACTAATTTTGCTGATCATGAGCTGCCTAGAGATTCAGATCAGGTCGTTGGAATATTTGGAAAATCTGGGAAGCTGAGAAATATAATCAGCGATGAGCAATCTAGCATGACAGGACAGCCATTTGATATTGTTGCTCCCACCCCTCAGCAGCCGGCCTTAATTGTTTTCAGCAAAAGAGAGTTGCGACATGGTATTGGAAACATTTCTACCGAGGAAGATCTTACAGGCGGCCTAGAATTATCTAAAGAGACATCACCAACCACTTCTGCCTCCAGCCATGTGGAGGTTCCGGATACTAATCATGATGGTGTATCCGATGAGAATTCATATCCTCATACTGTGATTGACTTGAACATCCCTCATCACTCTCTGGGTTCTGTATGTGAGGAAGAAATGATTTCAAGTGACATGCAGAGTAATGTCAATTTCTCTGATGACAAGAACTCTCATATATCGGATATAAGCAATGATCCAAATGCACCAGATATTTTGAGTTTTAGTGGCAGAGAAGACCAACAGCCTATCGAAAATGGACGGAGACAGAGCACAAGGAACAGGCCATCAGCGAGAGCGTTGGAAGCTATTGCGTACGGGTTTTTTGAAACCAAAAAGAAGAGGAAAGCTATGCCTACAGATAACTCAAATTCACGTCGACGGGTTCAAGCAAAGTCTACAGATGAGCCCATCCTGAATGACGTCCTGGGCAATGTAGCTTTCTGATTCTTGAGCGCCATGTAGTCTAAGATGCTGACTGATTGTCCAATATTGAAACACATCAGAGGTCGTAATCTAGCTCCATGTAGTCCTAGCTCTCTTGAATCTTGATGATAGTTACAGGCAATCAAAATTTAGTCAATCACTGTGTTCTCTAGAAAAAGGTGTTGGTGTTTCTTGAGGTATAGAGTGCAGGATACTATATAGGAAGTATAAATGAATTCAGAATTTTTTTTTCTCTATTATGACTTTTCATTTCCTTTTTTCTTTTGGACTATAACTTTCTTTGAAAACACTTTGAGGAGGCTGATGCATTGCTGACTTTCGACTTATATTTCTAAATTTCTCAAGCAACTAGTTATTGTAGGTATCTTATCCAATCATATTCTAAAAGTTTATCAGTTCATTATCACATTCGTACACTATATCTCTAAATTTTAACATGAATCGTATATTAGTTTATATTTATAGGTACAATAACAAAAGTTGAGTTGATCTATCTTTATGAAATACTGTAAAAATATTAATTAATGAAACAACTCATACATGCTAGTGTTACAATAATGGATAACTCACTGAGCAGCCACCCGCAATAAACCATCTCTTACAACACCAGCCAATAAGCAAAATTTAGTTGGTACTTTTACCTATCTACCTCCTCCTGTCATTCCACCTTCTGCTACCTCCACCCCGAGAAGGATCACCATATCCGGCACCTGGAGGGTACCCAAAATTCCTCTGCAATGATCTCTCGGGTCTATAATGTTGGCTTAGGTTCCCCCTCGCTCCTATATGATCCCTCTGTGGAAGATATTCGTGAGATCTAGTCGGACTATTATCTGGACTCCAGGATTCGTACCCAGGTCTTTCCCTAGCCCTGTTCCACGCTTCATCTTGTCTAGGGACTAACATGGGTCCTCCAACATTCTCTGAATAATGAATACGTGGATTCAAATTACCCTGGTAATAAGAAGCTGCATTAGAACCTTGTCTTTCTCTCCAAGAACTTGAATGTGGAGCCTCGGGCACATAAGGAGATGGCTGCAACTGTCCTTGAGGCTGTGGAGGGGTGGGCGAATTAGGTCTAAATGTACTACTAGGTCTTTCATGTACTCGCAATGATGGCATCACATCAATTGATGTTAGAGCTGACATTATGGGTGGCGACGGTTGTCTACCTAATTGTGCACCACGCATTACATTAGATAAAGCTATATTAGAAGCAGATGCATTTTTCATATTCAACAATTCGGATCCTGATAATCTCGTATCTAAAGAACTAGTGACAACGGTGTTAGCACGGAGCAGGGATGGAATCATAGATGGTTGGATCATTGGTACTTGAGGTGCTTGCATTTGTTGTGATGCCAAAATTGCAGATTGCATAGGCGCCAAAGCTGAAGTCTGATGCTGCATCATGTCAAATCTTCCTCCATTTGCCTTCATATTCTGCTGTGAAAAAGGATTTTTCCATCCAGTCTGCGTCAAACCAAATACAGATCAGTGATACCAAACATATCCTAAGAGAAGCAAGTGCTTACTAATTGAAGGCCTAAATTTATGTTGGACCCACTCGCTGTTCTTGAAACTGTATCACGGCAACTCACTGCTGAAGATCTCATCTGCGTTCCCCTCCCTCCTTGTTGACTTATACATACGATATATACACCAAGTTTACAGCCATTTTTTAACAATTTTGTTTTCACTTTTTTACCTCTCCTCCTAAACCAACGAGTGCAACTGTTTTTAATCTGTTTTTGTTTTCACCCCATTAAGGTTTCTAGGTCATTGGTTTCGCGCATAAAGGTTCCCATATGATTTCGGGAGTTCAGGGTGAGAATGAAAGAAGTTGGTGATTATTTGACAATCGTGTGGTACAAAATTTGTTGAAATCACGCACCGTTACAGGATCGCATGAAGGAGTTGGGGATGGAAGAGAAACTTCGGCCTTCTCCTCAGCTTGTTGACCTAAACCACTTAGGTTACCTAACATCGGTCCATTTGCCTTTATTAGGTCAAGAAGTTTTACTGTTTCCTCATTCGAAAAGTTTCCAGCATGCCCTGAGGTCAGCGCGAAAACTAATTCTGGATTTTTCAGCAGCACAGCGAGTAACTCTAGATCTGGTAGACTCCCGTTGCCATTTTGAGCTGATGTGCTAGCTGAAGGGATTTCCGTTTCTTCAGCTTCACACAAAACTTCAGCTTCTGCCCCATCATCAGGTAACTGCTCAGTTGGGATTTCTGGAGTTAGTGAGTCGTCATAATCCATTTCACGGTCCCAAGGCTCTCTCGGATTATGTGGGATCTCCGGTGCAGTCTTGTAAATAACCTCTCTTTCACGACGAATTCTGTTTTTCTGAATCTCAACTTCTTTGCTATTTTCTCCATTGCTAACTTTCCATGAAGCATGCATACAAACTTCTGTATATCAAAAAAAAACTTTATTTGGAAACATAAAAGCCCTAAGAAAGATCAAGCAGACCAAAAGTGAAACAAAAAGACTTTTGCATGTAACAAATTAAAAAAACCATCCCTAATGAAGCTCCGAGTCAGGAAA
Source organism: Lithospermum erythrorhizon (assembly GCA_019722365.1). Lineage (NCBI taxonomy): Eukaryota > Viridiplantae > Streptophyta > Magnoliopsida > Boraginales > Boraginaceae > Lithospermum > Lithospermum erythrorhizon. The sequence goes on from JADFUC010000294.1 coordinate 183,762, forward strand.
AATTGATCGAGTAAAATATATGTAAACATCCTCTCAAGTGCTAACATACAACAGTAACCATGTAAACAATCAATTTGCTAGTGCTGATAAACAACTAAACAACAAACATACTACTTCACATATTACTTACTAGCCTCTCTCACTGTTATCCAAATGGACAATGATAATAGGGGACATTCAACTATGATGCATTGGAATTGAAATTTTTGAAAGATCCAACAAGTAGAATTCAAACAATGATTTACTAGCTCCAATGAATAACCTTCGGCAGGTCCTGTAGGAAAACTAATAATCTTTTTATAAATGGAAATGAAACAACACACTCCGAAGTAAATTGTTTTTAAGCTGCCCATCCAATGAGCTTGAGATGAGAAACGTGTGGACCGTACACAGAGAAGAAACAGAGAGGAGAGTAGTCGGAATTGATAACTATCTCAGCTAATATGTTTGTACCCATCCAACTCAGCTATTAAAGTAATTGTCCTTTCACCTTCCAATATAACTTTAAGCAGGATACTTACAAATCATACAGTTGTTGCAAGAGAAATGTGGAATTATGTTGGAAGGAACTAATAATCAACACAAATATACCTCGAGGTTGTTTCCATGGTATTTGGATTCTTTTGCACTTCTTTGGAGGGGGTTCTACCAAGTCCAACTTCAGTACTTCCTGTTTATCATCATCTTTAGTAGAGAGAAAAACATCAACAGAGGTGCTTTGTTCCCCGGCTCCCTTGTTTTGTTCCTTCGCCTTGTGGCAAGGAGAGGTGTGTACACTCACACCGGAAGAAGTGCATTTGTTTGAACTTTCAGGAAGCAATTGAGGACTATCGCTAGGAGATGAACTACTTTTCCCATGTTTACTCTGCAAGAAGTGAGTGCGCATTTTTGCCTTTTGTATATCATCTGCTGAAAGTGGACGGGCTTGCGCTGAATTATGGAATTTTGTAACCTGGGTACTCCTCCCAGTCATCTTTTGACCTGGCTGTTCCACCAGTTGGACTTTTCTGCGCACTCTCTCTGTGTCTAATTAAGGCATCCAACTATTGCTCAAATAATTTGAAACACAATTCAGGTGATAAAAAATTTGATGAAAGCCATCAAAGTGTGCAAGTTACAATCATATAAAGCATATACAAAATGTTTTCCTGAGTTCTTCAACATGAATTTGGGATAAGCGTAAGCAATGCCAACAATATATTGCAAGATGCTTGATCGTGAGCCGAGGACGTGGAAGTGTGAATTTTATAATTTATGTGTATACTCTGTACATAAATATATGTGGGTGAATGTGACTGATATTAGGGCACCTATGGAGGTGTATCGGCTCAATTTTCATGAACTCTCTTCATTTTATTCCCCTATGTTTCTCATTCAAACAAAAATAATGGAATGCATATCATTTATTAGTCCAACAGCCATTTAGCGAAGAAACCTCTCTTACTTTCCATGTATGCATATTGGTTAAAAGCCCCTTTTATAAATAAAAACTCTCATTTTTAGAATAAATATGATTATATCCCTGAACTTTCTAATCAGATAAATAAAAAGTTACAAGGATACGACCTCGAACAAGCTTTTTATTCGAGTCATCTGGTGATGCTGTTAGCAACTTCAATGGCTGTGAAGACTCGAACTTCCTGAAAAATATAAATAGTCCTTAAGATGAAAATAAATGGCCAAGACTTGCGTTGAAGCTTATACACGGCATTTACCTGGAGTCGACAGAAGTTCCACACATCAGCGCAAGAGTGCCATCCTATAGATAAAGAAGGTAGTAATAAGCATACAAATGGATTGTGGAACAAGCAACAAATAATAGGCATACACTTACTTGGAGACCAATTTTTGAATCCCATGTCTCATTCCCCATAACCTCATCAATGCTGAAAGAAACGGGGAAATAGTGAAAATTTGATAAGGAACAAAACTTAGTTCAGATGAAAAAGCACATTCAAACAAGCTTGCCTTTGCTTTAGCAGCATCTCATCTTGCACGTCGTTTGCAGATTTAATTCCATTGGATTTCTTTAGTGCTTGGCTTCTTGCAAAAATTTTACTCCATTTAGCTAACAGAATTCTTGCCTTGTTCGAGAGCCCTAATTCCCAAATCAGATTAATGAGCTAAAGCACCATAAAATGTAAGGTATTTGATAAGCCTTCACCAACTAGTACCTCAAATCTTCGACCCTAACTAAGTTATTATCATTTATTATGGATCCTTGACTATTTAGACAGAGAAAACGACAGAATGCAGCCAATATACCACTCACACCTATATGTCTGACTCTGAAGCACATAGCTGCATAGCTTCATCTGGCCTACTATAGTTTTTTGTTAATTATATATTACCATAATGTACCAAAAATGAGAAATACATAGGTCGCAAATAAACTTATAAACGAAATTTCAATTTAAATGCATGGATTCTTCTCCAACATCCTAATGCTATTGAGTGAAAAGGGATCTTACATTCAATGCAAGAAGTTTCCTACGCAATAATAGAGGTAGCAGCCTTCTCTATTATCGTAATATATAAGGGAAAAAGAACAAGAAATCGTCTGCAACAGAAACACACCTGATGCCCTATAAAACCTCAGCTTATTAACACTTTGCAATATAGCTGACATATGGACAGGCTGAGCTTTCTGCAGTGGCAGGTGACACAGTACCTGGCGAGAGGTGAACCGTATTAACACTGCCACGATGTTTTAACTAGAAAAAAAAATTCAAAACAGAATAATCATGAACAACTGATAAAAACAACACCTTTAGCACGGCATCGATAACACTTGTTTGTTCTTCAAGAGCTGCTTCACTCAACCATGTTGCTAAGATCATCACACCGCCCTTGGTTAGAAACCTTCATGCTCATTAGTTAAAAGTTAAATCAGTTAAGGCAGTACGTATTAAATAGATCATTTTCACCAGTAATAAGATAAAACATACCAATTAAGTATAGTAGGATTTTGAACTCGCAAGACCCAGTCCATCAACTTAACCTGACCGGAGAATGTATCTTCTTTCCTCATTAAATTTAATATGTTCTTAAAAAAATATGTGTCAGCCTCATCTAAGCCGGGAATGATCTCCTCTTGAGGAGAGGTAGTGGGTCCTTCCTCCATACTGACAGTACTAATGGGAACTGGACCAGAACAATTGGGATCGGAACTGGATAAACCACCATCTAGGAGTTCGTTTGATAAACTAGACCTGTTAGCCTTTTCCCTAGACAACCTGACAAACTTCCTTACTCTAGTCTTTTGGGTAGTAAAAAACTCTCGCACCTGCAATATTGACAAACAATAACTAAGAGGTCACCACTTAATACTGGCGACAGCTTACTGAAATGAATCTTATAAAGATCATGCAATATGAGGGGAAGCTTTTACTCTTACACAGAGATACCTGGCTTCCACTGTATTAAAGCCTAAAAATAGATTTACAATTATGAACAGTTGACAATCTATAAAAACTAAGAGGCCAATAAGCACTATGGAAAAGACAGAGATCGGAAAACGACTGCTAATGTTCATTTTTGGGCAGCGGTAGTACTTTTCTCCACTTCCATATTACAGAAGAACAATAAAACCTAGATATCCAAAATCTATTTGCATCGCAATTTTTATTAATATGAAAATATGACAGACCTGTGTAGCGGTGATACCAAAAAGAGAACTAATTTCTCGAATTTCCCTCTTGTTGATTGCGTCTTTGATTGAAAAAAGTTCCTGCATATATTTCACTGCCTTCGGATTTAATAAATCTCTAGGCCTTTTTCCTGTGACCAGTTGGTGAAGGAATGTTAGAGCAACGGCAGCTTTATGACGAATGCATAAAAAATGGCAGATTTAAACACTCAGAAGTTAATTAACCATAATCAATCATTTCAAGAAATAAAAGAGCGATGCTTTAACACCAAGATTCTTACCAATTTTGATGGACAGAGCTCCAGCAGCCTGCGAGTGATATAATGAAGTCATAAACAATTGATCGTTCAACGAAAATTCTTCTAGGGGAGGGGAAACACATTCAGGAGTAATATCTTTAAAACAACAAATTCAAAATCAAATATTACTTCCAATAATCAATCCAAAGCTACTCTGCATCGTTTATTCGCTTCAAATCAAAAATATAAATAAAGTACTCCCTCCATTACAAAAAGTTTGTGCCGGTTCAATTTTCAGTGGTCAAAATTAATCAAACATGCATCCTTAACACACACATAACTTCGATACAACCAAATTACTGTTCATGTCAAAACACGTACAAAAGCACTAGCATTTGATACAATCTTCACTAAACATTACTCAACTTGCAAAAAAAAAACAATGTAATAAACTGGACAAAAATTAATCAAATTTGCATCCTTTATTGACACGCATAACTTCGATTCGAATCAAAATTAAAACGTTGATGTAGGATTACATAAAAGTACTAGTATACAATAAACATGAGAATCTTCAAAAAATATTATACAATATAATAAAAATACTTTAGCACAAAATTTACAAACTGGACATAATTCTGGAATAGTACAAAAATTCATAAACTTGACAATTATTATGAGACAGAGTGCAAAAACCATAAACTGGACAATTCATAAACTTGACAGCCATTTTGGGACAGTGCAAAAAATCTAAAACTGGACAATCATTCTGCGACGAAGTGCAAAAAAAAATCATAAAAAGGAAAATTCATAAACTGGACAATTATTTTAGGACATTGTGCAAAAATTCATATTTGGCCAATTCAATGCAAATATTTACAAACTGGACAATCATTCTGGGACAAAGTGCAAACAATTCCTAAACTGGACAATTATTTTGGGACAGAATGCACAAAATTCATAAACCCGACAATCATTCACAATGCAAATTTTTACAAACTGGACATTCATTCTAGGACAAAGTGCTTAATTCATAAACTGGACAATCATTATGGAACAGTGCAAACAATTCATAAACTGGACAATCAATTTGGGACAGAGTAAAATAGTTCATAAACTGGACAATCAATTTGGGACAGTGCAAACAATTCCTAAACTGGACAATTATTTTGGGACGGTGCAAAAAAAATCATAAACTGGACAATTATTTTGGGACAAAGTGCAAAAAATTCATAAACACTGACCATCTCTTGAGAGAGGGGATTGACGCCAGTGAGTTTGCATTGATTAATGACGATATTCTCCAGCTGCTCAATCTGACAACTAAACACATTCCTCTGACTCTCCAACATCTCCCCAAACGACGTCGTCGTGGACCCCACCACCAACTGTTTATTAATCGCACCTTCAATTATCGCCATCAATAAACAATATTATCACTCTTCCATATAATATGCTACCAAAAATCAACACTAGGGTTTTACAAAATAGTTGTGATGATGAGTGTAGTAATTGTAGATGTATGGGAATTGGAAAATAAGGGTGAAATTGGATAGGCGGCGATTGGAGAATTGAATAATTATTGCGGCGGAGGAGTTTTAAAGCGGCGGCGGCGTTGGGTGGTGGTGGTGGTGGTGGGGTAATAATCCAAGTCGCCGTAGAAGTAATTAAAAGTGTGGTGTATCGAATTAAATCGGACTACGGAATAAGGTGAATTGAGGGTGGTGAATAGTGAAATCTATTAATGTTCGTTTGTATTATGGTCCGTTTGTTTTCGATAAATTTAGCTAAATCGAGATTAGTATTTCCATTCAGGATTTAAAAATTTGTTTTAATGGGGAATGGATTTACCTATATTTACCTAGTTAGCTTACATTTAAGCAAATCATTCACCATTAAAGCGAGATAATATATTCGCGCGAATTGATATTGTATTATTGACTTGACAATTAATGCATTCACCTCTATTTTTTCTTTCATAAGTTAATTTTAAAAAATAATCCTTCCCTGGATTCACCGCAATTCAAACATATCATTAAGGTGAATAGAAGTTGAACAAATATAAAAAATTAAGCTTTATCGGAAATGTCGAGGTGAATGATTTACAATATTATTTGGATACTTTTTCATTTTTTCGAAGTGAATGAGGGTGAAATGTAGTAAACAATAACATTGGCTTAATTTAAATCCCAGGCACGACCTTTAGATGCTGAAAGCAATAGCGCAGGCTTTTTAACTTCAGTAGGTACGACCCGATATGCATTTTGGCACGCAGGCTTTTCCAAGCAATGCAGAAGCTTTAATCGCGGCAGCTTGTACTTTGAAGACAAAATCAAATTTTAGAGCAATTTAGTCAAAATAACATCGATAGCACAAAACCTGATCTAGGTAACGATCGTCATAAATGCTGATAAAATTCTTAACTTTCGACAAAACAAAATCCTTCATCATCTTGATAAAATTAAAATTGCGGATGATGAAGAGTCATCCCAAATATTTTTGTTAAGAACTCTTTGATGGGTTTTAGAAAAGTAAATAAAAGTTCAGCGACATTAATTGATGGTGGGGTCGTACTGGTGACTGAATCCTCAACGAGACAAGCTTCAAATGTTGTTGACCAATTGGTCCAAAGTGTATGTGTTAATGACATGAATTTCCAGGATAATAGTAAAGTTGTATAATAATAATAATTAACTTGATTATTATTATTATAACGATAATGGTAAAATCTAGCAAATCACTGCATGGCAGCAGAATTATCATGAAGCCATAGTAATATACAATTACTAAGTTGAACACTAAGTTACGATAATCATATTTAACCCAGCGGGTAAATGAATTGATACGATTATCGCTGACGGGCATAATAAATGGAATGTTCTCGTTGATTTCCATGACTACAACCACTACTCCATTCAAACTCTTCATCTCCTCTCCAAGAAAAAAGCCCTTGTCACCTTCACAAAATTAAAGCTATTGGCCTACAAAAAAATGGCTGGAGGAAGAAGGAGAAGTACAATTCTCGAAGAAGAAGACATGGCGCATAATACTCCAAGATTATGGAGGAAAAATTCAGAGCCATTTATGTATAGCCAAGAATATAGTAAGTATTGATGAATTTAGTTTAAAAATATCATTTTTCTTTGATTGTTGTTGAAACTTTGTAAAAAAAAATCATTTGATTTATTTAATCGAAAACCTAACATGCATTACATTTTTATGCGATTACAAGACAATTCGGACTTTTTTCCACCTTGAGGCTCCGTAGGGGAGAAGTTACATGGTCGGTGGTAGTCGTATTTATGTAGGTGGATGGGTTAGGTTAGTTAATGGCTGTTCCGCAGAGAAATTTGGGATGTTGCGTTTGTGTGATATAAGTGGTGAATTGGGTATCTCTGGCTTGAGTTACTATTAAGAAGCCAATGGGTATCCTCGATAGAGATTTAGTGCCTTTGAAAACTAATAAAAACCTTGTGAAATGTAAGGTAGGTTCAGTACCGGGAACATTGATGTATATGTGATACATCCTGCATGGACAAAGGTTAGGAGGCAACTCCTTTATGAGAATTATAGGTCTTATAGAGACAGCCGGGCTCAAGTGAAGATGAGAGATTGTGAAGTTGAGGCGAGGTAATGGAAGTGCGAGAGAATGATGAAAAACAACATTACTATTTGGAATGGAAACAAGATGGGGAAGATAATAACAGTGTTAAAAATGTTGATAATGTAGAGGTTGGTGAAAATTTAGGTATTGATAAATATGCGGGTTCAAAAGGGTAGGTATTGATAATGCTTGAGTTCAAAGAAGCTTATTCTTGTAGCTTGTAGCGGGTTGTAAAATTTATACCGTGTGTGCGGGTCTCACGTCTTCGCTGACCTGATACAAGGATACAAAACTGTTGTTAATGAATATTTTTGAAGCAACACAAGAAAGAATTTATAGTCACTTTCTAGAACAGTCAGGAGGCTGGCGTTTGGCGAAACTACCAAATATGTCTATTGTCTTTATTATCCAGGTGTCTTGCTCCAGGGAGGCCAAAAAAATATAGAACAATATATATCAATGAAAAGAGAGATAAGGCAGAAAAGGCGCAACCGAGAGGAGAAAGGCGCAATAAAACAAGTGCTTCTCTTCAAAAACTCTAGGAAGGGGGCAGTGATGCATTGCAAGCTATGTGGTGGTGCAAACCACAACAAAAAGACATGCCCATTGAACGACCAACCAACTGAAGGAGCGAGTGAAGATGGAGGGAAGAACAAGAACAAATGTGGTACTAAGCGGAAAATTTCTTTGGAACATCAATATCTGGCAAGCGCAAGAAAATCGGTGAGTACATGTACACCTGGCTCAAATAAACCCCCAGTAGGAAATCAAAGAAATCTAGCGTTAATCGTTATGTAATGATGAATTTCATATATTTCCACTTTGTTTGCTATGAATTGTCGATGGCTCTTTTGGTATGTATATTTGTGATAAATGATTGCAACTAATAAATATTGGACAAGAATCATGAATGGGAAAATTAGATTCATGGGAGTTCAGCAGTTTAAAAACATGGTCATTGCTACTTCAAACTTTATAATGGATCAGGCAGGAGAGGCCAGGTTATTGATCATGAGGTTTTGTCTGATCAGTGGATGTGTTCTTTTAATTCTCCATATCATTTATAAAGGAGATTTGATGTACCATTCCAATTGAAGGATCAAATTTGGTGGAGTAGGATGTGTGCCATATGTATAAATGTGAGCTATGTGAAATGGCACAGTTTATTGATTATTGGCTCCAAAAATCGATTTTTATTTTTTGGCAAAAGACATTTCATGAGATTTTCCTCAAAAATTAATTTTTCAATGATAACTTGCCTTGGGTTGATTTTGAAATCAAATGGAAGTTAATAACTCAAGGACTATTTTGAAAGTTCGGAGTCTTAAAATAAATTCGGGGTATTTAAAGGTTTAAAGAAATCTGAAATTAATCATTGAAATAATTTCGACTGAGTGTCTGTATGAAATTTAACCTTAAAAATTTGATTTTATCTTGAAATTACAAGTCTGTAATTTTGAAAAGTTAGGGTGTTTGTTTGAAAGTTCAGTGTGAAAATAAATCAATCCTCTTGAAAAGTTAAAAGTCAGGATCTTTGCATTTTTGAAAGGTTAAAAGCGAAGATTCGGTCATAGATGAAATTAAGCCAATAACATTCGCTATGTTAGCCTTACAAATAAAATTCATATTCATTTCTAACATTCAACTCTTATTAGCCTTACAGCAAAATTCAGCCTTACAAACAATTCTTCAAATATTCATTACTTCAGAAACTAAAAATTTATTTTTAACATACAAACAAGAGTTCATTTTCTACATCGAACATTACTATTTAAGATTATACTCACTATTCACTAAATATATTTGATGGGGACTGATACAAAACATGAAACTTATAGTACTGTATTAATATGATACGGAGTACTTGTTAACACGATTACAGCAAGTAATACGTATACAAGTTGCTGGTAACTGCAAGCATGTTACCCCTGGATGGCCCCAATTGCCATGCGCAGTGTAAAGAAGACTCGGCCATGAGGAAGAGGGGAGGTAGAGCTCCTTTATCAGTAATGTGGTTCTACGAGGGCCGTGCAGCTCTTTTCCAAACTGAGAGAAGTCATGTATTGCCACTGCACGGTGATGGCTTGAAGTGAGGTCAGACAACAATGACAGACACACAAAGGTCATCTCGAAGTTCCTTCAAACTGATCGCGTAACAACTCATATTTTCTGAGCTCTGCCATTGAGAGTGAAGGAGACAACTCTGCTAAAACCTTCAGGTGTCAAGCAGGCAATTCATTAAGAAGAAGAAGCTAAATACTGAAATGTACATTCAAAAGGAAAGAAGCAAACATATATTTTTACATGCCAAAGACCATATTAACTTTTTCTTCTGATGGCTAGAGAAGTGATAAGAAAGCATATTACACCATGATAAGTAAACTAGTAAAAGATGGGCAGATTTAGAACATTCAATTAAATATCTTATTGGATGGAAAGTAAGAAAGTGGCAACTACTCCGTAATATTTAGTTCAGGCCCTTCAATAGCCAATTTTCTAGTTGCATTACACTAAACAAGAAAAATCATGTGGGTGGGGTGGGGTGGGGTGGTGTCTTGAGGTTGCTGAAGCGATTTTGTTATTCATGCTAAAGTCATAATAATTCAACTTCATGATTCAGGCTGATCATCGTCAGAGGTAGCAGTAGCCAAATTACCAGCCGAAACCTGTAAAAATGAGGCAAAATGTTCAGAGAAGAGGGATAAAACTAATCAAAATCTCCTCTTTCTGTTGATATTCTTCTCGATCAAAGTTATTAATAGCGCCGAAGCTATCGCGGCGTCGCGGTGGGTTAGCGCGGTAGGGTGTCGCGTAGCGGTCGACAACAACCGATTTTTACTTAGCGATTGGCCCTTCTCCTTGATGTCATGATCGGTAATCGCGGAGAAAGCGGAAGTCAAACTTTTAGACTTTTACCCTACCTTCAATTCTTCAAATCTCAAAACAAAAACTCTACTGCCTCTTTTTTCTTCTTTCCGCCGCCGCCTCCTCCTCCTCGCGCTGGTCGTGGGTGCTGTTCTTTTTCGAATCTCTCCATGGTTTCCTTGAACACTTCTTGGGTTCATGAATATGAAATATTTTTGTGTTCTCTTTCCATATTTGTAGCTTCCAATGATAGTACTTAGTCAGGTCATGACTATAATAATGGAGCTTTGTTGCCTAAGATCTTTTTTTCATTTTCTTCTTCAATTGATAATCATTTTTAAATTTCTTAATTTTGTCTTTTTAATTTTACGTCTTAATTTGTTGATGGTATTGATATTGATTATTTATTTGTTAATTTCTATTTTAATTTGTTTTAATTTTGCCTTTTAATTGTTAATTTCTGTTTTAATTTGTTAATTTATTTCTGTTTGAATTATTTATATTGATTAATATGTTTGTATTAATTTATATTGATTAATTTATATTTTGTGATATAATTATTAAGGTGTTTATAATTGTTATAAGTTTGTTATATAATTTTATGATGTATTGATGAGTTGCTTAATTTTTGTAATTGAATATGCTTTAATAGAATATGCTTTGTTATAATTGATATTTTGAATTTGGTTAATTTTTTTAATAAAATGAATTCTTGTTCTTCTAGTGCTCCTATTTCAACTAAATGGTTACAAATATTACTAATTTTGTGTCATATATCTATATAAATATGTCATATCAGCAACTCCGAAAAAGTACCGCTTCGCGACACCGCTATAGCTTTTGAAGCTTCACCGCGATGGACCGCGAAACGCTATTCACAACTTTGTTCTCGATAGGAGCTAATCACATTGACTTTGTAAGCAATAAGCAATGTACAAGATCATTTTCCTGTCTTAACCCTCCGCTTTCCAGCTTTTCCCAGCAGAGGGAGAGAAATGACTGGGTAGAACGATCTAAATTTAACATACCTTACGTTTTGCAGCCTGAAACCAAGCATCAGCGCACAAGGCATACATATCAGCACCTGTAAAGTTTGGAGGGCACTTCTCTGCTATTGCGTGTAAAGATACATCATCATGCAATTTAAACTTGCGTGTCAGAGCTCTGAGAACCCTGGAAAATATCACACTATAAATGAACCCATGAACAAGGTAAATACTGGGTATACAAATGGAAAAGGAATATGGATGGATAGAAAACCTCTCTCTATAAGATGTTTCGGAATTAACACCAATATACAGGAGTTTATCAAATCGTCCAGGCCTCAACAATGCAGGGTCAATCAGATCAGGTCGGTTGCTGGCTCCTATGATGAACAAGTCCTGTCATCAAAAGAAAACAATGGATATTTAATGTTTATAGGCAGGTAATACATGAAGACAAGTAGTAGTTGACAGTTTTAAAAATACAACTAACCTGTGTCGAATCATTTAATCCATCAATCTCTGCAAGCATCTAAAAATCGAGATTTTAGACTTTGCATTATCATATCATATAAAGCAGGAAGATGCTGCTTGCCAGAGCTGGAGAAAATGTGTATTTTACCTGAGAAACAACTCGATCCATAACACCACCAGAATCTCCAGAGGCACCTCTTGCTGGAGCCAGAGAATCAAGTTCATCAAAGAAAATTACGCAAGGGCGAGCAGACCTTGCCTAAAACAGACACATAATTAAAATGTAAGACCTTTAATAAAAAGTTGTGATCCAATAAAAAGTGAGGTGAACTATTTACCTTCTGAAAAATATCTCGCACATTCTTCTCCGACTCTCCTATGTACATGTTTATTAACTCAGGCCCTTTCACACTGAGGAAATTTAAGGAGCACTCAGTGGCAACAGCTTTTGCCAGCAATGTCTGCATAAAGAACATGAAAGAACCACAATGCAAGGGTTCAATTATTGTTCTTGTTGAAGATAAAAGAAATATAACTAGCAGAATAGATGCACAGTAGCAATATAACAGTCAGTTGCACCTAATCACTCACTTTTCCAGTCCCAGGAGGACCGTAGAGAAGAACTCCAGATCGTTTGCGCAACCCAGATGAAAACAAATCTTTATGAAGGAGAGGTAACTGCACCAGGGTCAAACAGTAAATTAAAAACTTACATGTAGAAGGATCGCATAATAAACCAAGCAGAAAAATAGACAAGGATTAATACCTGAACAGTGTCTAGTATGGATTTCTTAACATCCTCAAGCCCACCAACATCTTCCCACTTAACGTCAGGAACCTACATTAACATGATAATATATAAACACATATTGAGGAGCAACAGAATGATTTTTAAAATGAGAATTTATTTACATGAAAAAAAACTGTCAGCACTAAACTCTATTAAGTACGAATAAGGTTGATTCAGCATGGCTCGTATATTTTACCTTTGGAGTACCCAGAGCTGAAGCATTCCTTTTCTTTGACCGATCCAAAGCTTCCACCAAATCATCTTTATCCAAAGAACGGGCTACATCATGGTTTGATCTACTATTCACTGGTTCAGAGTCGGGACCAATTGTTTCATTGTGAACACCTGATGGAATTTTGCAACTAGAAACCAAATTGGCACCTGCATCCGCAATTAAAGACATCAAATCTCTGGGCATGAAACCTGATGTTTGTCCGACTATATCTTTGACAAGATCCTCTGCAGAAACCTGAAATAAAGCAAATTAGGTTTGAGACAGTAAAACATCAGTCAAGTATCTCACACTGATGCCTCCCCCTGTTAAGGTATATACTCAACCATTAAAAATATTAATTACAATTATTGTTTTATGTGGTTTTGCCAAAAGCAAATGGTCTTAACAACATCAAAGTGTAAGAGATACATTGAAGGGTCAATTTTGAGACACATAATGAATTAATGATAATAGGATTATTGGTTCACACATTTGGAAGTAGCTTAGAAACATCTTGTAGAGACTGTGAAAGCATTTGTTTCCTCTGCTCTTCAGTCAGAGGTCCCATGCTAACTTCATGAGTAAAACAACGCCTAATAGTTGCTGGCAGCCCTTCACTTCTATCGGCAGCTGCGACTAACAACACTGGATGGCTGTTTACTCTTTCATAGTAATTTACTTTCTGCATCAGCAGATAACGAGAATGAGATTATTTTAAAAGTAAAAACATGCTTCTCAAATTTAAGAATACTTCTCACAACGATATTTGAATAATTAAGAGAAAAAATAACGGGGGGAAATTTGAGGGAGCAAATATAAATCCAACATCAATGCCCCGCTTCTATAGGCTTAAATCACCAAAATAATAGATTATTTTGAAGGAGACTAGACTGGAATCAATGAGTATTTTGAATGAAGCTAGACTAGAATCAATCTATACTCATTCACAATAAACACTTTTAAATCTAATACAAATGGCGCCTAGTAGAAGGTCGGTTCCTCCTTCCTACATCTAGATAGTAACTAAGAAGCAAATCAATCGTATTAGTTGGGCATTGTTAAGACTTGAGAGTTAGAAAAACACTGCAACAGATAAGAAAAAGTGACTGACTATAATAACCATGAGTCTGTTAAAAGAAACTGTTAAAGTGAAATGATACAAATCAAAGGGCCAACATATATTCACCATACAGTATCAGAATATGATTTTTCATCAGAGTAATCATCTTTGTGGTTGCCTGTAATCGGCTCGGTCCACTCCTTGATAACAGAAGCAACTTCAGAATTGACACCAACTTGCTCATGTGGTGAGCTCTCTGTAGCTGCCACATTACGGAAGACCTCAAAATGGCGGAGAAGAAGAATTGCCGGCGAATATCTGTTTATTAAACATCGAAAATACACTAAGGCGGATTAAAGGACCGAGATTATGTAGGCCCAAATCCAGATCACGTATAAAAAAAATCCAACTTGAAAAAATTGGCATCATCCACATTCATAACTTTTTACATGATTTATTTATGTTTGCAATACAGTCTCAGGTCATTCACCTAATCTTTCATGTTTATCCTATGAGACCATATAATTATTGAGAAGTATGCAGTGTGACGAGTGAGAGCTTTTAAGTTGAGAAACAGTGACCCAGAAGCGAAGACAACACAAACAACTCCGAACACCTATTCCCTCTTTCTATATGTGGTAGCATCTAAGCTGTTTCTATTTAAATTCCATTTTCTTTTGCTGCCTCTCCTTCTCCTTTTCTCTTGTTGTTGTTTTCCAGTTTTGTGGTTCCAGGATTGGAGAGTGAAACTAGAGATAATAAAAAGACCTCAGGGTAACAGTATAATGAACTAAAGCACAAGGGTGGATATTGGAGAAAGGGTAGAAGATCACAGAACAAAATTAATGATTACTGTGCAGACGTTATGCATACATGCAAACAAGTCAGGCTCTGTGAGTGAATGTATACTTCTAGCTACCACGGAATCACTTATTTTATTTTGATATTCAGATATCATCAATATACCTCCGAGCTGCAGAAAATGCTTGTGCCAATGCCACAGATGTCTTTCTTTCAGTAGACGTCAGAAGATCATGACAACTATATTCCACTACATGCAGGCCTAATCGACGAGCAATATACTGAACGACCGTCCTCTTCCCGACACCTGCATTGACTTATATTGAGCACTGAATTGCATAGAAATATAAGAAATCTCTTTTCTTTGCAGTATGGATAAACAAGTGCTACATACCACCATTATCAATTTAGGTTACTTTTCTTAAGATAATCATTATAATCAAGAGGATGTTAAAGAAGTGATACATACCAGACAAGCCATACAATAACACAGAAACCCTCAACTTTGTCGAAAGCGCTGACGGACAAAGAGGTGGTGTAAGTATGGAAGCCAGAGACGTTACTATGTCCTGTTGTAAAGGCACAAAACCTTTTTGACCAGGAATCAATAGTTCGGGAGGAACAGCAGATGGCACACTCCCTCCAAGCACAAGGGCAGTTTGGTTCCTATGAACTCTAAGTACATGTTCTTCAGATGGTTCCATACCAACAACCTGCGGAAACAAAATCATAAAACTTGTGTTCAGCCATTGGGTTCAACTCGTGACATGACTAGAACAAACTTCCAACAAGCTAGCCAGATCAATCCAAAACAGAACCAGACAGCACATGAACACACCTTGAAATATATAATGTCATTTTCACAATTATGTATCTTCTTACAACAAGGTATGCACAATGAAGAATTACACTTCCAATTGATGGTTACGCTGAAGACATCACCTCTGGCAAGATATCTATCCACTGCAAAATAGTTGTTCAATGAAGAATCAATTAATTGTTGACGATCTTCGGCTTCCATTACAGGACCTTTACGAAGAGCTTCAAGGGTACCACACTCTGGTATTTTGACAAAAGAAGTCCTAAGGTGTGAGGCATACTTTGGCAACTGAGTCAAAGGTTCCAGTCCCAGCTTAATATCAGAAACATCAATCATTTTCCTGTCTTCTTCGACTTCAAACAGAGCAGACAACGACTCTTTCCCTTGTTGAACAATACATTTCAAGTATGACATGTGCAGATTAAGGTTAAACGCCAAGAGGGGAGATAAATAGGCAACCTTATAATCCAATGCTGCGTCATGAACCTGAGGATAATTACACGATGGGAGAAAAAATGTTCTTGGTTCAGAGTCAGAAGAGATCGATTTATTGCAAGTCAAATTCTCCTCGACATTTGGGCGATCAAGAACCACCGCCTGCCCAATCCTTCGTACCTTGGTCTCATTATTACATATTGATACCTACACGAATTATATAGAAACCATGAATAAATAAACAAATAATTCGCAAAAAAGTAGCCAATTTCACAACAAAACACCACATGTAGAAAGATTTAGCACTGAAACACATACTCCCTATTTAAATAGTACTACCTCCATCCTATAAAAAGATTGTCTATTTTCATTTCAATGGTCAGAATTAACATAATTCGTGACCTCAATTGACACATGTAACTTTGATTTCAACCAAAATTAACGTGTTAGTAATAAAGCACTTAAAAAACACAATCTTTTTGTTTCATTTTCACCCAATATTATAGAACATGCACACAAAATGTTTAAACTCAAATACTCAAAAAACCAATCATTAAAATTCAAAACTTGACAATCTTTTTGGGATAGAGTGAGCATTAACAAATAACATTAACACCTAGCAAACGATATTGCACACTCCAATTCACTTAATTGTCGTTTTCGTCTTTTGTGTCAACTTTGACCATCAATTACTAATTATTCATTATTCTAATAAATATGAATTGATATCAATCGATTCGTCTTTAAAAGTATTTTCACAATATTATTTTCTCGTGATTTTTCATAATATAACTAAAAGTAAATAAACATTGATACATAAAACGAAAACGTAAATTAAATTGAGTTAATGCTACAAATAAGCTCAAACATATGAAACGAGTCCCAAAAATTATACCAATTCACCAGAAGTAATAGACAATTGTTTGAGCACACAAGTAGAGACCCCAACTAACACAGCTTCATCTAGAGAAACTAGTTTGGAATTTAATAATTCTTCTTTGTTTTTTAGAAAATTAAGGACGCCGCCACGTAAGCAAAGAGTATTTGAGCGGTGGTCAACGGCGGTGGTCAACGGCGGAGTTTGATCGGATTGTGTAGAAATTGAAGTGGTGAGTAGTGAGTTCACGAGTGCTTTGGTTGAAGAAAGCACTAATGGCTTCCTTCTCTCCACCATCGCCGCCGCAATGCGGTGGCGGAGAGTTTTCCGGTGGGGACTAGAGATGACTGATTATGAGTCGTTGGATTGAGCAAATCGAGATGTTTTGATAAAGGTTTGATTATTAATTGTTTTTTATTTTTGTTTTCATTTCACATACTGTAATATCGACGCACCGCGATCGACCATTTTTGCAAGAATCGACATTCTCGCGAACTCAGTTAATTATCTAAACTACGAACCTTTTAAAGATTCGAGGTTTCAGACTGAACTTTTCAAACAAAGTTAACTTAACTTTTCAAAATCATTATTTGTTTTTGAAAGATAAATATAATTTTATGATAATTTAGTCAAATACTCAAAATTCACCATTTAATAAAATCAATCCAAGCAACTTTCATATTGGCAGCTTGTTGGCAATCAAGCCAATCACAAAACCAATCAAAACCAACCTAATTTTAACCAATTATAAACTCAAAATTCAACAAAAAACAATCAAGTATACTACTAATACTAAAATAATAAACAAAATCTCAAGGCTAGACTTAATAGTTTGTTTTTTAGACAACTCAAGATTCGATTTTCCCAAAGTAGCTACATTAGATTGGTTGGTGTAATGGTTGGAATCTCCGATATAAGCAATGGATATAAATCAACCCAGATATAGCAAGAACACGTTAGTGGAATTCAAGTTCAAGTGCCCCAAATCAACATCTTCAAACAATTGATCATCTTGATCTTCAAATTCTTCCTCTTCTTCTTCAAGTTCAGAGGTGGGATTTTCACAATTTGGGATTGTGTTAAATTGAGATTCACAATTTGGGTTTTGAAAAAAATTAAAAGTATTCATATTTGGGATTCACAATTTTGTTTTCTCAAAGTTCACATTTAGATTTTTAAAATTTTTTAATTTTTAGTTTTTGAGAATTTCTAATTGAAAGCATGTTAACATTAACATTGACTCGGCGATTTTGGGAAAGAGTACGGACAAATCTCATGGGTTAGCGGTGGTTGCGTTAGCGAGGGGCGAATAAGGATATGATTCGCTTATAAGGCCGTAGCTTATTTTGACGTTATTCGAATTAAATTGCTTCTTCTTAAAATTTAATTTTGTCTTTCAAAAGTATAGGTGCCTCGCTTTTGGAAAATGTCGTGCTTGTTTGAGTTTCAGGCATAAAAATGCACCTGTGTACTTACTTGAATGGTTGAATAGTTTAGATGTTTGTTTGAGGTTCGAAAAGGCTCAAATCAAATTAAGTCCATAAAATACTGCAACACTATACACACATCGTATCAAGAATTTTTAGCGAAACGACAATTTCGTCTCTTTAATCTAAACTTCCCACCATAAATGCACTACTATATGTGACAATTCCAATCGAAACCCTAAAAGTTTTAGACTTAAAATAGTCATTTTACAATCTCAACCCAATATTATTTGGTATATATAACAAATGTAAATACTACCCACCGTGAATGCAACACTATATGTGACAATTCCACCGAAACCTTGTGCTCCTGGGGCCTTGGAAATAATTTACATTTTAGCTTAAAATATTACCAACTGTGAATGCACGATATGTGACAAATCCACTAGAACCTTGTACTTTTGTGACTTTGGAAATAATTTATTTTTTAACATAAAATACTACCAACCGTGAATAGAAGATATGTGACAATTCCAGACTTGTACTCTCGGGACCTTACAAATAATTTTTGGCTGGTAACATTTTAAATAGTACTCTACTAATTTTAACACTTCAAATTATCACAAATTTAGAGCTAATATTAATTTGATCCCACAAAGTGAAAAACAAGTTACAAATAGTGGAATCAAACTAATTGATACAATTATTGCATTATAGTTTCTAAAACATTAATTTAAGACGAAAAAACACACTATTAGAGTGAATTTGCTAGTTAGAAAACATTTGGATTCACATGATAACTTTGGCAATATCAAATATTAACACCTGAAAGTTTGATAAGTTTAAGTATTTTTTTTTTCCAAAAACTTAACCCTTTTCACTACAAGGACTTGTTTGATAAGTTTGAGTATTAAATCAACTCAAGATCAAATATATGGACTACTAAAGACCAACTTCATTACAAAAATAGCAGAACAAAATATACTTCGCCATCTCATTGATAAAGGGAAAACTGAATATTAATGTTCCTAAACTAGTTCTGGAGTATCAAATAAAGCTACATCTAAACAAAACGCCACTAACAAAACATTTCTCAACTCATGCCACTGGTATAAATTCGAATGTGTAACACATCAGGAGATGCTTCTCTATTGTTTGCCGTTAGAAATCAAAATAAACCCCATCCGAGAGCATGTTCCAGTAGCGTCCAAGAACCTAGTTAAAATAACAGGAGGTGCAAGTAGCGTCAAAGAACCCAGTAAAATTAAAGCAGGTTTAAGTAGCATCCGTTAGAAATGCTAATGTAGTTTGACTTGATTCACCTCCTCTGCAGAAAAGCCCAAGTCGTTGATAGTGATCTTTCCTTTATATAGATCCAACAACTGTGGGAACTCTTTCAGATATTTGGTCACGTAGTACTGCATAAAGCGGTCATTGGAGAATATTAGGAAACCAGATATATGAGTTGTTCCCTTCTTTCGTAATCCCTTAAGTAACAGAGCTTTAGCAACTAGACACCTTGGCACGATCCTATTCTCCAAATTGAAGAAAAGAAGCATCGGGGACTTGGCAATAGCTCTAGACTGGCAACCCATTTTGTTTACAAAGAAATCCATTGCAGAATCTATCTTTGTCTCGGATAAGCTCATACATATAGGATGAACTCGAAAGGCTGTATCCATATCAGACTCGGACCAGCCCCATTTACTATACACTTTCCTCTTTCTATCTAAGGTTGACTGTTTCAGATTGCAAATTAACTGAAGGGCCACAACAAACACCAACTTTGAACTATCAAACCCCATTTCAATAACCTTATTAATCCTCTTTACAAACTGATCATTAAATTGCATTAG
Organism: Lithospermum erythrorhizon; assembly: GCA_019722365.1. Taxonomy (NCBI): domain Eukaryota; kingdom Viridiplantae; phylum Streptophyta; class Magnoliopsida; order Boraginales; family Boraginaceae; genus Lithospermum; species Lithospermum erythrorhizon. Next base: position 203,856 of record JADFUC010000294.1, read on the forward strand.
TGCCGTAGGATGATAAGAAAACATGAAACATATATACTTTTCCGGAACACCATAATCTCTGAGTGTAGCAACATTTTGCGGTACCTGTCTTTTCCAACCATCAACAAACAATCTAACCGATTGTTTAAACACATAAACAACTCTAGCATCAGTGTCAACAAAGCCTTTAACATAATTATAACAAGGAATCAGCGATTTACTTATACCACGCCTAAAAAGGTCCGGATACGAAGACAAACCACTAGCAAGAGCACTAGCCGGTATACCAATCGACAGAAAAAACTTAAACTTGGGCAAAATGGTTTTCACAGGGTTTGCATTAAGGATATCCGGGCGCCTCGATATTAATTGGGTAATTTGCCCCTTACTAAAACCCTGGTTCTTGAGGAGAGACAATATAGAATCTGGTTGCCTAGGAGACATCAACTGTACTGTCTTTGAAGCTCTTAGAGCACTTTCAGAAGACAACCCACATTTATGAATTAGGTAACGTACTGTAAATGAACTGTCCACATCATTTGCTTCTGAAGAAAAGAACCCCAAAAACATTCCATTTTTATGCAACAACCCCAAAAAGATTGGATTTTTATGCAGAACATTTTGTGGGCAAGCACAAATATGTCTAGTTAGTGATGGCTTCATGAGCCCTTTAAGGTAAATGGCTAACATTAATCAAATTTGATTCTTGTGAACTCTACAAGAAACTGAGGTTAACAAGTGTAATAAGATAATATAGAGGTGAAGTAAAAAAGACAACCTCTGAGATTTCTAGAATTTGTGAGGCCTTTTCTTCCTCTAGCTGATGTAGAATACTGAAGAAGCCAATGGTGAGCTTTTTCCGGCGAATCGCCGCCGCAACTCCTACGGTGGTGTGTAGCTAGGGGTTGTCTGAAATACGGGCAACACTAAATAATAAGATTTTTAGCGAAACGATACTCTGGGCCTCTTTAATGAAACTTCCAAACTACTACACTCGCAACAGACAATTTACCACATCCAACCCCAACACTGTGATAAGTGTATAACAGCTCACCTGACTGAAATACTCAAATAGGACCCTGCGAATTGCTACTAATTGTAAAATAGCAACCTCGATCAGTAGATTATTAAAAATAAAAATAAAACATAAGTATCGCCTCGACATCGACTCCAGCCATCCGATATCGTTCAAATTGGCTGCAACTCGTTAGCCATCTATACCTGGCCAAGAATCCACTGGCTACTTGCTTGACTGACGCTCAAATCGATACTCGGCTAAGAACGACTCGATACTTGCTTGATTGACGTTCAAATCATACTCAAATATAAAAATCTGCTCAATATCTGAAACCATCGAGTAATTATCTGAATCAATAAAATATTTATTCGATCGGGTTACTTGTACGTTGGAACCGACTAGTTAAGAACCTTGTCCGCATGTCCCCAACAACAGTATTTTGTAGTATGGACTATGGAGTGACAACCAATTATCAAGTACTTAATCTACACACAATCACACTACTAAGCCAGAGAACATGTACATACTAACATACACATGAACAAATTCAATATTACACTAGGGAAATGAACATACATTGCAGTCAAATGTAATGACAGAAGTATCTATAGATTGCAAGGAAATTAAAGTTTTTACATCAAGTTCCTTTTCCCTCAATTTCATCTAATAATTATGTTGGTGTCTCAAAAAATGGATGTAACCAAGTATATATGGTTCAGTAAGTCATATCAGCATGTATAAATGTATAATTATAGTATCTTCAATCTACTTTTAACCTTTGTACTTCAAGAAACACTTCAAAACACTGAAGGAGAGAACTCTTCATCCTCATCATCATCATCAGTTGCAATACACCTCCTGTACTGCTGACAGATATCACAACCCGGAAGTCTCCCGACATTATCAAATTTCATTCCACATATGCAATCGGGCAAACCCGTGCGAGTCCCATCTTCGTACCTCAGCTTTGTGTTCAGGTCCAGTCCATACCCCCTTACCCACACTCTAGAACCTGGCTCAAAAGTGCAAGATACCACCATTTCATCCTCAATTGCTCTCAGACCTCCAATTTGCCTCACAACAAAATTTTGCATGACACGGTATGTGTCTCTCAGTGCATACTGTGCTACCATCTTCAACTGTCTTATAGTGCAATTCTTGGGGACAATGACCATTACACCTGGTGATAGAGGCCTAGTCAACACAGACTCCAATTCATCAAAACTAGGCAAAACTTGGCATGTGAGTGCCATAAGTTTCTCATCCTTCACCGGTTTCTGCAGTGACCATTCTTTGATAAATTGATTCGTATCCAGGACGACCCGAGTAGCATAAGTCACCATTTCTGACTCCGTGTATCCCAGGAGAACATTCTTGTACAAGAATGATAAATCTTCGTCTACTGTAAAGCTGCTACTCGACAATCTTCCAAAGTTATTAACCTTGCTTAAATTAATGCCATCTTGGATCTGAATCTTAACTCTTTTAGCTGCTGGATGTTTGGAATAAGAAACAACTTGATCTCCAACCATAATTTTTTCCATTGATTTTAGGACAAAATTGATCAGCTCCATGTCATCAATGAACTCCCTAGCCTTGTTATGCAACTCTGACCATGACATAATATTAATACCTCCATTTGCTTGCAGGATACTCAGAATTAGTTGTGCTGCATAATTTAGTCTCTCTTGACACCATCTGTGATCCGAAAATAACACCTTTTGTGGGTGCTCCTCTGTTTCTTTCACATCAGTTTCACGAATGGTGAATTCCAGTAAACGAGTCATGGGGTTACTCGATCGAGAAACAACTAGATTCCCCACAGAAAAGCTCCTGATTGATTTAAGCACAAAATCTATCAAACCAGTATCCCCAATACATTTCCTTGCCTCTTCACGTAAATCATACCTAGACATACCAAACCTTTCATCACCATTTGCCTTATTCTCTTCAAGTAAACTCACGATAATTTTCAAAGCATGCTTCAGCCTTTTAGAAGGCCACCTGCATCCATTGTTCGCAAGCTTAGACACGAACGCATCTAAACTGTTAGGATTTTCCTCCAATACTTTCTTATCTCTTTCAAAAACTTTCGAATAATTAGTAGCAGCAGTTCCTACTATCCCAACAAAACAAGACTTACTATCCAACATATACTGCAACAGATCACTAATAGTGATCAATGATTTAGCACTTGCATTTCTATACATATCAATAATCACATTAATTTTCCTCCCATTTTTACTATTCTTGAAATCATGGACCACTCTATCAAGACATAATGAACTCAGAAACTGAACAGCAGTCTCATACTCTTGCTCAGTCGAACCATCATTTCCGTGACCAAATCCATACCCCCATTTTGCAAACCAACACCTACCATACGCTACACCATAAAGCAACCTTAACTCCATTTTTTCTTCCTTAAACACATCCTTGACAGAAACTTTCCTGCAACATATGAACCTAATTTCAAAAATTCCATCATACTAAAACACAGAAAAATACAATCGAAACACTTTCCGATTCTCACCTAGTATTCAAAATTGTGCAAAGATGGTCCCAGAAGTTCATCACATCGTTCGATGTCAAACAATCAGAGCCGTTAATACTTATAAGATGGCCATACCCATTACAATGAATCAACCCATGCAGAAAATGAGTTGAAATCTTCTCAAAATCAGCTTTCAATGGCTTATTCCAATAGGCTTTTGCTGGAATTACGATATGATACCTTCTCTTGCTCACAAAATGGTGTCCCCATCCTTTCAACATAACCAACAATAAATAAATTTCAAATATAATTACAAATAACTAAATTCAACCAAAAAATCAACACAAATACCTGAAAATTAGCAGTGGGCAATACATATATGTGTGTGTGTTAAACTATTTATTAATTTTGTCCATCAAACTTCAGCATTCAACTAAAAAACAAATGAAGCAACATTCGACCAAAAAATACCATCAGACGTATATATATAAATTAATGTTACATAATTGTATTTCAAAACTGGACAATCATTTTGAAACAGAGTAAGCAATATTCAACCAAAAAACACCTGAAAATTTGCAGTGATTAATGTTATATATATGAACTAATATTACACAATTTGTTGATTTTGGCCATTCAAACTTCAAAACTGGACAATCAAATTTGAAACAAATTTGGCACCATTCAATCAAAAAACAACACAAATGCCTGAAAATCTACAGTCATTAATACGTATATATGTATGTATATTAATTTTGGCCATCAAACTTCAAAACTGGACAATCATTTTGAAACAAACTAACCAAAAAACAACAAAAACACCTGAAAATCTATATACTTCTAGTCTCCTACTAACTTCGAAACTGGACAATCATTTTGAAACAAATTCAACCAAAAATACCTGAAAATTTACAGTGATCACAAAAAGGACTAGTCGACAATTCAGCAGTTTCCTCAACAACAAATACTTGAAAAATACCTCCATTCAAATTCACTTTAAGCAAAACAGACCAAACACTCATCCCTAACACTTTATACTTCTGCATAACCCCAAAATCATTAAGAAACCTCAAAATACTTTCCCTAAACGGCCTCTTCATCAATTTCTCCTCCTTTTCGAAACCTGTGAAGTCGTGATGCCTCTGTTTTCGCTTTTTGATACTGAAAATCTCGTTGCAGGCTTCTAGAACATTCGAAATCGAAGAAGAAGACGCCATTTAAGGGAGAATTTCAAGGTTTTTTGAGGAGAAATTGGAGAGAATTTGAAATTTTGTCAAGTGCAAAAATGAAAATTTGTGAGGTTTTTGTTTATATAGTAAAATGAGGAGTTCACGTGGATTGGTGTGTGATGTATTTTCAAGTACTATAACTAACCGCCAATTTGAACTTCACAAAACGTGTTTTGAGATGCGATAGTTGTTTATAGTAGAAATTCGATAGTCCAATTTGTGCAAAATTGGTGTATTTTCGCTTAATAGCGCATTTATAGTTTAATTTCAGGCAAATTCACTAATCGCTTACCAATAACATTTATCGTTTACCAAGAATAGCTTAATATTCTTTCTCTTGTCGATTTCTTATTGGAGACACGTATTCATAAATAACTCGTTTTAACGGTGTGTTTTGTGTAAATGTAATTTAATTTTTTTTTCTTTTTGAAAAATATACGGTTGTAGTATATGCATGCAACATGGGGTAATATGACAATTTGACCTCTATAAGATAGATAAGTAATTGTATAGTATATGATTGAAATGAATAAAATGATAATTGACTTTTTATTTAAACCAAATAACTACCTACACATTGTATATATAATATGATATACGGGTTAAGAATACAATTCAAATTTCATAATATTATTTTATGTTTCAATTGTTGTTTTCTTAAAAACATGAGAAAATAAATAACAAATTTAATTTTCATGATAATTCAATTTTTTAATGTTTTATTTCATACTCTGTACGTTGGATATATACAATTAAGCCTAATTATCTTGAAATGATATATAGAACGAAGGTTTGAATGTTACTACTAGTTTATGAAGGTTTTATTTTCTGTCCTCGTACATGATTCATTAGTCACAATGTCGCATCATGATAAACATACGAGTACAATTTAACTTACAATTTTCTAGACAAATAGGACAACTAATATAATAATTATTTTTAACAAGCTCATATCTACATGTCACTTATCAAGAATTGAATTCCGATCTTTAGACCACCTCCAATATTACATATTTGAAGGGCTATTTGCTTCTAGTAAATAATATTTGATAGGTGTAACTTTTATCTTATTCTGGAAAGAATTATTCAATAATTCTCAAATTATTCTGACAAAAGCAAATGAGGATGAGACTTTTTTGGTGAGCGAACTGGTGGGGTTTGGAAAAGGCAAAAAACTTTGAACAAGTGATGCCATGTGATAATTTAACATTCTACTTTATTTTTATTTGACATTTATAATTAGTAATTTGATAAAAAAAAATCATCAATATTTTTTATTTCTCAACATCTATAATTAGGAACTAGATTTATTTTGTTTGGATAATAAGTTTTTATCACGTTTTCCAATATTATAATGCGTTGACATATTGAGTATATTTGATGAAAGATAAAAGTGAATAACTTTCTGAAATATTTTCTATTATAAAATGTAAAAAATATTGAAGATATTTGATGATATGAAAAATAAAAAATCTGATGTGATATAAAATATTAAAAAAATGAATTATTTTCAATTGAAGATGGTCTTTATGTCATTTTCGTGTATTCTGCAAAAAGTACAAATGGTTAATTCATTATTAAACTCTTAATAGATCACATATAAAAACAAATGGGCTCAACTCAGACTAATCCAATATAGGACTAAATTAATAGCCAATACAGGATACCCGATTACTCGGTTAGTCACTAGAGTATAGAAATGGACTTGACAATTCCTCGGTCCAATTACCTATCATATAGCCATATAGACATATAGCTATAGGGGTGTTAACGGAACGGACTAGGCAATTCGGTACCCGTTTGATACTTGTTCAAAACCCCCGACTCACTTCTCGTTTAACTAACATCTTGGTCGAAATCAAGTCAAAAATTGTTCCACACTGTAGAAACTATGAATCGGGTCGATCACACCACAAAGAGGGAGAGAGCACACCATGTTCTCAAAGATACATCATCCTAAAACCAATCGTATTATGAGTCGTCTTCGTGAATTTACATAAATGTATTACTATCTCCCTATTTTTCCACGTGGGACACTGGCTGATTTTACCGATTAAAATAACAATTATCTAACCGATTACCAAAACCTCTACGAGATTAAAAAAACAGTAATTAAATGAGAGATTTCGTTTGTACCTTACACCTTATGGGCTTGCAACGTAATATGATCGGGGAGGAGGCTCCAACAACCAACATAGCTGTTTCGCTAATACCACACCAACGATTCATCAAACCGGTCGTATTTTATTAGAATAATTAAAGAAACAAAGGAAAATGCGAAGCAAGAAAAAAACCAAAGTTTTTTCTTCCCATTATAGTCAACAAAAAGGGGTGGAAAAGGAGAGTTTTAATTTTATTTTTTCTCAAATGTATGAATAATGACAAGTTGTGTTTTAAATTTCCAAAAGTGAGGTCTTTATATGCATCCAATGCCCTACTTTTTAAGGCACCGACACAACTAAAAGCTAAAGATTCAAGGCAACAAACCTCATCTTTTACTTCCTTTAGTTGAGCATATGGCCATGTAATCCCTTCCACTCGTTATCCCTAAAATCGGCGTGATCTTATGTGCAAGTTAATATTCCTCAAACCTCCTTTCCTCATTATTTTAGGCCATTATGGGAAATTTATCTCAATATTTCATTATAGCGTTACAATTTAACCCGAAGCTTATAATTCGCATTATAGTTTGATCATGTTGTTGTACGTGACCTTCAGTTGACGATGTTATAATATATTAATTTACAAGTAACCTAATATTATATTAATATATGACATGAATGACCATAAGAAGATCATAACCCCTAATGTCAATACGAGTTAATCCTAATATGTCAATTGTCTAACAATCGAACATATATCTGAACTTATATTATTTGAATATAATTAAATGTAAGTAAATCGGTTGTACAATCAAATTGTTCAACGGACATATTTATGAGATCTAATATCTCATATTTCCAACACACTCACATGTGAATTCTTGGGCTCATTAGGAGTTAATATTTTCAGATACTTCAAACAACCGGTAATTATCTGACTCCATAAAGTGTACACTCAATTGAATTACCGTAGCACACTTGAACTGTAGCACCACGCCTCGAAACCCCGTGATTGGTACGTTAATAAATTTGATTGACTGGCCTCACAAACAATTACATGAATTTTCAACATCGGCTTGGCCCTCACTCACGCTCAAACGAAAAACACTTGAGTCACCATCTCATAACTATTGCTTCCAATTCAAGCGCCTAACATCAGTTTCTTTTGCTTTGCATTTGCATTTCAAAAATAAGTATTAATCTCGATTGCAGTTAGGGCACTACCAAAAAATTCAATTTACCTAATTTTAAATCGAAATATTACACAACTCGAATCAAATAACAACTCTACATTACTACATGTCTACATGACTAGATATATAGTACACCTTATCAAACTAAATTATAGTTTGGCCTTGTATAAGAATCCTCCCTCTTTCTTTAGATTTCACTATCCAAAAGTTGAAAAACTATGGAAACTCCAATGTTGAGTTGGGGAGTGAGTGAAAATCGGATGGGACATCACCAAATTGTGAAGCAATTGGCGTATGGTACAGAAGCACGTGTATATTGCAAATTTGGTCCATTAATGGTATAAAACAAGTCAAACGTAACTACTTTTAAACAGACTTCTGCACTTCCTTATTGTTAACTGTAGCCTTTTTCATCCATAGTGCTATTACTAAATTACCCCCGATTTGACCCTCATTCTTCTTCCTTGCCATTATAATCATTAGTTCCCAAAGGCTACGTCTTTCTTCTTTGCCAAGCTATAATCATTAAATGCCCAACTTTTTACCCATTTTGAGTTCAATCATTGAAATAATTTAAAATAAAATGGATGTAATATGAGTTGGATCTTAATTTAGTAATTAGAATAACAATGATATCGTCAATTATCTAATTATATTAAGACTCGTCAAGAAATATCGTAATTCAATATTTTATACTATCTAATTTCATGATTATTTTAATTTTACGAATTTTTTACCCCAAACGATATGGTGTAAAACTACGCCTTCATATCGATTATATGAGGAGCAAAAATGATATAAACCACATCAAACTTTTTCCTTCTTTCTTTCTTCTTGCACTTTTAGTAATATGAGTAATTGGTACTTGCATTATTGATTCAAACTTTATAATGCATGTATTACTTGGACATGGGTTTCCACTTTTCCTGTGTTCTATGAAAACTTAAATTGCATGACTTTATTTACAATTAATATTATTTTGACAAAACTAAAATAAAATAATATTCGAGGGGGCATGTAAATTACACGTGTATGGTGAAGAAAGCCATATTATCTTAAAGGTTAAAGAGAGTATGACCATATATCATTAGATTTGGGGGGCATCTAACTTAAAAAGCTACAAGTCGGCAACAATCATGAAGCACTAATAAAGCGGTAAACTAGTACTCCCTTCGATGACATTTAATTATTATCCTGTAATACACATAAATTGGGCAATAATAAAAATTGGGCTTAAAAATATATCAAAATATAAAATGATAATTAATTAAACTATACTACTTCATTGGTTGATAATTTAATAACAAAGTAATCAAAAATAATATTGAAAATATAAAACATTAATTTACGCTTACAACGAGCAAAGAAACATATCTAATTTTTTCAAATTAACGACAAGTAAACACTACTACAGATTTAAGTTTAGGTAACACCACTTAAACAGCGTTTATTTTCTTGTGCTATGTAAGTAATATCATCTAGGAAAAAATTAAGGGTTAGATAGCGCTTCCAAAACCGCTATATTTATTAAAAATATGTTTTAAACGCTATATAAAAAAAGCGCTATAGAAGGTGGCTGCTTAGAGAACGTTTTTTAAACGCTATACAAGAAAAGAACTATAGAAGGTGGTTGCTTAGATATCACAATAGAAGCGCTATCTAAACTACCATAATAGTGGCTTAGATAGCTCTTAAAAGCGCTATGCAAGACCTAAAATAAGCGTTATATGCTTCCTTTTCTCCGTAGTAATGAAATGTTACCGGAGGGAGCACCGTAATACTAATATTATTTCCAATTGCCTTTATGATATAACTAAAAAATTACTCGTGATAAAAAAATTATGCTCTAAAAGTATAAACATCTGTTAAAATGTAATGTTGAGATTATCATTTCAATTAAGAAATAGAATTTTGCAAACGAGATATTTATTTAAAATTTTGCAAACGAGATATTTATTGTTTAACATTGTAACTTATAAACAAGTTGGATGCAAGCTTATTACATGGTACATCAAAATATTCACCATATGGAGTCGTAAAAAGGATAGGATATTTTTTTGGGATTAAATATTAAACTGATAAGTAGATGTTGGAGGAAGTCGATAGTTGAAGAGTTGACGAGATACTAGCATCGCTGGCACGCCGAACGGCTGCCCCGCACCTGGCCTATCACCACATGGCGTATGCTTATTCGAGATGTCGACGCACCGGTACCACCCCATACACAACGCCTAAAGATAAGTCAATCCTATAAGACGACTCTGATTCAAAGATCAATTACTTGGCTGTCATAGACCGAACTCCACTGATGCCAGTAGTGGCGACCGCAGTGGCTTAACCGACGTCCGCTAAGACGCGTAGTATACTAGTATGAATGTATGATAATTGGATTTAGGAAAATGGAGGTCTGGATCAAGAAAAGACTACTCCTAAATCCTAATTAAGTATGTAATGATTAGTAGAGGAATTAGGGGGCATTTAGGGATATGAGAATTTTTTAAAATTTTGAAAATTAAGTTGTTCACCCTCTTTAAATTTTTATATATTTTTTTCATTTATATAGTATTACATCTTCCGTATTTTTTATATAAAATTTATGATTCCACGGTAATAATGATGAATATTGAATGTAATTTGGTCGAAGGTGATGGAGTGCATTAGCCAAACAATATCGGCAGAGGCCAGAGGGTGTCTCTTTCAAGTACTGTGTCCTACTTCTTGACCATCTGTCTTTTTCTCCTTTTCTCTAGTAGGGTGTCTGACATTATATTGTATTTTCGAAACCATTATCATGTGTTTTATTTCAAGGATGAAAAATGTAAACATTGATTAATGTCGTCATATATGATCATATATTAAGGATTATTTTATTTCATTCACCATTCATTTAATATAAGTTTCGAGTTATCATTTGATTACATATGTTAAAATTGAGTGCAATATTTGACATTGTCATGAAACTCCCACTTAATAAACGAAATGAGGGATGGTATATTATGCAACCTATCCTTGTGAAAATAGGGACATTATTTTTAAATTGATCCAAAAGTAAATTGTCAATAGAAGCATAGATTATGTAATGAATCAGTTTTCTCCATGCACGTAATATCATTTGAGGGGCAAAAATTCGTGTCATTCAATCATATAGTACTATGTTTTAATAAATCTCATTTGATTGTATATGTTCAAGTATTGTGTCACACTTAATATCGTCATTAAATTTTTTATGAAATTACACACATATTATTTTCTAAAGACAAAATTATATCTATTGATTATATATTGTAGAGAAATAGTAAGTCATTTTAAATGAAGAAATCAATTTTTCCATTATAAAATCCATCAATTTATCCAAAGTGTTGAAGGAATAATTAGAGCAAAACCCTAGCTTGACTTTTGGTGCCACAAGAGTCATGCAAGAATAAATCTCCACATAAGGTCAAATATGTAATTTCCTAGACTCAGCAGTGTCGGTTAATTCATTAGCAGTTTCCCAGGAAAATTAGCACTAACTAATTGTCTTAAACTCCTCTTAATCATCTGTACTTTGGCGCGTTTGTAAGAAAACAACACATCATATAAAAACCTCTCTCTCTCATATCAACAAAGAAAGAGATTCAAAGAGACTCAGAGAGATTGAGAGAGAAAGAGATTTTAAGAAAACCATAGAAGAAAGATTCAGAGAGAGAGAGAGATTGAGGGAGAGATTTGAAGAAAACTAGAGGAGAGAGATTGAGAGAGACTGAGAGAGAGATCTTGACAGCAAACCAGACTTGTACGGACACCTCATCAAGAAAAAAACAAAGCTTTAACCATTTTTCATCACTCCCATTTTCACACTCCTTAACTACAACTTTTTCTCAAACTTAGAGTTAATCGAATAATTTAGTGAAAAATAACTAATCTATTAGAAATTTTGGTTCGTTTTCACCTCATCGTTAAATATAAAAAAAAGAAAAAACTTGCTCTGCAACTTCAGACAAAACCCAAACCCTTTTTATACTCCATTACCGTACACACACTGTTAAGAGGATCCAACACTGTACGATCATTGGAAAACCAAAACGTTGAAGAACATATTTTTACTTCAAGAACACATTTTTACTTGATTAGTTCCTTTTTTGTCCAGTTTCTAGCTATTTGTAGCTGATTTTGTGCAGACCAACAACGATAATATATAGTTCTTGTATATTTACAAAGACCCTAAATTCAAGAATGGAGTTGTACGGACATGAAGCTGCAAAAAGTGGGTCACAACCAGAATGGTCATCAGCTGGTTTGGAAACTGGTCTTAATTCCCCCCTTTTAGCTTTGATTTATTGTAGTATTCTTGTTTTTTGTGTTCTTACATAGTTGCATTGTCGATGTTGTTAAAGTTATGTTTTTTTTATTAATGTAGTAGTACTTCCTGGGTTGTTAAATAGTTGCATTATTTATGTTGTTAAAGTTATGTTTTCCTTTTTTATAAACTAGTATTGTTTTTTGTGGAAAAATGCAGAGTCTTTGCAGGGGATGAGTTTATGGGGGAGGGAAGCCTATCCGGAAAGGCCGGGAATGCCTGACTGTGCTTACTACATGAGGACCGGAGTTTGTGGGTATGGCGCTAAGTGCCGGTACAATCATCCGCATGATCGTTCTCATGTAAGGACTTGAACATGTTTATATTATGTTGTATTTGTCCAATTGTTTTCTTTACAATTTTTACTAATGGTATTGGTTATTCCATGTTTCATAAGTTGAATTCAGCAGTATGTGTGAAGTGATCGAGCGAGTGAGCTTTGGCGTGTATCTTTGTATAAAAACAGTGGAGGAATTTGGTAGTTGCTGTGGGATAATATTAGAAGTAATTTACTGCATAGGGCTAGTTTCATATAGGAAATGGATTATTTGAGTCGGTGTATTTGATAATTCTTATCACTGGTATTTACTTTTATATACCTATCACTTACTTGAATCGTAGGTATTATATCCTGTTGTCTTTATTAAGTTGCTGGAGTAATTTGTTCTCCAGGTAGAGGGGGCAGTTCAATCAAGAGTAGGAGAGTACCCGGAGAGAGTTGGGGAACCTACATGTCAGGTGCTCTGTTTTCTAGTTTCTGGTACCAAATGTATTTGTCGTGGAAGAGAACTTCATTGTAAAAAATTAAGTTCAATTACACTGGCTGTGTACTGATTATTTTCCACTCGTATCGGCTATCACAATCATTATCTACTCTTTCTGAAATTAACTTTACGTTGCTTGTGCAGTATTACATTAGGACAGGGACATGCAAATTTGGTGCGTTGTGCAAGTTTGATCACCCAAGAAATGCTGGTGGATCTTTCAATGTTGGACCACTTAATGTTTATGGATATCCATTGCGACCGGTATTGATCTTTTCTGATATTTGCAGTTATCTGTAGTTATGCAATTACATCTTTTATTCTTGCTGAAATTTATGTTAACAGGATGAGAAAGAATGCCCCTATTATTTGCAAACGGGGCAGTGCAAATTTGGTAAAACCTGTAAATTCCATCACCCTCAACCAGCTGGTATGTCCTCGCCTGCAGCTGCACGTCCATTTTATCCCGCAATGCAGAATCTTCCATCGCCTTCTGCTGAGCAACATGGTGGCCCATCAACTAGTTACAGGGTTGCAAGGCCTCCGGCGTTATCTGGTTCATATGTTCCTGGTTACAGTCCAATGCTATATCACCCTGGAGTAGTTCCCTTCCCTAATTGGAGTAGTTACCCGGTATTATACATGATAGTGTTGGTTATGCGTTATCAACTTTTGCTGCTTGTACAAACTTCTTTGTCTTCCTCATGCAGGGACCACTTACTCCTGGCGCTCAAGCAGCAGCAAGAGAGGCTTCTTCGTATGGAATGTCTCAGCTAGCAACATCTGCACCGCTTCCAGGAACTTATCCTCCATTTATGTCCTATGCTGGTCATAGTGGCAGCACCCAGAAGGAACAACCTTATCCAATTAGAGTCGGGCAGCGTGAATGTCAATACTATATGAAAACAGGGGATTGTAAATTTGGATCATCTTGTAGGTACCACCATCCACCTGAAGTGTTGGCATCAAAGACAAACTGTCTTCTTAGTCCTAAAGGGCTACCTCTGCGCCCAGTAAGTGTTGTTTTTCCACATTCAGGTTTTTTCCTTAACAGGCAGAGCTGTTCATATTGAAGAAGTTCGATATGTGTGTCTGTGTGTGTGTTAAGATCCCGAACGCATTTAACTGGGCTATTGTTTCGGTTTTTGGTTGAAATTTTGCTTGTAGCAATTGCCTTCCTCTGTTAAATAAAATCAATTTTTTTATGATAGGGAGTGCAGTCTTGCAGATTTTATATGCAAAAGGGCCATTGCAAATTTGGTAGTGCCTGCAAATATGATCATCCCATGTGAACAGTATGGGTGTAGTTCACCAGCTTCGTTCCAGAGATGCCAGTTGGTTTTTTCTGATGGATTTCCTCTGGAGTCTAGTTTGATTTCAGCCTTTTGTTATCCTGACCACCAAGCTGACTGGAATCATTATCTTGTAGCGTGTATATGATCTGCTGGCAGCCCTTTTAGCAGTTCAGCCAATCATGGAACCTCCGTTTCATTTTCTAGTGGATAACCTCTTCTGCGGTTGAAATTCTTCACACTTCAGGTATTGGTAGAAGGTGTAGACAAGACGGGAAGGACCCCCCATTGAATGCTAAGTATCTGCAGAATATATAAAATGTTACTGCCACATCCATAATGGCTGTTGACACGTAAGGTACAACCTGTATCGCATGTGGCATAAACATTGCCAAATTTAATTATTTTTCCCATGTTGACGACTTGACCACCTCCATCTGTAAATAATGAATCATTCAATTAGTAGGATGTTTATATTGTTCCCCGAATATGATTTTAGGAACAGTTGAAGTTCATCCAGATACCTATGCTTATTTTTATTGCCTTTTGTAGACGTCCAAAGGCTCATGTTTAATTGAAAATTCAGATCTCATGAATTGACGTAAAGGTCATGTCAATTTATGAACTGCACTAGTCATTGTAATGGAAAACCATTGAACTATGTCAGATAATGTTAGTGGTGTAATGAATGTTGCCTCGAGTTATGTTTTTCTACCATTTAGAGTTATCAATATGCCGAGCTTATATACGATACAGGAGGATCAATCTTTCTTGTTTTTACTGGGATGATGACGCAGATGAACAATATTTTCACCCTGGTCGCTGAGACTAATATTGTGAATTGATGTTCCTTATTTCTTGAATTATGTCCTCTTTTTAGTTGCGTAAAGAATTGCACTGCATTTTAACTGCTGAAGAACTGCAGGAACTTGAGCTTATGCTGTCTTTGTTTTGCATATTGTAAATCCTGCACTACATGACTTCATTCGTTTTCTCTCCCTCCCTCTTGCTTTTGATAAGCTTCCATATGCGGTCCTATGGTGTTTATTCTGTGATCGTTAGTGTAACATTTTGAATCATTATGATTATAGATGGTTTATTAGGTCTCTTTACTTCCACTTGGTGTTCAACAAAAACTTCAACCAGATTCTGGAAATTTAAGAGGTTGAATAAATGGTCATGATCTTCATTACTTCATTGGAATCAGAATGTAAAGCAGAAAGTGATGGCTGTAGAATATGAAAAGAGGTTGCTGATGATTATCCAGAGTCAATAGGCACCAAAATAGGAAAAGATTCATTTCATCTCTTGATGGTTTTTACATTCTTTCTTAATAAAATGATCTATCTATTTCAAGTCAATGCGTATATCGATTTCCACTCGATCGCCTTTTTATGTCTCTTTATCATGTCCCTTAATGTAATAACACATTATATTTTGGCAACATCATGAGTAGTTATAGTACAATGGGATGCATGAAGATTAAATACTAGTCATCATATATATCACTTCTCTATACTTAAACCAATTTCAAATATTGGCTCCCAATTATATCAAGATACAATAAAAACTCTATAAATTAATACTCGATAAATTAATAAACACTTTAAAATAATAAATTTGTCCGGTTCCGACTCGGGCCATTTAAAAAAATTACAAAAATTCGATAAAATAATAAGATAATATTTTTTTCGGTAAATCCTTTTATAATATAGGTCCCAAGAAAATCATAAATTAATAATTCTTAGAAATTTAAAAATAATTATTACAACTTAATGAAAATATGACTCCATTTGTAGAAGATATGATTGAATGTTTTTTTTATAAGAATGAGAGAGTAATATAAATATTGTATTGAATTAAACTTATTAAATATATTGACATACTATATCTATATTTATAGATACAATGTGAAATGCGTATGATAATAATACTAAACTCGAGTAATTACTATAACTAATATGAAAATAATTAATACTCCCTCCATCACAATTGGTTTCTCTTTTTCCCTTTTTGACAATCCCAAAATAGGTTCTATTTTAATTCAAATTTTTGGAGGGAAAATTAATAATGTGAGATGAATTTAAATTCTTCCAAAACTTTGTCCAAAATAAATGATACAAACAAAATGGGATGGAGTGAGTACTATTTTCTTACTGTCTTCTTGAATTTCTACTATCTTCCGATATATTTTCGATGATTCTACATTTTTCAGATCAACCTCAATAAATTCAAAAAGTCATTCAATGTACATGTTTTCATGTTGTTAAAAAACTCTTTAAGTTAATAATTTATTAATTTATCGATAAATTAATACCTCTCTAAATTAATAACTTTTGTCGGTCCCAACACTATTAATTTATAAAGTTTTACTGTAATTGAGAATATTACAACTATAAATAATCATCAACATGCATTGCATTATTTGCATAGAACTTCACCTGAAGTGGAAAAAAGGGAACTTCACATTTTCCTAATTTTCTTGATATTCATTGAAGAATATTTGAATTCCTCTTTAAGTCACATCATCAATGTCACCCCCTCTTGTGTAGAATCTAAAGAGTGAAATCTTCCCTAGCACTTATTTTTAGTTTTTCTCCCTACCAAGAACAAGAGAATATTATGCCACCTCTCCACCTTCAATTCCTACCCTCCTCGCTCCACCAAAAGCCACTTCTAAATATTTTTATTCATTTGGTTGTACATATCGTATGATCAACTTTCGCATACCTCGATTAATAAGAGATTAAAGGATAAAAGTCAAATATGATGATAGAACCAAAAAAATATTACAAATATGAAACATGTATATTACGATTAATTAAACCGAACAAATAGAACATTATCAACAACATTAAGTTTTCGGTAAATCAATTATTGATATTGTTTTAAAATGAAAAATGATAATATTTGATCAGTACAAATTAAAAGTAAAAACTTCTCAAATTAAACTATGACGAAAGAAGATATATTTATATACTTTATAAAAGTGTAGATCCAATAAGGTGTTTCTTCCTTTTTTTTGTTAAGACTATATTGCCCCTCCCAAATAGAGTTAATTACAAGTATCTAATGGTTATCAAACTTCAATAACAATTAAATAATAATGTGAGTTAAAAATCATTAAATATTGATGTTACATGACTCTATTGGATAATTAAAATAAATAATTATATTTATGTTATTACTTCATTGTAATTATAGATCATAAGTAAAATATTGGGAAGTTACATGACTCTCATTATTCTACCTTTTTAGAGTTAGACAAAGAATATTGAATAATTAAAATAAATAATTATATTTATGTATTTACTTCATTATAATTATAATCTATATCTATCTATATACCTTCTAAAAATATGAGTAAGCATTGGTGTTTCTTTCATTTTTGTAAAAGACACTTAATACATATAATTATTAAATAATAATCATTTAATACGGTTAAATAATCATTGATTACAATTATTTTATGGTTGACAAAAACATCAAGAGTTTTATATATTCTAATATCTATTGTCTATTATTGTGTATATCATTGTTAAACATCATATGAATAATACAATAATATATTATGAAATCATCATGACATAATAAATAAAATAGATAAAATTGTATAATGTTAGGCTCTATGTGAAAATAAAACTTGAATTAAAAAAAATATTTGATTTAGCTTATGATTAAAAATCTATATTTATATATATCCTTCCGAAGTCGGTATAAAGCAAGTCGTTTTATTTTTTATTAAGAACATATCAAGTATTTGTTATTTATTGAATAAAGAGAATATTGTTATATTATATTATTGATGAACTAATGAAAATGCTGATAGTCATGCGTGAACTCCTAAAATTTGAAATAATGGAATATAATATCCAAGAGTACTCTTTAACTTATGATTTTTTTTAAATATTAATGAGTTATTATTAGTCCACTAAAACAAAATGCATACATTTCATTAAAGTCATGAGTTATATTATACTTATGGTTATAAATTTCATTAGTATTTATTTTGAAAATTATTATATTATAATTTTTATTTTGCTAAGATATATTTAGCCATATCTATTATCATAAAAATATCGAAATTACTTGTAACTTTATAGTTTAACTTAAAAAATTGATATAAATATATAATAACATTATCATCTTTTATTTTCATAGTATTTTATTACTTATATAGTGTTTATTATTGCTTAAAATAAGTTGAATATTATTAGAATAAAATAATAATTACTCTTTTTTTTTGGTAAACGAGAGATGAATTTTATTAAAATAGAGGTATAAGTGAAATACATTACATGAAAAAACTAAACCTATAAAAAGGAGTTGAAACTCCCTATCAGCCAAAATAATAATTACTCTTAAAAATAAAATAAGTAAACGAATTAATGCATTTCGATATTAGAAATTATATTTTAAGACAATTTATACGATCGGTAGTTACAATACTCTTTATTATTCATAACCGGTCTTAAAATAAAAATAAGTAAATAAATTAATGCATTTCACATCACACATAAACACACATTAAAATTATATTTTAAGATAATTTATAATGATTGAAAGTTACAATACTGTTACTATTTCATAGTAATTGATCTTAAAAATAATATAAGTAAACAAATTTTTGCATTTCATATCAAAATAAAAAAATACATTAAAATTATAGTTTAAGACAATTTATAGTGGTTGAGAGTTACAATAGTCTTATTATTCCACCTCTTGGAAGTTACAACTATAATTCCTATTTTCTCAAATAATTTTTTTATGATTAAACTTACTTAATGCATTCTAAAGGAAGTAATTGTATAAATATATATAATTAGCTAGAAAAGCCATCATGTGCTCTCAAAGAAGTGAACCAGAGTCTCATATTTGTTTATATATCACACTGTAAGTGTTTTTCCTCACTAATGTCAAACCCAATGTTAATTATGTATAATTAGCTACATGAATCCTAAAAGGTGATATAATTACTAATTATGGCTTAATAATGTTGATTGATTATTTTTCTATGTAATATTTATTTTTCTATTATGCATAGAATTTGATATGTTGATTATCTGATTGTAATAACATATCAAAAAGATATTGGAGTCTCTTGAAAACTGAGAAAATATTATTGATGTTCTTAGATATAATATATAAAACTTGAAATTAAAATTCTTCATATGATTTATAACTTGAGATTAAAAAGAGGCATTGTTTAATAAGTTCAACAAAGAAGATACAAACAACTATATTATATTTCTTATCCCATGAACATATACAAAAATTCTCAATAGGTTAGTTATATCTTTTTAACTCGTATTTTTTTAATACTTACTCAATTATGTATATATATAGAGTGATATTTAATTTACAAAAATTTAAAACAATGGACAAAAGGATTTAATTGATGACTAAATATAGATTAAATTATATAAACTTAAAATAAGTATCAGTGAATATTAATATGTTTTATCCTAATTATTATTAATCACGTTCGAACTCTAATAAATTTATGAATGTATATACTATATAACATCTTACCAATCTTTTGATAGAGATTAAACTATTAAAAGTTGAGTTGTATACTTCAAGTTATATATAAACATTTTGATAAATTCGAAATTGTAAATAATGAAAATCTTAGTTATATGTACTTAAAATTTTAGAGTATAATTTTTGTAACTCCTAAAAGACTATATTAAAATATAAAAAAAAATTGATATTTGCTGGTTTTATTATCGATCCCATTATATATCTCCTACAAAAACTATAAATGAAATTCGAATCCGTATATTTATATCTATTTTTGTGATTTTTTTTTGGGTCTAAAAATATATTTGTTGAAATATACATACAAATAGAAGTAGAAAAATTTATGTTTATTCTAATTTAAAAAACACCTTACTATTAGAATATTTATAATTTACTTATTTGAAGTAAATAGCTAATCATAAATATATTACTCCCTCCATTTCATAATAGAATGTCTTTTAACAATTGTTAATTTATTCAAATTGTATGTCGTTCTAGAATTTCAATGTAAAAAATTAATGTTCAAAAGTTACTTTTGTACTTGGTCAACTCAAACAACATCTTCTATTGGTTCACTTGTATAGGAAGTAGTAACTTACACTAACTATTTACACATTTCCAATATTTTAATAATTTTCTTAATATATGTGTGAGATTCTAAAAGTACTTCTATTATGAAATAGAGGGAGTAGTAAACTAATACATAAATTTATTACTCTGTAATATTATGTATGTTAAATATTACATACTATTTCATTTTTGTATCACTACTATAAAACTAAACACCAAAAGATGGATAGGAAGAGCATCCCAAATGAGCAATCCCCTTGCCTAAAAATTGTTGATAATGCAAATCTAATATTCTTCCACAGTAGTCTTAGATTACCACTCAAAGTCTCACATTAGTTTGGTAAGGATGTATCTGAAACTTGTTCATAGAACAAACTAGAGAAATAATAGGTAAAATGACATATATTCTCAAGGAATTTTTCTTATCCATGCAAGTATCTGATCTGATCTAAAAGGAACTTTCCATCATTTCCTGCAAGCATCATTTTCTCTTTATCTATCCTTTTCTTGAAATCTAATAATGCATATGCATGTAATCGAAAAATGTCAACGACCCTGCATCTATAAATAAGGATGCTAACACCCTGAAAGAGCAACAACACCACACAATCTCCTTTCCAAGAATCTTGGGGTAGTCTTCATTTTGCAATCATTTTCATCAGTTCTCTAGTTTCTCTCAAGAAATGGATAGAGTAAGAGAGTTGGCGTCGAAGAAAGCAGCAGTGATCTTTACCAAGAGTTCATGCTGCATGTGCCATAGCATCAAGGCCTTGTTCTATGAACTTGGAGCAAGTCCTGCAATTTATGAAGTCGATAGAGAGGTAAACGGACGTGAAATCGAATGGGCATTGCGCGGATTAGGCTGCAATCCTTCTGTTCCTGCTGTTTTCATTGGTGGTGAATATGTAGGTTCTGCTAAAGATGTCATCACTCTGCATGTTAATGGTTCTCTCAAACAGAAGCTTATTGATGCCAGAGGAATCTGGTTCTAGAAACTGGTTCATGTTTGTAGTTTCCTTCCCAGTGTTTTACTTCTTGGGGGAAACTTTCAGACTTTGTTGTGAACAGAGCTAAGAATTTGTAATTTAACTCTGATTCAGTAAAGGAATTCATGACTTGTTTTGTTAACTTTAATGTCTAAATGTATATATGGCTTCATGAAATGGTAAGAGTTTGGCCAAGCCTATACCTTCTTTGTGTAAAGAACTTGCAAAATTTTTATGACCTTAGAATTTATAAATTTTTCCTACAATCAACTCGTTATTGAACTTTATCAAATTTAGGTGTTAAAAGTTAAATTGTACACAAAACCAGATTTTTATTTTATTATTTACAACAATCATAAAAATAATTATTACTATCTGCAAGTCATTTTGATTAACATTTTTTATTTTCTAAGATCAAATTTGATCAATGAATTGCCATGTTAAAGAACTTAGCATTATATAAAGATATAGAACTTGGCATAAATAGGGCTCCGTATATTTCAAATTCATCTTTGAACTAGTAGAAGATAAAGAACTTATCATCATTAAAAAAATTAACCATAATCTGCAAATCAATAACTGAAATAACAAATATTGTTGACAAGAGATCAATAGAATCTTCATTGGTCATGAAGATGCAAGTGCATCTCAGAGACATAGTGGATTACTTTAAGTACAGAAAAAAATCTGCAAAGTTGAATACATGCCAAATATGCCTAAACAACAAGCTGGTACAGAATAAAAAAGAGTGAAACTTTTTATTAATAGCTGACAGCTATAAATAGCACAGCCCAAGGGTACAAGAGATGGGCATTGGAGATCTTGGTCTCCCCCCCAAAGAATTAGCATGTTCCAATTCCTTAGCACTGCATTTTTGTAAGGCATCATCAACGAATAAGCCTAGTTCACGATTAGGATACGGTGCATGATACCTGCAATGCCAAGTAGATGCAGGACACTGGCTCGTGGAAGTCAGGAGCGTGGGCAAGCTGCATTATCTTCCATTGTCCATACAAACCCAGGGGTGTCAAACCTGGGGCCTGCAACTGTCCGATATATGTAGAGCCTCTCCACCGGGCAGCTTTCTGGCCTCGACTCTGGTGGTCCCCTTTCATCTATTACTTCAACGTTAAGTCTAGGCAACTTCTGACCGAGTAACTTACATGCTCTAAAAGTGACAGCACAAGATGACATCCAAAGGGATCGCATTGTCTCCAGTTTCGAAGCATTAGCCAAGAGGGCTTTGTCACCAAATGGGCAGTCTCTGATCTCCAGCTTGCGGAGGCTATCACAGCCAGAGAGCACATGATGGAGACCCAAATCACTATCTCCAGCAAAAGCTATGGAGAGCATCTCTATTTTCTTAGCATGCTTTCCTATGTATTCAAACACACGATCAGTGAGAAGGCCAGAAAGAGAGAGGCGTCGCAGTTCTTTACAGTTCTCTACTATTGCTCCAAAGCCAGTATCAAGAGGCTCAAGGGTTACGTAATCAGGAGCTCGGGGCTCAATAATGCAAAGACGGAAGCGGATAAAGTTGGGACGATTTCTAGCAATAGTTACAAGGGCAGCATTTGTCATTTGATGGCAGAAATATAGAACTGAATGGAGCTTAGGGCATCCCTCAGACACAGAAACAAGGCCTTGTTCTGTCAAAGATACATTTGGCTCTGCACCAAACGGGTCAGAAGGGAAGACCCTGAGTTCTTCCAGGTCCTTGCACGATGATGCAAGCACCTGGAGGCCAATGTCTTCAATAGAATCAAGCACCTGCAGACACGTGTGACAATACTTAATCAAACATGAGTTAACCTGCACTTGAAGTTTCGACAAGTAATTGTGATGTGAAGATATACTAAATTTATTTAGAGTATTTCGTAAAAGAAATTAGAGTTGTAATAATGTGGAACACCCTTTTAAGAGGGGGCTGGTCAGGAGTCAGGACAGATAAATTAGCATATATTCTATATTAAAGTGTTATTGTTCAACCGAGCTATGCAACTTCTCAATAACATGTAATGAGAAAAAAGGAACAAAATGCATACCCACAAACGCCGCAAATTTGGACACTGACTGAGAAGCTTGACAAGATCAGGGCTCTGGATAAAGGCATAGCTTAAATTCAGAGAAGTAAGAGAAGAGCAGACTGAATACATTGCCGGTAGGTAAGCTGGAACAACATCCCAAAGGCCAGACAAACCTTTCAGTTGTTTGCACCCTGAAAAAGCTGCTGTCAGCTTCGAGAATACATCAGAACGAATCTCAGCTGAAAAGGCACCAGTCCCAAACTCAACTAACTGAGGGGCACGGCGGAGTAGGTTGGGCAGCTTCTCAAGAGGTACAGCATGATTAAGCCGTAGAGTCCTCAAATTCTGACACCGGATTATCAGGCGCTCGAGGGCAGAGAAACTCACCTCAGAGCCTAGGCATGCTATATTAAGAGCCACCAATGAGGTGAAGTTATCAGGAAAATGGCTGATCCAGTGTCCACTCAGGTCCTTAACTTCACATTCATGCAAGCCCAGAACTTTTAGGTTCCTATGGCAAATAGCAGATAAGGAATAAAAAGCAAGCATTGAAAAACGACTAATAGACAAACAAAAGAAAATACATGACACTGACAGATTGACTACATAACCAGAAAGCCCCAGGAAGAATGCTCTGTGAAGTGTCTTAAGCATCATAATAAACATGGAAAACACACTTTTGAATAACCTCCACTGAAATCAAACACCTCACTGACATGAAATTATCTACATTTCACAATTAAAGTCGTTAAAGAATTTGATATTAACCATATTCCATGTAATAACACAAAACACTCTGAAAATTTTAACTGAAGCAAATAGGAAAATATCAATTCAGCCTTTCAGTGAGATCATACATAAAATGACATAGCTTTTGATGGTCAACAAAACCGATTCTGTTCAATTGACAAAGAAGTAACAGATACTTACTGCAGTCAAGGACAATATGTAATCCCAGATGATTATTGCATAAACCAAACACCGATTATGTAGAAGGTGCACCTTAAAGTATAGTAAACCTTCCACTTTCTGAGAACTTGTGCGGTAAACTAGAATATACTTCCCAGATGCAAGCATTTCATTGCACTACATGTCTACAATCACACTGTATCATATAAACATGAAAGCTACAAGTTACTTCAAATTGTACTAGATTATCCTAAACTGGACACTCAAACCCATATCCATAATTGAACACCACATGGAAAATACATAATCAAATAGCTTAAAGACTTAAACTTTCCTTCACCTTATCCCCTAAATGTCTAAAAACTCAAGACTTTCCTTTACTATATCACCTAAATGTACTAAAGACTCGAACATTCCTTTACTATGTCACCTAAATGTACTAAAGACTCAAACTTTCCTTTGCTATATTACCTAAATGTACTAAAGACAGAAACTTTCCTTCACTATATCAGCTAAATCTACTCAAGAAGAAAATAAAGTATCACCTAAATGAACTAAAGAACTCAAACTTTCCTTTACTATATCACCTAAATGAACAAAATACTCAAACTCAAATTTACTCAAGACTCGAACATTCCTTTACTATATCACCTAAATATACTAAAAGACTCAAATTTCCTTCACTATATCACCTAAATGTAGTCAAGCAACCCAGAAAGTGATTAATTATGAAGCAACAACAACCAAACTAAAACAAACCAAAGCAAGCCTTATCTTAGTGGGTCGGTTATATGAATACGACGTCTAGAATAATAAAAATGACTAGAAAATGACCTGCAATGAGCTGCAACAGCAGCAAGTCCATCAGTACTAAACCCCTCACAAGAAGTCAACACAAGCACCTTAAAATTCCTAAAACACTTAGCTATCAACTCCAAACACTTATCACTAACCACCATTCTCTTCAACCTAATCTCCTCCAACATAGGATAAGCTCTAGACATTGAAATAATCCATGGAAAAACACAACCACCCCACCCATCAGGCACAAGATTAAAATCTGCAAAATGGGGTTTGCCTTTTAACTCCACAGATCTCACATCTGGAAACCTCTCAATCATTCTTGAAGGATTCAATGCATAACAGTTTCCAACAAAGATACTCTTCCGACACCACCTCTCAACCTCGTACCAAGATTTGCAAACTAGGGACACATTGTTTCTGTCCTTGTCTGAATCAAGAAAGTAAAAAACGTGCTCCAATACCTCTTCTGGAAATGAAGAGTGTGACATTTTAGTTGGCATAATATTATAAGTGTAACAAATATTTTATTAGTGGTCACGGGATATTATTCAACAAGGTCTCGTTCGAGTACTTCAATGATAAATATTGAATTATTATTTTTATATATAGATTTTATTGCTCCACGAAAATGGTAGTTTTCAGATCTTAGAATGGATGCAGTGGAAGAAGAATGTAGGGGGTTGAAGAATGAAAAGTGCAGTAGGATTAGGTGGGAAGATGAAGAAGTACTGCAGAGAAGATAAGGTTTATTTGTGTTAAATAAAAACATAAACCAGCGGTGGAGTTGATATTTAACCAAAATTTTGATCGATTCTTTTTACGAGGTAATATTTTTTGGTAATGATAGTAATTGAAAATATAGAAAATTATGATCTAACAAGCGGGTCTGAGATTACAAAAGATAGTTTCGTGTTTTTTTCGAACTAATGATAAATCAACTTTGCTTAAATATCACTTCGAGTCTATGAAATCGCTGAAACCTAAAGAGTGATGTATGAAATCACGAAGAGACATCCGAAACCTGCAAATGTGGTTTAAAATTTCTACTTAATCGCTGAAACACAAATAATGGTGTATGAAATTTCAAAAGATATCTGAAACGT
Source organism: Lithospermum erythrorhizon (assembly GCA_019722365.1). Lineage (NCBI taxonomy): Eukaryota > Viridiplantae > Streptophyta > Magnoliopsida > Boraginales > Boraginaceae > Lithospermum > Lithospermum erythrorhizon. The sequence goes on from JADFUC010000294.1 coordinate 230,188, forward strand.
GCAAAGTGTGGTTTAGAAATTATACGGAATTGACGCTTGAAACTTGTAAATAAAATAGGAAATATTCTTCCAAAATCCAACAATAATTAATCCATTAGACTATTAAGTTATTGGTTATGATAAGGCATTTTATTATAAATAATTTTTTAATTATATAATGAAAATTTATATTAGAGGAAAAGTCTTATAAAACAAAATTGATATTATATTTATTTGAATACTGAACAAAAATTAATTATGATCAAAATTTGACATGAACCCAAAAACATAAATTAGAATAATTCAGTAGAAATATCATGAACTGTTCGGCTTTGTCAAAATCTAGACTCGATCATTGCACATAATATGTCAAGTAACATTTCTACAATAATTAGGAGTAACTCAAATGATTAATTTTCAACAATTAAAATTCGAATTTCAATAAACTTGAAGGGTTACTTGTGCAATTATCCCAAAATAGAGACCATGTTGGGATATGCAAAATTGCAGAACTGTTCCCACGTATTATATAGGTGAATCGTGAGCGTTGATTGGAGTGTGGTGAATCCGAAACGGGCCCGGACTAAAATGTGTTGATAAGAAAGTAGTTCTATAGGATCGGGTTGAGATAAAAAGTAAAAGTGAAGAAATTGTGATGCAAGGAAATCTCTCATCATTCTAAATTTCTAATTGCAGGCTGGATCTATGTTGCGTCCAATTTCTCAAAGGGGTTGGGACCAGGTTTAAAAAATTAAAAATTAAATTAAACATATGTCGTATTTATATAAACGATCTCACAAGACTTGATTTAGTTTGATTTTGATTTAAATGGAACATTTAGTGAACTTTTAGGTAGTACCTAGTATTACTTTTATTTCCAAAAAAGTTTTCTATTTTTGAATTTTTTTATCTCGAGTATTTTATACGGAGTACTTCACATATCTAATACTTCTATCATGTTCGAAGTGTGCTATTGTGTTGCATCATCATAATCTTCGCTATGATACTACTTAAAGTCTCCGTATGACTAACCATTTACCTGACAAGTGGGGTCTATAACACCATTGATATCTTACATATTGGATACTTAAAAGTGCAGGTAAGATGGTTTATCTCCTTTTGATGTTTTTTATTGTGTCCCATGGCTTTATATAATATGATTGAAGTTCCTGTATTATGAATAACATGTCTAATTATGATGTGATTATCAACGCATGATGTATAATTATATAAAACTCGAGTTAATAAAGAAATTATGTAGAGAGTACTCAGCAGAATCTGAAATATGCTAAAAGTCCACATAGAGGACAATAACTACTATTCTAATATAATTTGAATCTTAAACCTCATTGTTAAAAATGTTGAACATATATTATTAGTGTATTAAAAACACTTATCTTATATTCTATCCAAGTGTATTTTATTCTTTCTTTTATTATAAACTATTGGATCGGGATATAGAGACGTTAAAGGATGCGGAACCCAATTTTTTTTGGATCCAAAATATATTTTCTTTCATTCTTTTTACTGGGTTGGTGCTTTGTATGATTGTCGGCGTCAGCTTGTCGTTCTGGTCCACAATTGCTGCAGAGTGAGTTAACTGGATAAGCTTTTTTCATTATGGATGGTACCCAATGCCAGTGTACCTTTTCCGCATGATATTGCTAAGTAACATCCACAGCTGCCAAACACCAATAATTAAACAGATTTCACCCAAAGTGAACACTGAACACTTCAACTATTACACATCCCTGACGACTCATATTTCATACTTGAGCTTCACTTACTAGTTCAACTTAGGTTTCACCAAATTCTAACTTCATATATGACACCATAGGTACTACTACTATTCACCCCAAAAACACATTTGCCTTTATTACATCATTCGCCAGGCATAACTCCAAGTTCATGAAATCGCTGAAAATCCAACGCCAGAATAACCTGCTAAATCCAACAAGCAGCATTAATCTCTTAAATGGTAATCCAAGCATGCTCATTAATGCTCATTAATATCCATATGTACGAAATTTCAACGTAAAATTACATTAATATTACTAAATGCACTCATTCTAAACAAGACAGTGAAAAAATTAAAAAAATATACCAAAATTATTTTATTTACTTAATTAAAATCGCAACAAAATTCCTTAAACAAAGCTTGGCATATATTACTTAAAAAGCTAAAAATGTGCTATAATTGACATTAATTCCATTTTTTTATTGGAGAAAATTGCATATTACCTAAAACGCACTAAAAAGTTAAAAAGAAAATATATCAAAAAATCTGGTGATAATTTATATTTTTATTATTACGAACCACACGAACAAAAACTTAATTAATCCGCAACTTTCCACCCTCTAAATCGCCTGGAATGAGCACCTAAAACAGTAAACACTTGTGCAACAAAAGTTAGAGCATATTCCTCTTTGTTAGATAATTTGATCGGATATCACTAGGCTATTAAGCCTTTAGTTATTTGGTCTTAGTCAATAAGACATACTGTAGTTAGATCCTGCTTGGTTTTGGAGTGGTAATTATGAGGAAGTATGGATCTTTTTTTATATTTTACTTGTTATTATATGTTACTATCAAGGAGAATTGCCCCATATCAGAAAGATAATGGCGCTATTATAATATTATGACTTTCATCTATCTGTAACCACCGATTTAAGATGAATCTACGTACTCTATCACTGTGATTACGAATGGCCAACCTAGTTTCACGCGGCGGCGATATTGAAGAGTGACCGCCCCATATCAATACTAAAACATATGATGATTTATACATCACTTTCATCCATCTATATAATCTAATCAGCTTTTAAGAAGATTTTCACCATGACTCTTAACAGCTTATATTCCATTAAATTATAATACGAAATAAATGTTTTATTCTTTACCTTTTAAAACAAACAATACATGTATTACGATGTTATTAAAATATAAAACACAATATCACGAAATTTAAGTAGGTGTGTACCTTATCTAGGATAAAATTTAGTAGTGGTGGATAACTAGACGATATACACAAGAACGGCCGGAGTTATCAAATAATTAGATGGGGGCTACTCTAATATTGTCTTCCCCGTTGAAGATGAACCTCTACTCAAATATTGCCTTTATTGGACCGAACAATTTCCAGACCCCAAAGGTCCATATTTCATACCCACACATCATAAATTCCATAACTCAAAGATCATCTACACAATTCAGTTTTAAAATATATGGTCAAAAAGAGCCTCATGAGTTAGTTGAAGACCTTAGAGTTCCAACTCAATGGTTGGACCCTTCCAAGGCTATCCAGGTACATGTAGTATTATCATATGTTTATTATTAACTTTGTTTTGGGGTGAATTAGTGTTGAACTTTATTAACTAGTCAAGGCTAATGATATTATAATATATTCACGTCGATTCACCTAGATTAAAATCTCATAAGTTAATTTTAAATGTGTACACTATCCGCTTCACTTCAATCCAGATTCATCTCCTCTTCGGGGTATTAATAACGTTCTGGGCTTTCTCCATCTATTATAAATTGGTTTTAGTATGTAAACTCACAGAGCATTTAACACTTGCATATTAGCATATATCATAATGCTTATTGTTCACAACATTTAATGTAGGAGTCAGAGTGGCTTAGAGTGACACTGCATAAGTGGTTAGACGATGAATACTGCCCTGAGGACACCAACATTGAGATTAGCAAGGTTGCTGCTAATTCATATTACAGATCATTGGTGGAAGGAGAAACTGACATTGGTGATATTCTGTTAAAGATGGCGAGCGAATTGGAGTCTATTTCTTACCAAGATAGCTTCCACGGGGCATTCTCGTCTGCAAATGCAGCTGTGAATCTTATAATTCAGCGGATAGACCAGTTGTAAGATTCGTCGCGTGTCCAGGCCAGTTTCAATCCTTCACCTCTTGTACAGTTTGTTGCTCTAATGAATGAATCTTATGAAGCCAACTTCCATTATACTAATTTCTTATGAAACTCAATTTTTTTCTCCTCGTCCTCGTTGAACCAAATGGACCAATATGCATATCAGGAAAAGTTTAGTGTAAATGTGTAATGCAAGCCTAACCTTATGTAAATCAATGCAGTGATTTCTTCTATTTTAACTAGACTGGGTTGGAGCAATTTGAAGAGTGTATTATATTGGAATAAAAAGACAACATGTAACATCCGGGCATTTGGTCTAGTGGTATGATTCTCGCTTTGGGTGCGAGAGGTCCGGAGTTCGATTCTCCGAATGCCCCCTTTTTTCTTTTTTGTTCCCCTCCCATGGGGTTTCCTTGTCGATATAGAACGGCATCACAAGCCTTCAGGGGCATGCCTGCAGGCTACCATGATGTTAACATCAATAACTCTTTGTGATTATTACTATTCGTTGACTTTCAATAGGTATAGTTTCATGTCTTGGTTTTAATTTTGAAACAAAGATATAACAATGGAAATATCAGAGTTGAATCATACTGTCTAGTGGTGCAGTGCTTATTTTCCTTTTGTTAAGACATCCTTCAGTGCCCTCTTAAAGCCATTATTGATCCTATCTTCTGCAGAACAATCTATGTGTATGAAGATTGAGAATTTGGTCGAATATTCTACCTACACGCTTCGTCTTTTTAGATCAAAGATCCATAAAGCTGATGATTACAACGACGATTAACGTTTACTACATTTTACACTTCTATCATCCCTCTCCTAAAATGACTCATTTTTAAAATCTATCAACTTGCTATTATGTTTATTTTCTCAAACAAGTCTCGCATTGTGCTATTGTTTCAAAACCAAATTAATTATTTGTTGAGTGAAAAACTTCCCAATAAAATTGTGACGAATGAGGAGCAAAAATGATGAAAACAAAATTAAAAAAAAGGGGCATTCCGAGAATTGAACTCGGGACCTCTCGCACCCTAAGCGAGAATCATACCACTAGACCAAATGCCCATATTGTTATCCGAATAGACTTCTGTTGAAGTCCAGCAATTACATATTGAAGCTCCAACAATCATCAACAGAAAACGAACATAATCATTGGAGAAGCATTTAGGTGATTACACTTATAAAAGCAACTTTCTTATAAAAGGGTAAAATAATAATTTCCTCAGATAAAATGGGGATATTCAAATTAAAAAAACTGAATGTAAATAAACAAATTGGTGCACTTAATAACGATTGACACAACATTTCATAAAAACCGAAGCGAAAGGTAATGGGATTTCGTACTCCATTACGACGACAAACCTGAACTTTTAAATTTAAGTAGCTTAACAAATCAATGACATTAAAATGACTAAATTACCTCATTAATAACATGAAAAGATCGGATGATCCTGTTTGATTACTTCCTCCACATATCACAATGGACAATTAAATGAATACCTAAACGGTAAAAAAGATATAACCTTGTTACTTATAAAAAAAATGTAATTTATATCATATATAATGTCTAACTCTTTATCGGCTTGCCATGCTGCCCAAATTAACGATTTTCCATTTTACCCCTCGTGATGATTTTTTTTTTCTTCACAGAACCGCTACACGATAACTTCTCCATAAATAATTACTACAAATCGTGATCTACTACGAATATCATAAAGAGAAAATGCTTGCTTCACCATCCCTTATCTTTATTTTTTCCACATAACTTTTTTCATCTTATTTCTTTTTAGTTTTTTTAAAAATTTATTTTCTTTTCATTATAATTCTAAAGATAAAAATAATGAATAATTTGCACGCTACGGCTATGCATATATAACTAGTTCTTTTCATTATAATTCTATTATAAAATAACGAAGTAATTTACAACGCAAGACTATGCACATATAATTCGAGTAAATTTGGTTAACTACATTTTTAAAAGAATTTTAACTTCGAAAGACCATTTTTATTTTCTTTTGCAATATAAAGACACTTTTTCACACAAAATCTACTAAATTACCCTTAAAAAATAAAACCACCATCACCACCTGCCTCCTTTCTCCCCCACTGCCCCTCCATCCCTTCCTCCCCCAATGCACCACCACCCCTCACATCATGCTTCCTCGATCTGCCACCCCCGCTACCACCCCCCTTCCCCCATCTACGCCCACCGACCCCTCTTATCCTTTCCCACCCCCTCCATTCCCACTGCCCCTCCCTCCCCTCCTCCCCCGTGACCCTACCCCCATTGCCTTCCCCTCATCCAATTTACTCCCCGCCGACGCCACCTCTCTCATTCTCCCAGCGACCCTACCGGCCTCCCTCCCCGCTTTGCCGCATCCCACGACTTCCATTTTTTAGACCTTTGCCCCCCCGCAATTTGTGACATTAGTTTAGGGTGGGGGATGGTTTCGATCGTTTGGATTAGGGATGAGGTATGGATTAAGCAAGTAATTTACTTTTTCACAAAAAGGTGCTAAAAAATAAATAAAAATAAATGTACTACAAATTAAAACGCATTAAAAAAGTGCTTAGTTATCCAAATTTCTCAATATAACCAAGTCTCTAAGATAAAACTCTGATCATTGTTATTACATCATTATTATCAACAAATATTTTGCTTCCTCTGCGCCCATCTCGGTAGACTTTCCTGTCTGTTTGATCTTCAAACAATAGGGGGCATTGAGACCTCCATTCATAGTTTGCAAAATCAAGAATCCAAATGCCTGAAGTATCAACCTCTAGAGATGTCCCAATTCCAGGTTTGTTCTTAAATATGACATCACAATTGTAGCTAGTGACGGAATATGAAATTTTATATAGGGATAACGAACCAATTAATAATAAACAAATGCGGGAAAATATAAAAATTTAAGGGGTGAACAATATAGTTTTTTAATATTTTTGAAAATTTAGGGGGCTAGTTCCATTTTGCACCTCTTAGTTCCTAAGCAGATTGTACCCTTTTCATTATTTGATTTGGAATAATTATTGCAGTGATAATTGTGCAGGAGGGGTGAAGGTAAAGGAGAGGCAAAAATGGGGTGTTTCGCCATCCCATATCTTTTATCATTTTGGGACAAGTGGGGTCTCTGTTGCTGCTGCCACTGCAGTCACCCATCCTTTAGGTGTGAATTATAGCTGCTAAAGTTGTTTTCTTTCATATGATTATTAAGTTTTAGTTTGTAGTATTGTTTGGGAATTGGTGGTTATAGTTCATGTTATGGTGCTAATTTGTGATTGGGTGGTGATAACTTTTGTGTGTAATATGGATAGCTTGTGAAGAGTCTAAAGTTCATGAAACTATGATGGTTCTTGCCTTCTTGGTAAATCTGCTGATCTTGTTTGTATAGTTTCATAAAAATGTTGTCTTTACCCTTTAAGTCGTTTGATTCAAAACTTGGCTGAAAGAACATTATTAATTGTTAGTTAAGTGCGGCTATTGGTGTGGGTGAGTAGGTCATGTGATGAAGGTAAGCCTATCTATGAGTTGATTGATTAGTTAAAGATGAATTATAAGAGAGCTATGATCAGTTATCTTTTTTGAGAAGCTATAGGTACATGAGATGTTGCATTTCATGGTCATGGTCACAGCTGTTTTTGCTGGTATCATGATGGATGGACATGTAAGAAATGAATCTTTGATTTGTAACTGAAAACCAAAATTTATTTTCCTTAGTTGAACTAAACATTAGATCTTAATTTCTTGAGCATTGTTCCAGAATTCCAGGAATGACTAAAAATTGAAAGAAAATTCGTTGCTGTTGTGGCATGCAGATGTTCTAAAAGTCAGGCTGCAAATGCAACTTGTTGGGAAAAGGGGTCCCTTGACTGGAATGGTATGCTATCAAGAATCTGAGACGTATGTTAATGTTATCACTCCTCCTGTGAAACTAAAAGAAAGGGTACATTATGTATTCAATTTGGATGCATACAGGGAAGGCTTTTCTATGAAATAGGTAAAAATGAAGGAGTAGGGGGCTTATATCTAGGATTGGCACCAGCATTGACGAGGTCAGTTCTTTACGGTGGTCTTCGTTTAGGATTATATGAACCATCCAAATATATATGTGCATTGGCTTTTGAGTCCACCAATATCTTGATGAAGATTGCTTCTGGGGCATTCTCAGGTGCCCTTGCTACGGCACTGACAAACCCAGTCGAAGTTGTAAAGGTACATCACAACAAACCCTTTCCATAGTATTTTAGACCCATTCTTATATGTTCATATTTCAGGTTCGATTACAGATGAATAGTGAAGTTCGGAGAGGACCATATCAGGAGCTTCAGAAAATTGTCTCTGAAGAGGGGATGAGAGCTCTTTGGAAAGGAGTTGGTCCTGCTATGGCCAGAGCAGGGGCTTTAACGGCATCTCAGCTAACCACATATGATGAATCCAAACGGGTGAAGTTTTGAGTATATGACTTGTCATATTACTTAATCAACATTTTGTGTTCATTTATGGATTCTTGAAATGCAGGAGTTGATGAGGTGGACATCTTAAATTTCAAGTATCTAATTGAGTTGAAATCTATGTAATACTAGAAATAGTAGTTCTTCATGAAGATTCGGTTTTGTTCATGAGCAACGGTGCGTAAGTGCCTTTTCTATTCCATTCTAGATCCCCTATTCCCAATATATAACTACAATATGCACTTCTATACACAGCTCAAGTACCATAGCAGGCATGGTAGGGACTATCATGACTGCACCCATGGACATGGTTAAAACTCGGCTTATGCTGCAGCGAGAATCTAATGAGATGAGAATATACAGAAGTGGTTTTCACTGCGCATACAAGGTCGTGTCTTCTAATTCCTGATGGTATCTTAATTTCAGCCTGTAATACCTAGTGCAGCTTATTTTCTTGCTCAGATGTTAACTTCGTTAACGACATTTATTAGGCATTTGTCTGTGTCGAAAAGTTGAATTCAGAAACCGCTGCTGTAGATATAATTGTACCATGTCTCAACTAATATGAGTTCATGTGTATTTCAGGTTTTGATTACAGAAGGACCTCAGGGTCTATACAAAGGGTGAGTCATGTATAAACTGATGCTAGTTCCAACGTATTTTTATTTAAGTTAGTGCAAATGTTCTTTTTCTGCACATTAATCCTTACTCTTTACCTTGTGTTTATCTCTTCCTAGGGGACTTACGATTTTTGCGAGACTAGGTCCACAAACCACAATCACCCTCGTGCTCTGTGAGAAGCTGCGGGAGTTTGCCGGATTGAAGGCTTTATAGCTCAAAGTGGTCTCTAGCATTTACCCTTAAAACGTTCACATTCTTTTAGCACATCACCCATCCCGACGAATACATATTGAAGTAGCTTTATCAAAGCTTGCTGAGGAAGTGTTGCTGTGTAAAAATTGGGCAATGATGTGTTACCTTTTTCGACATTGAAGTGATGGGATTCAGTTCCATTCACCTCTATATATGAAAGAGATCTCTATATGAAACTATATTTGTTCTTCGATCAAGAACATGATTTGATATTTGTATTCTTTGTTTACTGAGAATTTTAGATCTTCTTCTGACCTATACACCATTTTATTGGTTTGCTGGAAATAATCAGACATTCAGTTCAAATTTGAATGCATACATCTTATACTTATTCTTTCAACTCTAACATTTTTCAACTTCTGTTCTCATACAATAAGCTAGCAAACCAGTTGATTTGATATAATCGCCCTACGGACCACCTGAGTCGATAAAGTACATTTCTCTCGTTTTTAATTCCAACATCTGCTATACGTGCCAATAACAATAATTGACGTCTATGGCGGAAATAACATGCCAGCCGTGTGGCGGTGTAAAATACTACAGTAATGCAGCCTAATGCTCAGGGGAGCTAACGTCGCAGAAACAGTGTTTAAAAGGGGATGAAATGATTATTTTGCCCCCTATTTGTAAGTGTAGTGTTTGAAGAAGTTTTATTTAAGAGCAAAATAGTAATTTCAATACTTTTTAACACTGTTTCGTATGGATTTAGTCCTACTCCCAAATGCCTAATGTTAAGCAATTAACATATGTTATGTTCTATCCAATTTGTCAATTTTATAATATGAGATAGTGTTATATATTGAGGGGTAAAAGTGAGGAGATGAGAGGCTTCCAATCTTCTAGAAGAAGAGGCTAGGCCATCTACATAGACCAAAACAAACTCGTGGGAAAATTGTTCTACACTAGTACTACTATTCCTCAACACTTCTAGAAGCACTCACATGTTGTCTTCAATTTAATCATTAATCAGTTCACATTTTCATCTTCAATTTAATTTATTCTATTCCATGAAATGGACATTTGTAATATATAGTCATAATCAAATACAACGTAGCAGCAATAATATTGTAGTCTGAACACGCATGGATGAATAGCAATTTATTTTTTATTTATAAAGTCAAATAAAACAGTTCAATTTGCCCCTTTTAATTGTTTTTCCTTTTTATTATCACATCATCACTTTGACAAACATTTTGAGTATAAATTCTCCAATCTTGATTTTGGTACCTCATAGGTGCTTTTATACCTATCATTTCACAAAAACACTAGTATACTTTTGAGAGAGAGTTAAGAAAGAAAAAAAGTCTTTTAGTTTCTTGGTTGCATACTTGCATGTGGAAATTTATGGCATTTGCTAAAATGGATGATACCAAGAAGTTTGTTGATTTGTCATCTTACTTGCTATTTGAAGACTCAGGTGATTCTGAGACTGCAGTTTATGTTGATGCTATTATTAGTTCTGATAAAGTCATTATCAAGAATGGAACAACCAATAATCAAGAAAAAGAAGGTGATGCTATGTCATGCAGTTCTGGTTTATCAGACGACGACGTTGTATTCATTGATAATCGAAAGAGAAAAAATAGTCATGTGTCTCAAGCGCCCACTGATAATAATCAATATCGTAGTATGGAACGTGTAAGTATCGAAGATGATGAGGATGAAGACGAGGAGGGTGTTGTTAATCAAGCTTTGAAGAAGGCTAAGCATAAACATCAAGAATCAAATAATAATGGTAATGCTAATGCTAATAATGTTGTTTGTGGAGATCCAACCATGAAGTTGATCAGACAGAAAGAGCAAGATAAGCTCTTTTGGGAGGCTTGTTTAGCATCTTGATTGATTGTTTAATCACCAAATAAATTAAGTGGTTGTTACAAGTTCATGGAGTGGTGTTTATCTTTTCAAGCCTTGTCAAATATCACAAGGTATTATAGTACTGTTGGGGAATACTGTATAGTTTGGGGTCGCAAACAATTGTATATTTCTTTTTGAAACATTTCATTTCTTTATGAGTTGCAAAACAATCATTTATTGTTTACATTATTTTTATATATTCATTCTATTACCGTCTAAATTTAACCTTAGTGTTCTCCTATTTATCATTCTTATCTTTTGGTGTGGCACACATTTGCTGTAGCCTATTTCTCATGTTTTTCTCAACTCCTATACATTTTTATCAACTCTGTTTTGAAGATAATGAAACAATAGGGGTGGCTATTTTCACCGAAATAGATATGGCCTTGGATGTTCGAAAAGAACTCACCAATATCCAACAAGCAAAAAAACGAAGGCAAAAGTGCCAAACAAGTAGATTCTCCATATAAAGATTCAAGATTTAGTATGAAAATGGGTTCACTTTTGTAATAAAATACTACTCCGTATTATAAGCATGTTACTAACTGTGCAAAAAGTAGAGCTGGTCGTTTTCTCTCAAAAGATTCAGACTTTGGAACATAATACACCATGCTTCAGTTCGATTTAAGTGTTTAGGTATGGTAATTGTCTAATTGATAATACTTAAGTTCGATATTATGTAATTGTATTAATTTTGATTAAAACGCAGGCAGTTTGATATCGAATAAAAGTTCGAAAATATTTGCGGCTTTTAGTAAGTGTACCAATAGACTCTGAAAATAAATAAATGTATCAAAAGTCGAGTTTAAACATGGTGGTTAAATATATTAAAGTGGCCGTGATGGAAAATGGATGAAATTTAACAATATATGAATGATTTACGAGTTTATAAATCAGGGATACAACTATCAGTGGGCAAATCATTCTCCATTTCTCATCAGCACACCCAATTTGACCATCTCGATCTATAAATGGAATCAAGTGGATAACTATAAGTCTATAACCTACCAAGTTCCTTGTTCTATATGCCCTTAATGTGCAAAAATTTCCCCAGTTTTAGCCATAAGTCCAAGACTGACAAAAGTAAGAAGTCTAAAGTTAAAAAAAGTTCAACTCATCATATGACAAGATAATTTCAACTGAACAGTTAGAATCTCATTCAAAACAACAAACAATAAAAATAAAAATAACAACCTATTGTCACAGCCTACAATTAGCACAATAATTCACAAAAACAAGAGTCTAGAAATCAATGAAATTAAAATCTGGGATGAATCTTCTAAATGCTTAGAACCACGTTCCAGCTGCATGCTTGGTGAACTCTACGTTCTGCATTTTCTCCAACTCATCTCCTGCCATGCATGCTTACAGCGTCGAGGGTGGACGTGGACCCATTTAGGGGGCTGACATTCTTACATATGATGCCCTCCAATTTCTTCCTGAAATCATTTTTTGCATTGGCATTCTGGTCATGTTGCCTCAAGAAACATTCTTCTATATCACTTAAAGACTCGAGATCAGCTTTTTCATCACTGCTGTTGGTATAAGGAGTTGGTGACTCATCATCTGATGCGGGTCCAGCTGATTTACAACTCATGTCCGTCTCATGGTGATCGTCTTCGACCTCTGTCTGCCTGTTCGAGGACCTTGATGACATTGGTGAATACCCTCCTCCTGCTATTGTATCTTCACGCTTCCGGAGAGTTTTCACAATCAAACTCTTTAATAGGTTCATGACTTGAACAGCATGCATAAGAGCTGTCAATGGATCAGACATCTAAAAGACATGGAAACAAAAAGTTCAATCAGGCGTGAAATACATTTTTTCATTGATATAAGGGGTACATCCTCACATGTAGAGCGAACAGTTTTACCTGTGTCATATTTGGGGCAAAGACCATTGCTATATTTCTGGCATTCATTTTGTTAGACTCCTCATGTTCAACGACATCAGCCATCAGATCAATAGCCCAGTTGAGCAATGTACTCTCAGTAGGTTTTAACTGATCAACGAGCTCAACAAATTCTTCCTCCACGTTGCATTGCAAAACCTGCTCTGGAGAAAGCCCATCAAGCACACCAGAAGGGAGTTCCCGAAACCAGGCCTTGATCAGACCAGCCATGCAGTGGACATCAATGTCATCCGGGACTATGCCTCTATTTAGTTGGTCCCTTACATGTTCTTCTTTGCTATTCTCTGGATTGATCCGGAAAATGCCTTCAGCCTAAAAGAGCATTCAAGATATCAAGCAAGGAAACCTCTAATACAAACTAGAATTCACAGCATTGTAAATGGAAATGTACCTTTAGACCACCTTGAGCATATAGACGCTCTTGCATTAAGAGAAGAATAGTTGGGACACTATTGCCCCTTTTATCGAAGGAGCACTGCATCGATTCTGCTGAAACACCAAACACACTGATACTGCAAAGTGCAACAGGTCAGCTTTGAGCTTCAAACACTCTTTGATATCTAAGAGGGATGGGTGACTGGGTGAGTAACATATTTACTTTCTTCTCATTGATACGAAACAAACACTATAATAGATGTATGCAACCCATACTGGCATCTATGACTGGGGTGGAGGTCTTCGAAACGTCAGGGGTTAGGAGTACTTTCCCTTTTTGTTAGTAATAAGGTGTAATTAATCCTAAAAAACGATCACACCTGATCGTGGGGGCTCCTGCCGCTACAAACCCTTACACACCCTGATCGTGCAATTAACCCTTGCAATTAATCCTATGCACTATGGTGGAAGTCTTGCTAAATTAAGATCCAACCTGCTACACTAAATTTGAAGCCATCAATTATTTAACTATATCATTTAGACAGGTGAACTAACACTAATACTCATCATGATCTTGGTTATTTATGTTAATAAATTCCCATTTATTATGTTCTGACTTTCGGCTAGAGATTAAATATTTCTTAATTAAAGATAGCAACAGGTATTAAACACTACCTTTATTGTATGGTACACACTAAAATCAAGCAAAGTTGACCAATCCACATAATTATACTAATAGTGCAAATAATGACCTCATCTTGATTAAAAATCAATTTTTTTGTTCCAACTCATATTTTTAGTATCATTTCTAGTTGAATCTTAAAATCAATTTTTTTGTTCCAGCTCATATTTTAGTATCATTTCTAGTTGAATCTTAACAGTTCGTTTGCAGAACTAACGAGCAACAAGTACCAGGTAGCATAAGAGATAAGTACTTAAAAGAGTTATTGAGTTGGTGAAACGTCGGGACTTAATCCTTCGAGTTGGCATTGGTGCAATAATTGCTCGAATAGTCATTTTGTTACATGCATCATTACATCCTAACGTCGGATAAACGAGTTTATAATGTTAATTAAGGAAAATGCAACACTTTTATAACTCGAGTGACTATTATTGCAACATTGAAAACTCGGGACTAAGTATTGACTTTCGCCTATCTAATTCTTGAAAATTTATGAAAAGAAAATGTGACAACCATTTTGGGATAATGAGAAAGATTGCATTTTTATAGGTAAATATACAAACCTGGCACTAGGGGGGTGACAAGGAACTTCAACTTCAAATTCAGGAGGAAGGCCTAAAAAACCTTGAAAACGGTCAAAGGTGACATGGGTTATGTGCTGAACATTTGTGGGCCATCCTATTTCCATTTGGTGAACAGTTGAGATGATTTCTTCTTGTGTATCCACTCTGCAAGAAGCCATTGACTTCTTCAAAGCTGATAATATAAAGTCCAATAAAGATAGTTGGTTTTGGTGGTCTTCTTGGTTTTGTTGTTGTTCTATTGTTACCATCACCATTCCAGTCACCTCTCTCTCTCTAGATCTCTCTGACTCTCTCTGGTTCTTGATTTGTTTAAAAGAAATGGGGTTGAGTACTTTGGAGGTATATTTACTCAATTTTATAGTTTTCAAAAGGTATCACAAGTTCAAATTTTTGTTTTCTAACTACCTTTGATTAATGATGTAGTGAAGGTCCAACAATAGAATAAGTTATTGTTGTCTTGTTGACCACTGGAACTAGAGTCTTACTATTTTGCCCCCTATTTGTTAATGTATTGTTTGAGGAAGTTTCATTTAGGGGCGTAATGGACTATTTCATTGTTTTTTAATATTGTTTGATTGTAATTTAATCCCTTACTCGCATTGACTTGTTGCACTATGTCATTGGGTGGTGAAGAAGTTGGTTTTCCCCCGACTGTGAGAGAGGTCTCTTGATTAGGTGGATTGAAAAATCAAATGATGCTTTTTTAAAGAAGTCCTATAAGAGAAATGGCCGGACATGAAATTTGAAGCAAGTATTGCAATATCAAAATTATAATTGAAGTAATGAGAATCGAGGTTTTTGGGCCACGAGCCCTAGTGAATTACAACGAGGCACATATAACGAGACATGTGTTCGGTCTTCCATAGGCTAGACATGTCAAGCGAGGTCGCACTAGCGAGGAGTTCAATATCATTTCCGATGCGCGGAAGCCCACTAATAAGTGGGATGGGGAAATCGAGGGCATAGTGGATTCGAACTGGGCTCATTCGGATCAATGTGCGGAGCAGCGGGCCATCAAATCGGGTCCGGTATGTTAAACATGTCTACTAGAGCATGGCTGCTATAATCACACCTCAAACAGTAAATAATATGATGTGAAATTACTATTTTAGCCCCCTTATTTGCAATGGTAATGTTTGAGGAAGTTTCATTTAGGGATAAAATAGTCATTTCACAAAATTTTGTTACTGTTTGGTTGTGCTTTTAGTCCTGACACTATTTCATGTGTGTAACAGTGTAAGATAGGGGATAATCTTTGTCAAGCATTGAATCGATCATGCAGATTCAAAATTCGTTCGGGTTTTTAATTCGAACCATGAATGTCTTTCAGCTCCTCTATTAATTTGAGAGGAAGGCTTCGATGGTAGAGATAAGTTAAAACCAACAAACTTTGCATTCTCGATAGTTCACGTAAGCTTTTAATGATTTGAATCGAAATTATCACGTATATATTAAAATTACATTGTGTAATAGTTGGAAATATTTTTTCACAAATGCCCGATCCAAAACACCCCTCGTCCGTGAGGCCAAATTACAAGTTTACAACAAAAAAAATTCTCAAAAAATTATTCAAACTATTCAAAACCCTGTTTAATTTTGCACTTTATCTCATAAACTCATATTCTTCAACGCATTATTCGATTTTCTCCATTTTATATTATACTCCGTATACTATAGCACTATATTATTATTATTATTACTATAATTATTATTATTATTATTATTCTTATGTTTATAGAGGGATTTGCTGAAGTGTCTTTCATGAAATTTAAAATTTAGTCTTGACACTATTTCATGTGTAGCGATTGTAGATAAGGGATAATCTTTGTCAAGCATCGGTCAAGTGTCGTTCGGGTTTTTAATTCGAACCATGAATGTATTTTACTCCTTTATTAATACTATACGATTTATTGAGAGAGCTTAGATGGTAGGAATGATCAAAACCAACAAACTTTGCATTCTCAATGAATTTACATAACTTTGTAAATCTATTAAAAAAATTCTAAAAAAAAAAAAAAATTATTCAAACTATTCAAAACCCTGTATAATTTTTGCACTTCATCTCATAAACTCATATTCTTCAACCCATTATTCGATTTCTCATTTATATTATACTCCGTATACTATAGCACTATATTTATTATTAGCTATTTATTACTATAATATTTCAGTTGCTCTCTGCTTTTTTTTATTCTTGCATTAAGTTCTCAAGGTGTTTCCTACTGCTATATCAACTACACTTGTTGAATGGTAAAAATTTATTCCAATTCATTTTCAAGATTCAACTTTTTATTATATTTTTCATATAATTCATGCATATATTAATTCAACTTGCTTTAATGTTGTATACAACAAAATCCATTTGTTAGGGTTTTGATTTTTATTATAACTTTTAGCTTGCTTTGATTTTTTTTTTTCAAGAATGAAGTATTTGTGTATTTTTTTTGTGCATGGTATGTCAAAGTTTGAATCTTTTTCTGAAATTGATTAAGGGATGAAGCTATAAAGGAGGAATCATCGTGTAGCATGGAATCAAAAAGCACCCCAGTTAAAAGAAATGAACAAGTTAGCTTATTTATTTATTTATTATTCCCTTTTATAATATTTCAGTGATTTTTTATTATTTTTATGTAGCCATTATGTGGTTATAGTAAGTAGGCCAAGGTTTTGTTTGAAATAGTCAAAGTTGGTTCTAGTTTTATCATGTTTATAAATGCTGACAAGAATACTGTACTATGAAGAAGAGGATGTTGTCAAATGATGTCAATTTCATTCATTTAGTCCCATTTTCGTATGTTTGATTCAACGTCAACATGCCCCAATGCCTCTGAAGAGTCCCGCCTAAGCGGGGTAAGGGGGTCGGAGAGTATAGAACCTTACCCCTGTGATAACAACGTGGAGGTTGTTTCCGAATTGACCCAAGAGTGTTTCATACCTTCAATTCGATTGTTATATTAAATTTAATCGGCATACACTGATTATAGTGGGTATTTATTTTTAAAATGTTGGACCACTTTTGTTGTAGAGTATGATACTTTATTGTTTATTTTTATTCTATGTGTTACTGGATGAAGTAAAAGTGATGGCCTTTGGAAATTCTGAAACAAGGTTAATGCATGTATTAAAAGATTGTTAATTTATTGGAAGTAATGAAATATTTCTGGTTTGGATCGTTTGAAGCTTACACTGTTTGTAGTTATATCTTATTAGAAGAATGGAAAGGCGAACAAGTAAACACAATTGCTTGAGAACCAACGATTTACAAAAGGAGCTAGTAGTTATGATTTATACATGGATGACGTTGATATAGATTAGTAAATATAAGGAAACAAGATCTCTGAATATAACTCCAATATTTCTATTTCTCATCAACTGATAAATATAGAAGTCCTAAAATTATGGGGAAAAAACTCGCAAATGCAGATTTTTTGTTCTTAAGGAATAGTAAAATGCCTACAGTCTGCCTTTCTAACCTCAATATCTGTATGCCCTTTCCATTTGTGCCATTTTGATTTAGAAGTTTATCTGTTGAATCCAAATAGAGGGCCAATAGGATTATACTCAGGCATATAAATGTATCCTCAGAAAGTTCTAATTATTTTAGTGAAAGATGTGCAGAGTTAGGAATATTAATTGTACATTAGATGTTTCTTTACACGTACATTAACATAATGTTGGATTTGTATTATATAGGTTGTGGCATGGAATGGATGCTACATAATAAAATTTAGCATCTAAAGGAAACTTGAAAAAATAAATCTGCACGCTCTCTCTTTGATGGTCTCAGTTTTCAATAGAACTTGCATAGTTGCATCACACAACAGCTTCAAGAATAAATTATTACGTTTTCCTCTCTAGGCCCTTGATTTAATGTCATCAGTAAGATTACTTCAAGGACTTGGCTCAGAGGATCTTGACAGCCTTTTACGGGAGTGTGGGAACATTGCCTCGCTTACTGCTAGTAATGGAATGCTTGTAAAGGTATGTCTATTGCCAGAGATGTCGATTTGGTCACAGCATATTTCTCGTTCGATTGTTTGTTCAATTTTGATTTGGTTAATGCAGCTTCATTTTTACAGATTGATACAGAAAAGTTGGCAAGAAATCTTGCATTGCACATTAGCGCAGTGAGCTTAGCATGGAAAAGAGAGAAATATTCGTTTGAATATTTGCTGTCTGCAGTTCGATTACTGAACTCATTATACGATTTGGCATCAAAGCAACCGGCTATTAAGCAGGTAAGAAAAGTTTGAAGCAGCACCTCATTTAGTATTCGGCAGGGACGAAATTATCACATATCTAATGAATAGTAAGCGAATTATCCGTGGAAATCATTACAGTGCTTACCAATGAGTTTTTTACTTTAGGTCGTTGCAGGTATTTATCCCATAGAATGACTCACTACTCTTCCTTTATGATTATTTGTTTCAGATTCTGCTTGATGATGTGAAGGTAGCAGAGGAATTAATAGACCTGGCATTTTACTTGATCGTCATTCTTTGTTCTTCATTCTCACAGGTTTTGTTTGTTCCTACTACGTTAGGTCTTTATTCATTCTGTTGATTATTCTGAGGTTTAGATTTTATGTAGGAAAAGGGAGGTCTAGTCGATTTCGCTCTTTTGCATTCAACAATGGTTGCTTGTACTCTATATTTATTAAGGGCATGTGTCTCTTCCCAATGGAAAGAGCTTTCTCAAGTTTTGCTTGCCTACTACAAGGTAAAAATTATCTCAGTATAGTTTCAGAATCTTAATATGGTTGCTTAAAAGTGGAATGATCTCATAGAATGAATTGACTAGATCATGTTTGTTTATTTTTTAAGTTCTTGGCACCATACTATACATAATTATTATTCTGGCAGGTTGATGTATTTATGGATGCAGCTTTTGCTGCTGTTCGTCTTGATATCAAGTTTCTCGGGGCTAAGATTTCATCTGTAGGTGCTTGTTCTCATGTTGTCTCAATTGCTAAGAACGAGGAAATGTTGAATTACCTTTGCCAGCAGTGTGAGGCTTCTATGCAGTTTCTTCAGTCATTATGTCAGCAAAAGGCATTTCAAGAGCGCCTTGTGAAGAACAAGGTATCTAGATATATTTAAATGAAGTATTGTATGAATAGGTGCAAATGCTTAATACAATTGAATTATCTTCCGTTTCACGAAAGCACTAAGATCAAGTGGAAATAAATTTCATATTTGTGTTGTACATGGCTAATTGGCTTGTGTCTGATGAGGTATATTTGATTTTGCTACTGCAGGAGTTGTGTAGCAAAGGTGGCGTTATTTTGCTTGCTCAAGCTATCATGAGCTTACAAATATTACCATGCCTCGAAAACTTATGTTCCTTGGTGGCTGGCGTGTCTAGGTTGAAGTCGAAAATGCTATCTATTGTAAGTGTATGTGGTAGTAGTTCCTTATTGAAATTTGTGGCAGATAAAATGTTGTCAAATTTTTAAAGATTTTACATTTTTAGGCATCTTTTAAAATGAGACGCGCTTCTTTTCTACAGCTGCTGCATCTGTGTGAAGCAGAAAGTGTGTCGTACCTTGATGAGGTTGCTGGAACTCCTAAGAGCATGGAGTTAATGAAGTTTATAGCACTAGAGGTTGGTTGTAAGATAATATTACAATGTGTGTTATAATTTTTGATAATTTAAATTGCAGAATGAGGCTCTAGATTCTCTTGAAGTGTGCTATGGTTCTTATGACCGTACATTTTTTTTTCTTCATTGTTTTGTATTTTGTACTTTTGTGGTTGGCTGTAGGGGCTATATATTGAGACTTGACTATATTGTGGTAAACTAATTTCCTCAAGAGGGCAAGACTTAGTTATATGGGAGATTTCCTCTACACAGCTCTGAAATGTAAATAAAAAATATGCTTTTAATTGATTTTATAATTCGTATTAATTTTTATAATCATTATTCCCTCCTCCAGACTTTGTTCGGCATGTTCCTCTTTTTGGAAAGAACACTTACAAGAATAATATGTCTGTTTAACTTTTAAATGCTGGTACTTGGAGTAACTAGAAAAAGAAACTTACACGGGATGCAGACCATTCAACTTTTACATGCTTCCATTGTTAAGAATCAATAAATTATCGTTGTAGATTACACATTAAGATAATGTGCACTCCAGACGTCGGCTACCTGCCTTCAATGTGTGTACTCTTGTTCAACCGATGGTTATGTTCTGTGATACCGGCTTTACCTTTTGAGCAGTTATGATACTGAAGTTGATTTACTTTGTGAGAGAAATCTTCTGTCAACTGATTGGTGGTGTTGTAATTGTTGTTGTAGGTTCTAGCATTACTGAGGAGAATGTTTAGTAGAGATTTCAAACAAACCAGAGCTTGCTCTCAGAAAATCTATCCTACAGGGCAATTGGAACTTAATGCTATGCGGCTGGCTGATATCTTCTCTGATGATTCGAATTTTAGAACCTTCATTACAATACATTTTGTAATTATTCTGGATACCCTTGTACATTATGTTAGGTTAATTTAATCTTAAGTTAAGATTAGTATAATCAAGTATCACCCAAATGACAAGAACAAGTTCTTTCACTTTCCCGATTCTGATTTATTTCCTATTTCTATATCTTGTTGCTAACAGACCATTTGATCAATTAACTTTTGACTGACTGTGATACGTTCCTGCAGACTGAACTGTGGACGGATATTTTTTTGCTCCCTCATGGAGAATTCCTGTCCAGTTGGTGTTCCTCTGACCTCTCGGTTTGGGAAGAAGAGGCTATTGTAGCATATGATCCATTCGCAGCAGCTGGATGGGTTTTGACTTCATGTTCATCCACAATTCCAGGAAAACCGTTGAATTCAGAATCTGTTGTTTCATCCAGACTGTCACAGGCATCCTATGCACATGAGAGAACAGCTCTCTTGGTCAAAGCAATAGCAAATCTCCATTGTTTTGTTCCTGACATATGTAAAGGTAAAGCTAATTATTTTTTGCTTTACAATTGAACTTTCTTAACCAGATCCTTTTCTCTTTTGTGAATAATGTTTTTACACTATATGTGCATCTTGGATCAATTCGGAAACAGTCCCCCTGTTATCACAGGGAATCTGACCCCCTCACCGCACTTGGGCGAGAGCCTTTTTTTAGAGGCACTGGTGCATGTTGTTCTTGCTGCTGTTCTTGTGGTTGTGAATGCTGTCTTTTTGTCTTTCCAGAGGAGAAGGATCTCTTCCTTGCTAAATTTCTCCAGTGCTTGCAAAGAGAAATTATCGGGTTATCAGATGGGGACTCGTCCACATCAAATGCCGAAAAGGCTGCTATTGTTCGCAAGAACTTAGGTGAACTAAATTATCATTTACTAAGGGTTGCCAACATCCATGAGAATTCTAATGATATTATTCCACATTTAGGTTCTTTGTTGGGTCATGCAGAGTCCCTAATTCCCGGTTTCTTAAATGAAGAAGATGTCCAGCTCTTCAGGTAATACCTGAATTCAATGATGTCTCGACTATTTTGTTTTTGCATAGAGCTATGTTTTCACAGGTTAAGAATTAGTTATTAATCTCATATTAACTGGAGCCAGATTCAAATTCCTTGAGTTGGAAAAGGTGCTTTAAATATTAAATGGATGGTATAGTTGCTCATTGTTTTGCATATATGATACATTGACGTACCTAATACACTCGAAGAGGCTCCGCTTCATGAGAGTGTGTGTGTGGGGGGTGGGGGAGGAGGGGGGAATTCCGGGTAGCATGCATGCATGATAATGTATTTGAAATATATCATAAATTTACTAGTTCATTTCCGTTTACCCCTTGTTTTTCAACGTAACATTTTGTAAACTCTGTCCTACTTGGCAACAAACCTGTGCATTAGAGTACTGTAATGAAACCATATTTTATCATTTGGGCACAAGACCTTGAAGCTATATTTTCTCATTTTAAGATATTTTAGCTTTATTCCTTTTTTAATCATCTAATTGGTTTATAGCTCGTGTAGATTATTAAATGCTCTCTTTTTATGCATTGTAGGGTGTTCATCAGTCAGCTCGAGTTGCATATTACTCCTGCCCAAGGTGGAAACCATCAAGTGAAGGTACATATTATCGTCCCTCTGCATTTATTCATCAGAATTATTGGACAATGTTTTAGGGAAGGAGGGAGTAAATAGGAACATGCTAGATCGAGTTGAATCTTCTTTTTTGTCTTTCGTACTTATTGTATCTTGAACTTTCGTATTTAGGGGTCTACATTTTACTTATTTTTTGGTATCCTTTTGCTTTAGGATGCTCAAATTACAGAAGGATTGTCATCAGCTCTTTTAAGAGATGTGGATCCTATTTTTAATAATGGGAATGGGAAAATGGAGTGTACCTTGGGGAATTATTCTCTCCCAGAAGGAATACAGTTCACTATTAAGAATGACAACATTGGTCAATCTAAAGACTTTGTCAGGCAAGATATGTGCAACTATAAGAGTGCAGCTAGTTGTTCTGCGAAAGCTGAGGCTGACACTCAAAATGTTGAAGCAAGTGGATATTCAAGTTCTACAAAAGAAAAAAAGCTGGCTAATCTGAATTATGATGTGTATAGTAAAGAAGGGGGAGTCATGGAAGGCCAAAAGCCAGAGAAGGGTGAAGCCATGAAGCAGGAAGAAAGGCAGCATAGAAAACGTAAACGAACCTTAATGAATGAACAACAAATAGCTCTTGTTGAGAAGGCAATCTTGGATGAACCACGCCTGCATCGAAATGAATCTTCTTTGCAGTTATGGGCGGAAAGATTGAGTGCCCATGTAAGTCCGATTGCGTGGTTGTACATTATTTAGTTTATTATATGTTGCATACATTCTTTTAAAAAATGCTTATTGTTGTTCTTCAGGGTTCTGAGGTTACAATTTCCCAGCTGAAAAATTGGTGAGAAATCTGGTGTTATATTTCGATTAATCATTTGGTAGTCATATAGATACTAATTCTGGTGATATATATTGATCATCACTTCTCAATTTGCACACGCCAATTCTCTAACTTCTTAATCTTCTGCTATGTTTGTGAACAGGTTAAATAATAGGAAAGCGAGGCTTGCACGCGCCGCTAAGGATGCTCGAGTATCGTCTAATGGTGATTACCCTGGCAAACATGAGGGGGAGTCCAGTGCACCTCCATATGAGAAATCTATCAGCCCGCTTGATGATCCTGGTGTACATGGAAACAGTGAAAGTGGAGCTGGTGTCATAATAAGAGCTCTTACCACTGAAACCTCAGAAATACTAAAAGTTTCGTTTTCGAAATGATAAAAATAAATATTTCGAATCACATAAAACATTTAAGAAACAATGTATAATCTTAAAAACTTAAGATAAGTTATACTACCTCCTTTTTTTTAGTTGTCATTATAATTGTTTCAATCTTTTTTCCTTTTTTTGGATATCAAGCGGACCTCTCTAGAAGTTAATTTTAATGTATTCAATTTCCATTTTTAGTCATTTTAAGCATCAATTAAGCAAAAAATAGTTAAAAAGTATATTTAAAATATAAAATGATAATTAATTGAAGAGTAATGATATGTATTGAAAATGTAGAATGATAGTACAATAGCATCTGCAGAAGAGATGATTCAATATATAGTTGATTATAAATGTCTGTATTCATATAGTAGAGCTTAGTTAGTGAGATAAGGTATGGTTTGGTTTAACATAAAATCAAATTTCAATAGCCAGAAAAACCTCTAAAACCCACATGAACACCAGATGTATTTCACAGTATTTGAACTTTAATCAACATAATTATAGAAATGGAAGCACATTTGCAAGAAAGAGTCTGAAGATTACACTACATTTACTGGTATTGCTAATACCTTTCTTGAGTTAAAGGCTTTACAACTGAAGAAGCATGATTTTTAAAACAGTTCCAATCCCTTGAATTCTTCCTTTCAAGACTCTTCATATTAGCTTTAGCTCCATGACTAATCAAATGCAATGAAACCTGAGAATGCCCTGCCTCGGTTGCAAGATAAAAAGGTGTATGCCCTTCATCATCAACAGTATCAACAACAGCTCCATGCCTAATCAAAAGCTTTACACATTCAATATGACCTTTAAATACTGCTCTATGCAAAGGAGTCCATCCATTTTGATCTTTGGCATTCACATTCCCACACTTCGTAAGCAGCTCTTCGCTGGAATACACGCATCCACCTACCCTGGCTGCTCTATGCAGCAAGTCCTCCAAATGTAGCATATCATACAAATGATCATGACCCCTTTCTGCTGCTAGTGCATAAGCAGTCTTGCCTTCTTTCGTTACCGTGTTTTTGGAGAAAATCGAGTGATCCAATAATACTTTCACTACTTTTAGATGCCCTTCTTGAGCAGAAAAATGAAGGGGAGTCCACCCTTTTGTATCTGCAATATCAGGGTCACTTCCTACTGAAATTAGAAACCGAACAACTTCAACATGCCCATGAATCGATGCAACATGAAGCGCGGTTTGACCTTTCGAATCAACTGAATTCACATCAATATCATCATATCCTAAGCACAAAACTTCCAACATCTCCACACAATCCATGGCCGTGGCTACATGTAAAAACCAATCAAATTTTCTGTTCATTACAAAACCTGACTCAATCAGCACCTGGACAACCTTAACATTTCCAAATTCGACTCCTATCGACATTGCAGATTGCCCCTCAGAATCCCTGCTATTTACATCAGCACCAGCATCAATCAAAGATGATACAAAAAGTGGATTCCCCATCTTGGCAGCTTGTTTTAGCAAATAATTCAACTGATATTCATCACATCCGGAAATAGCCTTAGGCAGCAAAAGGGTAACTTCAAGAGTCTTGGGGGAGTA
The DNA here is from genome assembly GCA_019722365.1 of Lithospermum erythrorhizon. NCBI lineage: Eukaryota > Viridiplantae > Streptophyta > Magnoliopsida > Boraginales > Boraginaceae > Lithospermum > Lithospermum erythrorhizon. Next base: position 255,623 of record JADFUC010000294.1, read on the forward strand.
TGAAATAAGATATTCAACAACATGAGGACCAACAAAAAATATAGATATCATTGCATCTTTGAATATATGTCGACCTGGTTTCGAAAACAAACGTCTGAGATCATCCTGATGAGCTTTTCCTGTTGGAAGCATAGATGTTCTGACCATGATGGTGTCCATACGTGCAGCCTGAGGGGGTATATTATTTGAACATGTTTGTGAGAATGAAAGAGTGTATGATGAGGTTGCAAGAGGGGGGATTATAGATAATGGTTTGGAGATTGAAAATATTGAAGGATTTGTTGTTGTGAGTGATATTGCAACAGACATAGTATGCATCAAATTGGTTAACTTGAAGGTTGATGAACATTTTTTGCCTCTGATGAATTGTAAGTGAAGTTCTTGAACATCTGTTTTCACTAATCTATCCATGTTTTTTGACACAGAATAATCTTTGAGTTTGGTTTGCTTTGGTCCTGAGAGGGAAGAAACAGAACAAGCTCAATGAAGAATCTTGATATTGATAGGAGATCAAGTCGTTAGTCTTCGGTTGGTAGACATGAAAGTATCTTTTCCGGATCGCTTTTATCGTTATCTTTGATTGATTATGCATCTGTAGATATTGTAGTTATAATGTAACCAACTAATATATGACGTATAATTTTGTAAATAGTGAAACATGAAATGGGCACATTCAGTGATTGTTAAGAGTCGATGAGATTTTAGACCAAACATATTTCCACGTCAAAAGTATTCACGACTCACGTTCGTATATGACATGTGGCTATCTGGCGCGTATCATTTATTGTCCTTAACCAATATGATTACCGATAACCGATACTTACGATATGGCGTCCACAATGGTTTTGAAAACGCTAGACACATGAACTATTAACGTACTATGATGGAGTCCGCATTGGTTGATTAAGGCATCTTCGCTCCGTTTTTTATTTGGCCGTTAGCGCAAATTTTTGTTTGAAATATTTGTCGTTTCTAGCATAGCAAATTGTACTTTTTTGACTATTTTTTCATGGAATTATCAACCAACGATGATATAGTTTTTAAATAAGTTGTGGGTATACATTTTCAATTATTTTTTACTTCTTTCTTTTCACTTGCTTAAACTACAAATGCGTCGTTACACGTGGAACACGTATAATGAGAAAGCAATGTCGTTTATCAATTATAAAGTACTATAATCTTAGTGTATATATGCTAATTGTTAATAAATATAGAAAAATTAAGTCATAATTTGAATGTGATTTTTCAATTACTTATATGTTGGATAACTCTGATTTAATTCTAATATATTGAAACAAATCAAAATAGATGTTTCTATATTATTATTAGTATTTTTTACAAACAACAACAATTAGAAATGTAAAACCAAGCATGTTTATCTTGCGTATTCGAACATCTGAGAATATTTAAGAAATCTTTTTACATACTAGAATTTAGCCAGTATATCTAGTTTTTGCACTAGCATTATCCTGAAGTATCTCGTTATTTCGGGTTTATCTTTGTATTACAAATAGTAATTATTATAAACATCTTTATAGCTAAGTCAAAAATGAAACTTCAATAAAATTAATTGTATAATAGTTATTCCTTTTGTTCTGATAGAAGAGGCAAAGTAAAATTTAGATTTGAAGTTCATATTGTTAGAAGTGTTTAATCTCATATTTTCACTTTCGTGAATAGTCTAGTGGTTGAGGCTTTCAGTATGACTTCAAAAGGTCACGGGTTAGATTAGGTATGAGGGGAGGCGGTGGGTGGGTTTTTTTTAATAAGAAAAAAAAAGTTATCATACTTATATTTGATGTATGCGAGATTTAGTGAGTTGGAGTTAGGCTATTTTCTTATACATGTATATTTCTTTAAAAAAAAATTGTAATCGAGGTTGAGAACTGACTTATGAGACTTTACATATTTTCTATGTTTTTGTTCTCGTATAATTAAAATCTTTGAACTATTGTTTTGCATATGATTGAAAGTGATAAATTTATTAATATTGCTTGATTTTATATTTGAGAATATTGGTTCAAAGAAGTATAATGTATGTAATGATAGGTTTGACAACTTCAAAATAATGACCATTTCTACATCCATTTTGTTTTTTAATGGTGGTTCTAATACATTAGTAATTTGTAATCAGTTAATTTATAATGAAATTGTTTTTATAATAGCGATTATTTTAATACGTATAATGCAACATGTAATTAATTCATTATAATGTGTAATACAATGATATGGTTTGTAATTTTTGAATTAATAACTTTTAACATCATAGTAATCATAATAATAAAATTTAAATAATTAATTCTATTAGAAATGATAAATATGATCAAAGGTAAAAAATGAAAAGAAATAGTAATTTTACCTACACTTAGTATTATCAATATAAATAGTTGGTTTTTAATTCGTGACAATGATCCTTAAAGTACATTATATGAATAGATGGTGAAAGAAATGTTAAGAGGTTATGGATAGTAGCTCAGTTTTGTCCATTTTGTAACTTAGTTGAATAGATTCTGAGAAAATGCAAAGAGCCAAAAATCATTAGTAATACATGTGGCCTTATACAACCAATTAATTGCTTACTAAATAATTTCAATTCAATACAATTAATTATTTTTGAGAAAAAAGTTACAACTCTTGGATGGAGTTATATATGACTCATTATTATTTGGAGTTACTAATAATGTTTAATTTATTATTTGGAGTTACATATGAATTCAATACATTATACTAATAATGTTCAATTCATTATACATTATACTAATTAATACAATTGTGATAATAAAGATAATAATAAGATAAAAATAATTAATTTTAATTGGAAATATTTTTTAGTTTGAAGGAAAATATGTTAATAAAAATGAAAGAAAAAGATAGTTGATTTTATCTAAACTTTTAGAGACATATAAATGTATATTTTTAATCCATAAGTTAAATGTTGATATTTTTTATTCAAGTTTTATTATTTGTTGTAACATAAAGTGTAGCATTATACCATTTAATTTATTATGTTACGATAATTTTATAGCATATTATTGTATTATTCTTGATGTTTACTTGATGATATAATACCGCAGTACATAATAATATATTATAGATATTAGAATACACTTAAAAACTCTTTGTATTTTTTATTAACCATAAAATAAATTATAATTATTAAATATAAAGCAATTTTTAAAAATTTCATATTAAATTATTATTATTTATAAATTAATGTTCCCAGTATTTGAAGAATATTTGGGGAAAATGATATGAATTCGAAAATGGAAGAAGCTTGGCTATTCGCATTTAGAAGGTATATAGATATAAAATTCAATCGTAATGCGATTAAAAAGCGACAAAAAAATGGAGCTTATTAGTAAGTCTTAAGTTTTATCATCCATTTATAACCATAATTAATTTTCGCTAACATTGAAATACATGATCATTTCGCTAGCTCCCCACCGTTTTTACATTTTTTCCAATATTGTTCATAATACTTAAATGTATACCAAACAAAGTCTTGGCCGAGTCTTTTGATTGATTATTTTGTCTTTTGGCCGAGTATTTTGATTGATTATTTTGTCTTTATTGTTTACTTGCATTTCGGGTATAAATAATATATAATATTACACCGAGTATAGTAATAGGTAAAATAATCATATAATTAATTAATCATTGTTTTTTTCCTCTACAAATTTTTCCCTTTGTTCAGTAGTTGACATTTGGGAGCTGTAGATGGAGACCTTAAAGGACAAAATAATTACCAAATTCCGGTTTCTTGACTTGGTCAATGTTGTTTGGCTTCTAATAATATATAGATTCCACAACTTTTATGATCAATTATTGCATGTCTTATGTTATGATTAAAAGGAATTTATATTTGTTCAAATTTGTTATAAAAACATTATAAGTTATAAGTTTCGTGTTATGAGTTAGAGGATTTTTTCCCCCCTATTTAGACATTAAACTTGCTTGGAACTGTAAATAGGAACATATAGGAGTAGTAATATACAAATTTGACAAGACAGACCAAAAAAAAGCAAAAATAAATGAAGCTGAGAAAAAATAAAGAGATTAGCATCGTGTGAAAAGAAGGTCTTGCCCGTGGTAGGATAGACCTAAAACTCACAAACAGCCAAAGGCTATTTCTTTAAGTAGTTGTTGACCTAAAGAATGCCAAACTCAAGTGGGTTCTACATAATTTAAAAACATTTTTGTAATTTAAACTATGAGTAATGCGGATGTGACTCAACAGTTGAATCCATTGTAAGATGGTGTTGAATAAAGAAAGGGGTTGAGTTAGATTAAATGGAAAGAGAAATATTACATTTGTTAGATGCTTTGGAAAGAAAGAGCGTATGGGGCGTGAGTTAAAGGCGCCAAATTTGGAGCCAATGACCGGCGTGTCTCACAATGGCTAGTGTTCCTTCAATTTGTTCCGTTATCACGAATTGCGAGTCGGTAGAATCGAATAGGAGGAAATCAAAGCCCGTCCTTGATCAAATCAGTGGAGGCCTTGATACAATAGGCAAATCTTAAGGGAGATCCCAGTTTTTAAATTTAATACGCTCTACGTTCCATATTATTTTATAAATTTTGATTTTTTTTGTTAGTTGATTGTATATGATTTCAATGGAACTTTGATTTCGTTTTTCTTTTTTTGCCCCTAATAAATATATAACCAAATTTAATTTATTGAGTTATATATATAATGATTGCTTTTGATTTTAATTAATGTAGAATATAATAGTAATTTTTCTTAACCTATTAATAAATTATTTTTTGGTTAAATAATTATCTAATATGGAACATAGAAAGTAGTAATTCAGAATTTACTTCCTTCACTTTAGGTATTTGTAATGCAAAGAAGAATTTTTATTATTTATGTAAAGGGGTACAAAATAAAATGTTTGAGAAATTTCTTGGGTAATAGGGTTTTATTAAATCGAAGAAGATCATTACATCCGAACTATGAGTCTCTAGCGTTCTTCCGAAGATTTGTGAGATGCTTGACTCGAGCTTTACTTGATAGGGTCTTGATAGGAGTTTGGTATGAGCTTGGCTGGATTTGAGCTTGATTTGTCTTGATTTGACTTGGATAGTAGCTCTATGAGCTGGATATGTGTCCTAGTCTTGATAGACTAAGACTGGTCTAGACTTGGATATGAAGTGAGGCCGGGGCCTTAGCGGCGTATTCAGGTGTTGGAGCGTCTTGGGAAATACTTTGAACGATCTTCGATGAAAGGGCGTGATTTGTTGGAAATCCGCATACACACCGATGTATGCGGACCAATGAACACACTTGAGGTGAAGTTACTCGTACTTTATAACGCTTTGCGATGACTACAGCAGATAACAAGTACACATATACTGCTTGAAACATAATCATGAATTTTGGAAGTATTCAAAGGGGTTTTAAGAGAAAGTTGAGAACCATCGAAGCAAAACTACTCCGAGGTGCCGATCCGATAGAGTGGAGAATACTTGAGCCATGATCTTAAGTCACGTTTGAGAGGCTGCGGTATAATAGCCGCGGCTAAACTCTATTTTAAGGCTACAGCGGCCGCTGATATGAATTGTGAGAAAGGAGAAATCGAACCCTTTAGACATGGTTGATCATTGATGAGTACTTGGCGCTCTTAGCGATCTATGGAGATATGCATTACTTGAGCTCGATGTACACACTAAACAAAGTTCGACAAAGTCAACTACCTTAACTCCGTGCGAGTTATGGTTCACGAAACACTCCCGAGATAGCATATGAGAGTTTGTGCTTGTGAGGAGTCTATGTCGAAATTTATGAAAGCTATGACCCAGGAATTCGACCACAAATGCTACTTGCGTTAAAGATACCACATAGGCGTGGGGTATTATTTACATCGAGGAAGAGCCGAGAACAAAATTTTTGTTGCTTATCTTGGTGTTTTCCTTGAAAAGCCGTTCATGGACAGCGGATCGGGAAAATGATCTTGAGCTAGTTCAGAAGCGAGGAGGGTTGCCAGCCCAGCGAATCCCGGGGGAGGTGGATCCTGCTTTACATAGAAGAGGCTCGTTCAATCTGCGGGGAAGCGGTAAGACGGAACCCCTCGGACTCAGCTTGACCACGAAGGGCGATCGATAGAACCGTTAATAACACGACAAATGGTTGAGGATCTTCTTGGTTGAAAGAAAATGGCAGGCACTTACGCATGAAGAAAGCGATGAAGGAAGGGGCCGATGAATGACACCCAGCCGCTGAAGTCGAAATCGACTCGATGTACCCATGCGAAATATGGGCGTTGATCGACACCGGTCGCGAGACCCGTGAGTGTAAAGTGGGTGTTTAAGCGCCAAGGCTGGACGGAGCATGCGTCATAAAAGGGCGAGGCCCAAGTAGCCAAAGGTTTCAAGCAGATTCATGGAATCGACTATGATGAAACCTTTTCACCAGTTGTGAAGTTTAAATCTATTCGGATTCTCTTAGCCATTGCTGCATATTATGACATATATGGCAAAGGGATGTAAACATGGCATTCCTGAATGGAAATCTAGAAGGGCGTGTACATGACACGACTCGGGTTTTACGTGTAGAAAGGACCTAAGAAGGTGTCTGGCTTCTGAATCCATTTATGGACTAAAGCGAAGCATCAAAGTTAGAATCTTTGTTTCAATGAAGCAATCAAAGTTTTTGGATTTACACGCTTGAAGAAAATTCTTGTGTATACAAAGTGTTAGTAGAGCCATGTTCGTTTGTGGTCACGTATGTAAGACGACATACTAATTATTGGAAAAAAACATACCCATGCCGAATCGGTCAAGCATGGTTGTGCAAATATTTCTCAATGAAGAACTTAGGAAAAGTCTTGGAATCAAAATAGATAGGAATCGTTCAAAGCTCGTGGATTGACACGAGAACACTTACATCGATAAGTTTATGCATAAATTCGCATGGAAGACTCGAAGGGTGAGACATGGATTATCTACCGATGCGTTACGATAGTCCCAGCTACAGGCTGAGATAGCAGCATGAGTAAGGTTCATTATGCCTCGACGTAGGATCGGCGTCGTATGCGGTATTTATTATTACGACCCGGGCGTTTAACGCTACCCGGCTTTGAGTGGGCAGTGGATTACCCGATAATGTCCGGTGATGAACCTTTGGACAACAGTAAAGAGCTATCCTTAAGTACTTAAAATAAGGATAGCCCTTGTAATGGTATTATGCGGAGGGAAGGATGATGAGTTCTTAGGCGAAGAGGCTACACGATACCCGGTTTCCCAGTAGGCAAAGATGATTACAGATCTCGGTTTGGTTATATGTGCACTGAGCGGTGGAGGCGGTGTCTTGGTGCGGTAGCAAAAAGCGAGCCTTTATGGCCCGACTTCAATGACGAAGCTAAGTACGTGCGTCGTCGGAGCGCAAAGGAAGGCAGCTGGATCAGCACGAGTTCGTGAGTGAGCTCGGGTGGTACTGGCGTTGAGGAACCCAATCACAGTGTATCGGCAAATCTGGTGCAAGGTAGCCAGCTAAAGGAACGAGGAAAGCTTGTCGCGATCTAAGCATGTACTCGGGGGAAATAGAAATGCCAGGGATATAGCCCAGAAAGAGGAGGCGTAGTCGTATGTAAAATGAACCTGGCAATTTAGCGGAACCGCCTTAAACCCACAACACAAATCCAAGCATGATAAGCACATGCACACAATGTTGGATTGAAATGTATGTAGTGGTGTTAGGTTATTGAGGCTTGATTTTATTTATAATTGTTTCAATTGTCAGGATAATGTATGAATTTTTCTTCTAAATTCATAGAATATATTTACCTTGTTTATATATTTGTATATATTTATACCTTTGCATATACATATATACTAGATTGCCCAAGCAATATATATTGATTCCACCAACAATCTAAAGTTCTCGAGAAAGGTGCGGATACATGATCGAGAACGAAATCCTCTGTCGAGCCTAGAAGGCAGATGAGATTTGTTTTGTCCCTGAATTAGGTGTTCAGCAGTTGGAATCGAGCGCTGAAGCGATTAGTGTGTGATTGGTTGTCGTTTCACTTAGATCGAGAAAGAGATGCGCTGTCAATCGCACGGTATACATGTCGAGGCGATTTCGAGTGTAGAATTTGGGCCTTGACCAGCATTGAGAAAGCTTAGAAGATAACATATCGTGTCCTAAGAAGAGATTTCTCCGCAGAACTTATGGTTAAAATGATTTATTCTTAGATCTGCGTGGCGGGATTTCGTTTCCTGAGTAGTGTGCTTTAATCTTGTCAGCACGTCTTCACAGCAGGAAGACTATAACGGCTTATTTGTGTTGGGCATCTTCTGAATGTAAGAATGGAAGTCTGTACATTATAAGAGATTTGTATAGCTGGATATATCGGTAGTTTTGATGCTTGGTGGACTAATGGCGATATGATGGTCATCTCGACTTGAGGTGTTGGAATGCTCGTATTAGTCGTGAAGCGGGGAAACTACGATTCTTGAGAGTTTGGTAATGATAATCTTACCTTAGCTCATTGTTGGAAATTCGATACGAAGGAATCGTTGATCTGATAATGTCGTCCAAGGGGCAGAGTGGGGAGTGTTAAATATGAGATATTTGAAATAGTGTCCATTGAACAATTCGATTGTCGACGATTAACTCATTTAAGTTTAACCCATTATATACGTTAGTAATGTTAAGTATTAGGATACTCGAGAACATTAGGGATTATAATGAAAACTACTGAGTAAATGCCTTTCATGAGAAATCAATGTACTAACATATAATGTTAGGTTAACGTTATTTAGTATATGACTTTTTTGTCGTCGAGGCACGAGGAGAATTCGTAGCTTACAAGCAGCGAGTCATAATTTAATTATAACTCGGGGTTTAAAATGAAACTATGTAAGAGCATTGGGGCAAAATTCAATTGTGGAATTATGCCAATGTTAAACTATTATTAAGGAAGAAGGAGCTTCCATTTTCTTTTTGTAGAATCATTATTTGAATATTTTACTTAACTTTTTTTATGTGCACTTTATTTTAGGAATAAGAGGTGAGAAAATTTACAGAGCATTTCAGCTTCATTTAGTCGACCAAAGAGTTGTAGTGGATGAGAATTCAAAATTTATCCACAAAAAGCATAATTCTAGAATATTAACCACAAAGCGTCTTAATTTTAGGGATAAGAAGTGAGAAAATTCTAGGACTCTATGGGATGCTTTTAGTCGACTATTTTCATCATAAAAAGGGAAGGTGGAATAGTTTTGCCAAATAATTCAAAAACTAGAAATAGGTTTTGAACCACATAAATAGGCCTTTTTCATGAAAGAGAAAATTGCTCGTTCACTTTTTGGTATTCACTTTTTGAAATCAAAAGCTCTCTAACTTTTTCTACGTGCAGTCGGAAGCTAGTAGGTGGGAAAATTGTTGGAAATCATTGAGAATTGATTCCCTTTATTGTGCCCGTTCACCGGCTTGATTGTGTATCGGTCGTTCTGGGTTGATTTAAAATGTGATTCTTTGGAACTTAGTGTTCACCTTAGTAATGGTATATTCACAAGGTGGCCAGGTTCTCACTTGATAATTTAAGGGGTTATGGCCGATTGCTAGATCTTACACTCGTGTCGTTATAATAATAGTAATTGGTCAATTATTATTGCTCTGACTTATTATCAGGCACAGAGGTCAGCACATACAATGATATTCGAGATAATATTTCATGAATGGGGAATTAGCGAGACTTGTATATTGAGAAATGTATTTTCTGATATTTATATATTTGTCAAATATATATGTTGATGAACATCGATTGGTTAAACTTGCAAAGTTTAATGATTAATGATGAATCGATAGACAACGATAAAAATTTATTCGATAGTGACTCGTTAGTATTTTATTGACTTGTTAAGTTAATTAAAATAGAACAACTTCACTAGTAACTCATTATTTAATTAGAGTTCATACTTGGTCTAATTAAGTTAACGAGTTAAGCGATTCTTCGCAGGTTATACTTGAGGTGGAATTTTGGAACTTTGGTATTTAAGGGGAGTTAGGTTTCGTGAAATAAGAATCAAAAAAACCTCCACCCCCTCAAAGAATAACCGCCCACTCTACAGAGAATTGGAGATTTCATCTTCGATTCCGCATTCATCGCTAAACTCACAGCAAGTTCGAGGAACAAGTTCGATTCCATAACTTGGTGGTAAATGCGATCACAGAGGACATCTAGTCGGTGTTGAGCAGTGATGGAGGAAGGATCTTGAGGGGCTTTCACGCGGGCGCTCGTGGGGTGGTTCGATCGGCTTCACACGTTCTTGATGTAAGAATTCTCGTATTCATCGTTTAAGATTAATTCACGTTATTTTGAGAATCAGGGATGTATGAATTGGTGTTTATCGCGATTAAATTCATACTAGATTCTAACAAAAATTCCATTGAATTTTTTTACGCTTGACACAAATCATAGTTCAATATTTTAAAAGGGGTTAAAGTAAAGGCCTCAGGACTTGTTATTTCGTTGGTGTGGAGCGATCTTAGGGCATTCTACTTCGATGCTTTCAAGTGGGGATTAGCCATTGTGATATTGCGGCTCCCTAACTACGCTATTTTATTCCATAAGAGCAGTACACACATATTTTACTGTCTCTTTTGTAAATTTATTTGTTTATCACAATTTGGTAGTGATCGTGGGATGGAAGTATCCAAATAGTATTTGTTAGAATATTGTTATACATTAGAAACACTGAGAGTGGAAATTTTGTAATTTGTGTTATTGCTTCTTGTGGGACTTAATAGTTGTTCTTTCTTTTGCTTAACTGTGGGACTTAGTAGGTACATCTTCTTGTCTTTAAGTGGAACTTGGTGAGGAGGCTACTTGTATTTGGGATAGAACTCAGAGCTCTTGGGCGTGGGTGATTGCGAGCAAGAGATTATTTGAGCTTGATATGCGGCTCGCTTGCTTGTACCTCTGACGACCTTAGCCGAACTTGTTCTTTGTATTGATGATCGATATGAAGGATGAGTATCCACGGCGGTGATGACCGTCGATCGACGGGGACCTTAAGCGGCGTGTTCTGGCTTGGACTCATTTATAAGGATTGAATGTTCGGTGTATTTCTATGTTGGGCTTGTGAATTAAACGAGATTTTTGCAGCGATGTTGCATTGCGAGATTTATGAATAATGAGATTAGCTTTATAGCTTATTCACAGATATTAGTGTTAACTGAGAGAGATGCAGTAGCCGATTACCGTTAGATTTTAACTTCAACGAAGAATTATTGAGTTTGTGCAATAATTCTTCATTTCATCAATCCTATTTAGGACACACGGAGGTATTTTCAACCACAGCGAATTGTTTTACCTTTAGCAGTTTTAAAAGATTTAGCTTTAGGAAATACCGAGGAGGTTTTTAAAATTATTTTTTAACTTAGGTGTTTTGGATGTGAATATTGTTTTGGGGATGTCATTTCGAGAAAATGAGAAATTTGTTATAATTTCTTTGGGATCTTTTTTGCTGTTGGTTGATTTAGTTTGAATTGGATTAGCGTCTTAGTTGAATTTTGAAGCGAGATTTGGGCCAGGTCGAATAATTGATAATTTCTCTCCAGGAAACAAAAGGCGCCTATTTTGAGAGAAAGGTTCAGTTTTAGGTAAATATATTTTTCGTATTAATGGCCTTTTGGGCGCTTTATTTTTTAATCTTCATAATTCTGAGTCTCGTTTGAATCAGAAACTTTTTGAAGCTTGATTCATAAATTTACCGGCCTCTAGCTTTAAATTTAATGTCACGTTTAATTAGAGGCTATTTTCTAGGAAATCCTTGTTAGACCGAGGATTTTTACGATTAAATTTGGGGTACCGATTGAGAGCACTAACCAACGTATCGACTTTTTTTTAGTGGATCGGGTTTTGGTGGTGGAATTAATTGCATCTTGTCATTTAATTATATTTTAATAAATTTTCACTATCTACAATATTTATTATCTCTTTATATTAAATCTTCATTTTAAATATTTGCACTGGATCCCGAAAATATCATTAACATAAATTTCAGTTTTATTCCACTTAAGGCCAACGCCATACCAAAGATTCAACTCACCTCGGAATTGGGCACACGAATCAAATCAAACAAACCGTTCGATGTACCTGGGCTCATGATTTACCAGCTACCCCGGTCCCACAAACTAGTTTATTATTGTCGGCTTTTTGTCGTTTCTCTTGTCTCCTCGTCGCTTTGCATGTCTCTCTTACCCCTTCAGCTCACCAATTATCTTCCTACAACCTCCTCATCCAAATATCTGAATTTCATGGTCTTTGCTTTATTTATTCATTGTACATATCTCATAATGGTTCATATAAAAGCTTAAAACCAAAAGGGTATGTAACAAAAGAGATAAACATTCATTCTTTTTATTATTAGTATAATTATGAGTAGTCAAAACTTGATCTTGGTTAGTATTAGAATACTTGATAGCTCCTGATTAATCGAGGCATATAGCTCGATTAACTACGTATCTCGGGACCAAAGACCGAAAAAACAATTAGTGTTACGGTTTCACATTTTTAGAACACTTGTATCTTCTTTTCAAGCTTTATTGTGTACCCTCAAGTTTGGTTTGGTTTGGTTCTTGATTTGCATACATGGCTGGTGATAGTGAAATTAATGCAAATGAATGCAAGGTACTGTATTTGTATGGTACTTCTCTTATTCTTTTTATCTTTTTGGAGGGCTCGTGTTTATTTGGCTTAACTATGAGATTATCATAATCTGTATATAATTGATGTTTGGATACGTCGTATTCATATAGCTAAAGTCATTTAATGGGATTACTTATCATATTCTTTATATAATTCATGTTTTAGCTTTGCCATATATATAGTTAATTGTACTTATATTCGAGAGTTTTTGGGTTGTGAAAGTAATTTTTGGTTAAAGATTCAATCTTTGCTTTCATTTTAGTGTTTTTAGCTGATAGCGAAGTTATATTCTTTTTCTTGCTTGTATGTGAATGACCTTTTTTTACTTACTAATTTATGTTGTGGTTTTCAGAGGTTTATCTGTCTATTTTTTAGTTCCAGTTTCTTTTGTTGTATATCATAAGTATTTTTTTCTTTTACATGATGTTTAATTGATCATCGATAGCCTTAAATGGGATTAATATATAGTCTAGTAATTTTTTATATCATACTAAGTAAAAATAAATTATTCCTTGTTTAGTTGGTTGAGTTTTCTTTTTTCTGCAAGGCCAAGTGTGAGTGAGCTCCTAATATTTATGTATGTTTTATGATTTTGGCAGCGGATGGTTCCTCTTAATACATGGATCCTTATATCTAACTTGAAGCTTGCATATAACATGCTCCGTCGCCCTGATGGTACATTTAATCGAGATTTGGCTGAATTCCTCGACCGTAAAGTATGTGCAAACACGATTCCGGTTGATTTTGTTTACTCGTTTGATGTTTTCGATCGAACTACAAACCTCCTTAAAAGGGTTTACAGACCTTCCCAAGAAAATGAAACACACCGGGGAATAGTTGACCTTGTCAAGCCTTTGAGTACAACGGAAATTGTTCCAGTCATTATTTACTACCATGGTGGAAGCTTTGCTCATTCGTCAGCTAATAGTGCAATATATGATATATTTTGCCGGCGTTTGGTAAGATTCTGCAATGCCATTGTTGTATCTGTAAACTACCGTCGAGCACCAGAATACAGGTATCCATGTGCATATGAAGATGGATATGCAGCTCTCAATTGGGTTCGCTCAAGATCTTGGCTGCAAAGTGGCACAGATTCTAAGGTTTATGTATATTTGGCAGGAGATAGTTCTGGTGGTAATATTGCTCACCATGTTGCTGTGAGGGCAGCTGAGTCTGGAGTGGAAGTATTAGGCAATATTCTTCTCCATTCAATGTTTGGCGGGCAAGAGAGAATGGATTCAGAGAAGAAACTGGATGGGAAATACTTTGTAACAGTTCAGGATAGGGATTGGTACTGGAGAGCATATTTACCCCAAGGTGAAGATCGGGACCATCCTGCCTGCAATATATTCGGCCCAAGGGCTCGAAGCCTTGAGGGGTTACAGCTTCCAAAGAGTCTCGTGGTGGTTGCTGGTTTGGACCTTGTTAAGGATTGGCAGTTGGCGTATGCCGAAGGGCTTAGAAAATCTGGGCATGACGTTACAGTTCTCTATCTTAAAGAAGCTACCATCGGTTTCTATTTCCTCCCAAACAATGATCACTTCCGATGTCTGATAGGGGAGATTGATAAATTCATCCATCATCACTCTCAATAGATGATATAACTAACGGTAGCCGCCTATAACAAGAAGCTTGACATTTACTTATAGTATTATAGGTCGGATCGATTTACCATCGGTCTCGTTAAGTTGGTTCATGCAAATAGGGAAGCCTTGATTAGGCTACTGACAGACAGGGGAGTTTGATAAAATCTCGTTAGGCTTTTGTATTCAAGATGTTTGTGTAAAGCTAATTTCATGATATTGTGAATTATCTGTCTGTTATACTTTTGCTCTAAGTATATATAAGAAGTTTTGTGTTTAAAGTTATCACTGGATGGATTATCTGGGGTAGACAGTAGACTTCATTCTCTTCTTGTTTCATATTCCTTTCAGTAGTTTTAAAATGATTTAATGGCTCAATATATAAAATGATTTAAGGAGTGTAATGGTCAATTTCGGAGAGGATATTTCACCTCATTATCTACATTTTTATCATGACTCCTTTAATTATATGTAAACATCATGGATAGTTATGATACAGCTATTGATCACATGATGAGTTTACGGGAAATCACAGTACGTGGAAATGAGGGAGTACGAAAGAAAGAGTAGCCAGGGATCGTTTTGCGTAAAAGGAGTAAGAATCCTTGATAAGTTATTATCATCCACCCGATAAGATATTTATATCATCCATTTATATTTACTAAATATTGGGACGTATTGATAAAGTATGATGTGAGACTTATGATAGTCGTATCATCTATTTATCTATCGCTATTTATATCTATATCTACCTATATATATAATGTATATAGCGAGGAGTTGTCTTAAAAGTTTATTTCGCTTTCGTGATTGAGCAATTTAAAATATCACACTTAATAAGAGGTATGATTGTATTTTGATAATTTTAATTAAAAGTAAAAGGCTATAAATCTGAATCTTATAATATAGGGTTACAAATGCAAATAGAATTGTTTATTATAGAGGCTATTCTGAAGTTGTATTTGGTATGAAATTATAGGACTTTACTTAATAAAATTATTAAGTTTGATATAAAATTAACACATTATTTTTACTTGAATAATCAAAAGTATTATGTTAAGAATAATTATGAGTTAAAAATATTAGGTATTTGCATATTTTCTTCAAAAATTATACTTGTATAAAAATTATTGAAAATTTCAATCATCAAAGTTGAAGAATTTTCAAATTTATTTTTTGAAACATGTAGAATTTATTCTTATTGAAATTTGTAGCTAAACAATTCATATATAGTAATGAAAAATAATATTCCCTCCGATTTTTTTTACTTGACATCCTAGCATTTTTCACGTTAATTAAGAATCAATTAAGAATGTAGTATATTTTACCTATATATCCCTAATCAATAACTAAAATAACAATTAATAGCATTAAACATAAGTAGAACTTTATATCTATTTATGCTTTTAACTTTTGAATAAATTAAGTATGGGCTTAAAAGGAGGAAAAACTAATAAAGAAAAACTAATGAAACGTTACATTGGAATTCCAAAGTGAAAACTATTTCAAAATATAAAAAAAATTAATGGATGTCAAGTAAAAAACAGGAGGCATTAGGAAGTAGGAGTATAAAGTTAAAGTCATTCAAAGCGGTTTAATATGAAGTAGAGGCTTTCGCACTTTTTGTTCTGATTATCACAGTATTATACAATATCACGATGAAAATATTTAAAGTATTAATATATTTAAAACAATTTACTAAAATAATATTATAATTTGTTATTCGAATCTAATATTATGTATATAAAAATAAGGAGAAGACAAAAGTTTGTTAAATTTGATCATTAAAAATAATATAAGACAATCTTTCTCGATAGATAAAAAAGTGTTCAAATTATGTATGAATAGCGTAATAATTATAACCGAGTTAGCGTTTAATTTTGAACTGAAATACTTTATAAAAAATTTTGTTATATTATATCGACATATAATATTTTGAGCGTGCTTTTATAATATGCTTGTGTCATAAGCTATCAATTTTGTTGAATGAATTTTTTAAATAATTATCCTTATTGAAAAAAGAAAATTGGAAGCAGTCTTTTAGAGAAATAGATCGTATTTAGTATTTATAAATTTTGAATTTGGTGGTTGAGTTTTGAATAGATTTTAACTATTAAAAGAAAATCCATAAACATTTTAGAGATGGAGGTAGTATCACCGGTCTTCGCTAATTTTTTAATTTTGTCGGTTAGGTTTAAATAATTTTGGTATTGAGCAAGAAAATTGAGCAATCTTTTAGAGATGGATGTGGGGAAATTTAATATTTATAAATTTTTAAAACTTTCTTTGGTTGACTTTAAATAATTTTAAGCTATTCAAAAGAAATTAATTTAACCTTTTAGAGATGGAGGTAGTATGATGTTTTTCCATAATTTTTTAGAATTTTGTTGGTTGAACTTGATCATCAAAGTTGTAGAATTTTCAAAAATTTGTTTGAAACATGCTTAAATTTATTCTTAATAAAATTCTGACTAAATAATTCACATGTAGTAATTAAAAATAGTATTGGAAAGTAAAGTATAAGTGAAAGTCATTGCTCCTTTACATTTTAATATGAAGAAGCGGAGAAGCACTTCATGTATTGTTTTATGTTAATATGGAGTATTATATAATACAATGAAAAATATTTAAATTATTAATATATTAAACGTAATTTACTAAAAATATTATATTTTTTTATTCGAATGATAATCGTGTGTATAAAATTCAGGATTGACAAAGTTTGTTAATTTGTTCATTAAATTAATCAAAGGCTGATCTTTTCTCGATGGATAAAAGTATTCAAAATATATGTATGGGCGTAATAATTACTGACAAGTTGATGTTTTTAATTTTGAACTCAAATACTTTATAAAATTTTTGTTATATTATTATGTGAAATATAATATCAACATACTAATATTTTTCAACTTACTTTAGTATTAATATGATAATTTTGATTGACCAAAATTGTATATTTAATTATTAAGATAATAAAATTAGTTAATTTTGACTATTGAAAATCTCTTAGCCAATGAAGGTAATAAGAATATAGTAATTACAAGTTATCGGTTTGTTGGTGGAGTTTTAAAATAATTTGTGTCATTGAAAGAAAATTGAGCGATGCTTTTGGGGAGCGACGTCATATTTAGTATTTATAAATTTTAAATTTTTGAGTTGAGTTTAAATAATTTTAACTAAAGAAAATTCATGAATATTTTAGAGAGATGGTGATATCACGGAGTCTTCATAATTTTTTTAGTTTTATTCTTTTTGTTTTGTCGGTTGAGTTTAAATAATTTTGGTATTGAGCAAGAAATTGAGCGATCTTTTAGATATGGTTTGAAATTTAGTATTCATAAATTTTAAATTTTGGTTGTTAGCTTTTTAAATAATTTTAACTATTCAGAAATCAGTGCCTTTTTTAGAGATGGAAGTCTTATGATATTTTTCACTTAATTTTTTAAGTTTTTTGATTGGGCTTTAAAATTTGGTATTGAAAAAAAATTGAACCTCTTTTTAAAGATGGATTTTGTATGCTTAGTATTCTACAATTTAATGGTTAAATTCTTAATAATTTTGACCATTTAAAGAAAAAACCGAACAACCTTTTTAGAGATGAAGGTAGTATATAATGTCGTAATTTTTGAAATTTTGTTTGGTTTGAGATTTAAATAATTTTGATTATTGAAAAAGAAAATTTAACGATCTTTTAGAGATAAATTTAGTGTGTAGTATTCATAACTTTTATATTTAAATGATTGAAAAATTATATTGGTTATTTAGTTTGATTTCTCAAAGATATAGAGGTCATTAATTTACTTAGATGATCATGATTATCTTAGTAGGTAATAATGTATTAGACAGTGAATATATACAAATATCTTAGATGATCATAACTGTCTTAGTATTCGTATAGGAAATAGAAAAATTTGTATATGGAAAAAAATCATATCATGATTACGTAAATGATATCTTAACTTTTAAACAATTTTCTAAAAGAGGTACATTCCGATTATGCATCAAAAGAATATTGGAGTCAAAATTTATAAAAGGTCAACTAATAAAAATCAAAACTTGATAATGTTTAAGTAATGAAAGTTATACCGCACATTAAAGTATAATACTATTGAAGCTATAATTCTTTATAAAATATAAGGCATATGGTATAATTTTAGAAGCCATGCTTGTGAAACATTATTGTAATTATTTTTCAAACTATGTGATTCGTTTTTAAACTTCAAATGATGTATTTACCACATAAGAAAAATCTCATTCCCATTGAGTTACCTATTGTGAGTGAAACATACAAAGTTGAGCTTTTTTATTAGTAGAATAATGATGCTTTAATTTTATGTCAATAGCGTATAAATTTTTTCTTATTAGGATATATTTTTTTACTAATATATATGAAATAATAATTACAAATAGTAACTCACTTGGTATAGTGATTTTTTTTCAAAACTATAATGCTTATTTTAAATTATTATTATGAGATTTACTTAATTATAATAATTTAATTATATTTTTTATACATATTTTCATCTTGTATACTTTTTATAAAAAGTATTAATGAGTCCTACCTTCTAAACTAGATTTGTTCGTTTTTATTAAAATTAAATAATAGGATAATGTCAATTACTACATATAAAATTTTTCATATTATATTATAGTATATATGTATAATTTGAGCAAAGCTGCTTTTTATTTTAAATTTTGTATTTGAATAATGTTGTGAATGTTTAATTAATTAGCTATATATCTGAGTATAGATATGTATTACAAGTTTTACATTATTAAATTTTACTACTAGATGTCACATTAGTTTACATTGTTTCTTTCTTTACCCGTATATTGAATATTACGACAAAATATAAAAGATATAATAAATAATAAATCAAAATACCAAACATAATATACAAAGCTAAAAATTAAAGACATAATTGAGAAGACTAATACTTTGACAAATGTAAAATAACGAAAACTTAAACTCAGCGTTTATCTTGACGAGTTCATAATTAATTATAGATGAAGTAGAACAATGATATGATTTCATATTATTTTCTTTGAAGCTATCACGTAATAGTTCTTAATTTTATAATAAAATTGTTAGAGAGAAGATCTTAGAAGGATTAACATTGCCTTAATATTCTTTTAGTTGAGACAACCTATTAATTTGAAAGCAGGTATGGTATTGTATAGATAATAAAAAAAAAAATAAGATAATTGCTTAAGAAAAAAATATAATGGAGCTTCTGAAAGAATAAAAGTAAAAGTAAGCAACCCAAAGAGCAGAAAATAAAATGAAATTGATCTTGAAAATAATGATGATGCATTGAGGAGCATGCTTTAATTATGAAATAAAAAGACAAAAGATTGAAATTTTGTGATTTAATATGAAATTGAATTTTAGATAATAAAGTTTAAAATAATGTAGAGAATATTTTTGATTTTATGATTTCATAGTTTTTAGAATTTGTGTGAATCATATTACTTTATGAGGCGTAATTTGGTGTTCTTCTTTATAATACCCATTTGTATATGTGTGTTGAATTTAGTGTTTTGTATACTTCTGGCATGTTTGTCTTTTATAACTCATTAGAGAGAAACAAAGATGCGCAAAGTGAGTATGAAGAAGCAGTGAAACCTTGATATTTTATAAGGAAATTGATAATGCTTTAAAATATATATAATTATATTTATTAAAATAATTTAGTTTTCTACCACTATAATTTTATGTTATTTTATCGCTTGTAATAAAAGGCTACGTAATTTTATGCTTGGCTTATACTTGAAGATGCAAATTTAGAATCCGACGAGCCAATAAATAAAAAAATAAAAAATATAGTCATCAAATGATAATATAAAGTATAGACCTTTCAATTCTTAGTTGCTATTTTCATACCAAAAAATGCCTTTTTTACTGATTTTTCAACAATGATTAACTACTTGTAATATAAAATTTGATTTGCAATTTACAGGAAGTCAATAATAAATAGATGGAATATTATTAAAAATTGTATTGGGCAAGAGATAGCAGTAGCAGAATTTGCTAAAAAATTCTTCACCAATTTATTGTAATCAGTCTGGTAAATTATTTAATTAATTTTCAATTTTTCCATTTTCTGTATGCTAAAAATGTAATCTTGATCAGTTTTTGGTTCACTTGATGCTTTATTTCTTGGCTTAGATTTTATTTATTTTAATTGCTAGAAGGGATTTTTTGTTAGTTTCTGTTATCTGAAGAATTCATCATCATCATGATGTAATAGAAGCTCAGAGTTCTTAATTTTCTTTATATATATGATGCAATGGAAGCTATTATTGAACTTAAGTTATAAGATATGAGCTTGGAATTTAATTACTTTTCTATTTTTTTTCATATTCTGTATGCTAGAAATGTAATCTTTATCAGTTATTGGTTCACTTGATGCTCTATTTCTTGTGTTAGATATGATTTCATTTAATTGCTAAAAGTTGATTTTTTATTAGTTTCTGTTAGATGAAGAATTCATCATCATCATCATCATCATCATGTAATTGAAGCTTAAATTTCTAATTTTTCTTTATATGAATGAAGCAAGGAAGCTAGTATTGAACTTTAGTGATAAGATATGAGCTTGATTTGAGTGTATCTTGAGTTTTCAATTGACATTTTTGCATGAAGTGTGGAAATGGTGGGTCTTTCCGTGTCGTATGATGCAAAGATTTATATTATCTGGCTCTTGAATATAATGGAATATATCAAAATGACCCATTACACTACCTACACTTCTTATCTATGGAGAAATCGTAGATAGTGTTTGCACTTCACTCTCGGGTCAATTCGAAAACAACCTCCTTATTATCACAGCGGTAAGGCTGCATACTATCCAACTCCCGCTTACCCCGCTTAAGCGGGAGCCTCTTCAAAGGCATTGGAGTATGTTAATGTTAATGTTAATGTATGTATGATGCAAGGCAAGCTAGTATTGAACTTTAGTTATAAGATATGCGCTCAAGTTGACTGTTAGAGTGCATCATGAGTTTTCCATTTGTTGGAGGAAGTGTGGAAATGGTGGGATGCAAAAATGATATTGGAATTCACCTTTTGATCCTTTGAACAATTTCTTTATGCAGTGTAATGGTCTAAAATGTATGCTGAAAGACTGGGTTTTTTAAGTGATCGAATGGGGTATGCTTTGAGCAGATTGGAAATTGATTCTGGACTCTTTGATGGTTCAAGTTCCGACTATGTCTTTGATGGTTCAAGTTCCGAATATGAAACTTCTAATGGTCGTCTTTTCAATAAGTCAGTGGGTAGTTTGGATCATGAAATTGCCCAGCTTACAAAGCTTAGATCAGAACCCCATGAAAATTTAAGTAGAGACATGCCAGGTAGGCGGGTGTTGCCTCTTTCAACTGTGAAAATGCTAGCTGGTCGAGAAGCTAACGTTTCAGGAAGAGGGAGGTTTTCATCATCAGATTGTTGTCATGTCCTAAGTCGATATTTGCCTGTTAGTGGTCCTTGCGTTGTCGATCAAATGACATCTAGAGCTTATCATTCACAGTTTTCTGCTGATGGTTCTCTTTTCATTGCTGGCTTTCAGGTATTAATAACATATGAAAAGTAGACATCACCTTAACCCTATTATCGTTCTTTTGAGTTTACTTTTGAATCTCATGAAATGCCAAATTTTGTCAACGTATCATCAAAAGATTTACCTACTGCAGTGTAATAGGATACTGTTAAGCAGTTCAGCTTGGTTTCTTCTAATTTTTTAAATGGCTTAAGCTAGCTTCTTCGGATTCTTAGCCTATATAAATGGATCAGACATTTTCAGCATATTAAATAGCTCATTCATAGTCTGTTTTAAATCCTTTTCCAGGGAAGCCACATTCGAATATACAATGTAGATAAAGGGTGGAAAGTTCAAAATAACATAACAGCGAAATGCTTGAGGTGGACAATCACCGATACATCTCTTTCTCCAGATCAAAAATCCCTTGTAAGTTTATTAGCAGGTTTGATGAATTTTAGGTCCCCATATAAGGATTATTTCTGTTTTAAGTTGAAAGGGAGTAGATCGACACGTGCAACAGCTGACGGGTAAATCAAATAGAGGCAGCCGGTATTGCTTTGCTTACAACATTAACATTCCTTATGCCTGCTCAATGTGGCTGAATATTCTCTTTTATCTTCAGTGTTTTTGCTTTAATATTATCTGTGCACATGCATGTTCCCATTGTACATGTTAGTGCGAGTATTACTCATTCAATATTAACCATATGGTATCTATTGACTTCTATTTGCTTAATCTAATTATTACAATGGAACTTGGAATTCCTATGCAAGATTCCCATTGTTCATGTTAGTTCGAGTATATTTTTTACATTGCTCTAAAACTCATTCAATATGTGCCATAGCCCATATGTTATCTCTTGAATTTTATTTGTTTGAGCTAATTATTACAATCGAGGTTGGAATTCTCTGGTACTTTTCTGTTTCATTTTGCCTATTTGCATGGGTATTGAAATGTTAGGATATGAGTAAAATTACCTCTTGTCCCTAATAATGTTGAAATAGTTAAAAAGTAATCTCTTACAGCGCTTGCTCTAACTCTGTCTTTCTGGACATTGCTATTGTAGGTCTATGCCAGCATGTCACCCATTGCCCATATTGTAAAAATTGGATCTGCTTCGATGGAATCTCATGCAAACGTTACGGTATGAATCATAATTCTTGTTGATCTCGAATCCATATATGTATGTTAGAGATTTTATATATAGTAAGTATACCCGTGTAGAGGAATGTGTACCTGCTTAAGGTTTATCAAAATTTATCTCAGATGTCATGATTATGGTCCCTCAAATCTTTACAGAACCAAGATGCATTTGTAATTTTGCCTTACATGTATAATACTCTTAATATGATTTTGGAAGACTAAGTTATTCTGCATCAACATTCTTGTAGAGATTTCTAATGGCTATATTTGTTAAGTCGGAGAATGTTTTTACTCTTTGTTAATCATTAATCTCATCCAATATATGTTATCTTTCGTGAGTTTTACCTAACGTTTTAAGTAATAGTATGAATCCAATATACTCAAAGTAATTTGTTCCACAAAAATGTGGATCTCTGAGTTTGAGAAAATCCAATCAGTTCTTTTGCTACTTATTACAATATGGTATTTTCTCTTCAATATGCAGGATGTACACAAAGGCTTGGATTTTTCTTCTGGTGATGCCGATGTATCTTATTTTGGGGTATTTTCCATCAAATTTTCAACAGACGGCCGCGAAGTTGTAGCTGGTACCAGCGATGATTCAATTTGTGTTTATGATCTCCAAGCAGATAAACGTTCCCTTCGAATTTCAGCCCACAGGGTAGTGATGATGCTTTATAAATCGCTCCATCCTATGGTAGAATTATACATCATATGGCTGCTTTCACTTATTGGAACGATATGTTGGATTAGCTGAAGTTCTTGCATGAAGTCTCATTTTTATGATGTATCCTATTAATTGTTCTCTTATAATGCGAGACTAACCACCTAACATGTCCTTTTGTTGAATAAGTTTTTTCTAAGGCCTCAGTTCAAAACAATAAAAGAGGATCAGCACAATTGTGTCCTGTTGACATGGCCTTTGTATTCACCATTGAGTGAAATAGTATTGGCTTTGTTAACGCCATATGTATTGGCTTTTCATGCAGTCAGATGTTAACTCTGTATGTTTTGCTGATGAAAGCGGCCATCTTATTTATTCTGGAAGTGATGACAATCTCTGCAAGGTAATTTGTACTGCTTAATAAATCAGAGACCATTTGCATTGCATTTGAATAATATTCGCTTTAGTGAGTGTTTGTTCGGGATTTCAGAATCTAATAGTCTACTTGCTTATTACTGTTTCACCCAGCTTCAAACTTCTTAACAATATATTTAACTTAATAATTAGTTCATGTTAAATTTCGCACAATATCTCTGCTTCCTTTTTCCTTACTGTCAATGATACCTAAAGACGTTAAGACAAGTATACTGATGTAAGATACTAGTTAAAGACATAATGAAGTTATTACAATATATCCTTACTTCTGTCTATATTATTATATGGAATGTTCATTTTCATCATATCTATAGGAGTACATAAGAATTTAAATATTAAAAATAGTAGGCGTACATAGTCTCAAAATTCATTGCTGTTGAAATCCATTCCTTCGTCTTAAAGACTGATTTTAAAGATCAGATTTTCACTCCATAACTATAACCTATTATGAACTTAGAAAGTGCTGTCTTGTTCTAATCTGATCTCCAATATTATTTTTTAAGCCTAAGTAGAGCTATTCGCTGTATTATTTGCTAAGAGGGAATGATTCAGATGGTTTTTCCAATATTATTTCTTTCTGATAATCTGTTTCCTTGCATAGGTTTGGGACAGACGTTGCTTTAAGGCCAAAGGAAAACCAGCTGGCATCTTGACGGGACACCTTGAAGGAGTTACATTTATTGATAGTCGTGGAGATGGGCGATATTTTATATCAAGTGGTAAAGATCAGACTATCAAACTCTGGGATATCCGCAAAATGTCCTCAAATGCTGGCCCGTAAGCTTAGCCAGGATTTATTCAATCTTGCATCCTGTAGTTCCTTTTGACTAGTAGTCTACGTTTCCTTGTTGGACATCACGACATGCTTTAGAAAGTTACTAACATTTCTTTTACATATTAAAAATGCATATTTTTCCAGATTCACTTGTCTTCATTTTCTTCTAAATATTCGGCCCTTAGTAAGGATTCAAACCCAAGCCTCATCATTGCGAGTGATACCCATGGTCACTAGGATAACCCTGGTGGTTCAGATTCCCTTGTCATCTAGTATTGCATCTACTTTCTTTAGTGTCATTGTTGAAGTCATTAACTAATATATTTCTGCCTTCGTGTGAAACTAGGCTTCTTCCAGTCTAGACATTTTTCTATTTCTCATAGAGAGGTGATTTTTGGGCTTCAAAACTTGATAACCATTCTCAACAGTAAATTGTTTATATTGTGTTTTGGGGTGCCACCATGCCTAAATTAGCTGCTTTTTCTAAATCCCTTTTTATACCTGTGACTCACTCACTCACCATTACTTGACCTTGTTCTGTATGATAGGAAAATTCATCGTAGAAATTATGAATGGGATTACAGATGGATGGACTATCCACCTCAGGCAAGAGATTTAAAGCATCCATCTGATCTATCGGTGGCTACTTACAAAGGTCATTCTGTCTTGCGAACTCTTATTCGCTGCTACTTCTCCCCAGAACATAGGTGAGAATTTATTAAAGTATATGATATTTCCTTGAATAATTAGTTAATAAATATACCCTTTGTTCAACTCTTACAATTTGTCCAAAATTCCATTGATGTGTTTTGTCAATATTAATTCTGCAGTACTGGCCAGAAATACATCTACACTGGATCTCATGATTCAAATGTTTATATATACGACTTGGTACGTATGAGATCCTTTTTGCAGATTTTCTTTGCCCCTCTAATTCAAAGCTTCATCCAATTCTAACTCTTGAATATGACATTTCCAGAATCAACTAATTATGATGTACCATTCACAAAATTTAAAACTTCGTCTTCCCCAACTGACTTGTGTTTTCAATATTCTTGTAGATAACTGGAGCGCAAGTTGCAAAACTGCAGTACCATAAGTCAACTGTAAGGGATTGTAGTTGGCACCCCAATTATCCAATGCTCGTTAGCTCATCTTTCGACGGGGATATTGTCAAATGGGAATTTCTTGGAAGTGAGGAATTGCCAGTCCCAGAAAACAAGTAGCACCTTCGTAAAAGATTTGCTTGAATTCTGCTTGCACATACTGCCAGGTAAATGTTATGTTTTTCTTAATAGAGAACTTGGCATGCAAAATATGTAGTATTCAATAAGCAATTAATTATTGCAATGCAAACATGTATCATGGGGGGAACTAGAGTAGGGCTTGTGTACCAGCTCATATCACTGAGAATTTACTTAGCGATCATTCCCAGTGTATCTGTATATAGGGATAATCTTGTATTGATGATGTTAACTCATTCATTTAGCATCTACATTTTCTCTCATATAATCCACAAAATAGATAGGTGTACATCATTGATTACCAAAGTTTAATAAATGAATTTGAACTCTCCCAATATTTTGTCCAGTTTCACCTTTCATCAATTCTTGATTTTGCTCTTCTTCCATTCAATGCATTGCTGAGTTGGCCTTGTCTTCTGCTTTCCAGCCTTCAAAGGGCAAGGAGTCTGGACCTTTAAGGCCATACAATTATATTGCAAACACATAGAGATACTCATTGGAATCTCAACAGTTGGACTCATATCAATCCCTGTCAAGTAGTTATGCTGCAAATACAATATTTGTATGTTAGACCCTAACCGGTTAACGAAGCTAGCTGGTACCCTACCCGAAAACTTGTTGTTATTCAGATAAAGATTCTGGACCATTGAAAATAGTGGAGATACTTCACCCCATAGCTTGTTGTAGCTTAAATCAACGGTGGGGATCGTAACGTGGTCAACCGGTTTAACTGAACCGGTAAACGAGTTCCTTTGCAGCTGAAGATTAGATAACTTGAAGCTGAATAACTCGCTCGGGATTGAACCGGTGAACTGGTTCAGGCTAAGGTCGAGGTAATCCAACCGGTTTAGCCTCGAAAGTACCTGATCAACCCGTCCGGTCAGCCGGTTCCATGATAAAGATAGGAATTGCAGGGAAGCAGGCAAGGAAGTTGGGGAGATCGAACCGGAGAGAGCATTGTGCTTGAGGTCGAGCCGAGTCAGAGTCGAAGACACAAACGATGGAATCGGACCGGTGAACCGGTTATGACAAAGAATAACGTTGGACAAAACCGGTAAAGACCCAATACTATATGGAATAGTCTCAGTGAGCTGGTTGAAGCTAAGATCAAGTGTCTGAAGCTCCCGGAGCTGACCAAATGATGCCGGAATCCCACCGGAGATGAAGTTCCGGCTAATACCAAGAAACCTTAAATTCCTCAGCTGCGAAAACGTCTCGGGTAACGGCCCGAGAATCCGACCTGGGACAACTGTGAACTCAACAAGAGACGAAAGCTTCCCGATAGCAGGGTCTAGCCGTCCGGTTAGACCTGGTGAGCTAGCTCGAGGATCGCCTAGATTTAATGCAACCACTTTGTCTCCATTGCAATAAACACCAGCAAAACTGCATGGATCAGAAGTGAAATCCCAAGACTCGAAATAGTTTGAACCAGGCAAATCATTTAGCTCTTTTCGAAGTAATTGTAATGCCAAGAAATCTGTTGGGTCTAAAATAGCATAAACATTCAAAATATGAGTCACAAACAACAGTAAACATGCAAACTTCAACCCCATTTTCTTCAAGTGTATGTTTGTTCTTGTTTGGTATTGGAAAAGATGACAAGTAGAGTATATGTAGAAGGGAAAAAGAGTGAGGTGTTTGAATGCTTTAATGGAGACAGAAAATCCAACTTACAAAAGGAAAATATATACAAATAGGATATGAAGATCAAAAGCAAACAAGAAAAGAAGAGTAGCTTGAATGTGAAGCAAAATAACTAGTGACGCTTATATTACATACCGAAAACTACAAAGGGGGGGGTGGGTGCTTGTTGAGTACTAAGTAATGGATTTGGAGGATCTTTTGGGTTCCAAGAAAAGAGAAAATGGTGTGAGTATTTTATTTGTGTGAGGGGAAAAGTGAAGTGATAGTGTGTTAGTTGCAGCAAGTAAATAGGAAGTGAGTTTGTGTAAGTTTGATAAATTTCTATAATGTTTTTCTTGGTTTGTGTTATGTTTAATGGTGTGAGGTTTGGAAGGTCAAACGGTTGTCCGAGCCTACGTGGTAAAGGTTTGGAGAAGACAGGTCATTGGGGTTCACCTGCTGACTTGGAGTAGGACCACATCTTTTTTGCCTTTGGTTAAAGCTGTCTATATAAGCCAACGGCCAACCACGGTAATAATTACTTTGTGTCCAAAAATAATTGTGTACTTTTAGGCTCCTATATCAGGTCAAGACAGTTTATTAGGGGTTAAATCACGACCATTAAAATGTTAATGTCTAGCGTTTACAAAGAATTCATTTAAAGTGAAACTTCATATGTCGTTATCAATATCTGAACTTGTATTTTGGTGTTTAGTTTGTTGATGCATTTATCTTGTACATACACCAGGATAATTACTTGATGAGATATTTTCATAATGTCTTTAATAGTTTAAATAAGCTTGTGTTTAAATGGAATAAGGATGAAGTTGTTGTCGACGTACATGATAATTCGATATACATTTAATAATTAACTTGAAAATTCCAACTCGATTACCCTCTCGTTCAATAGAGTAATAGAGGATTAGGGGTAATGGGGTATGGATATCTATTATGGGCGGACGCCATGCCACCTCTGTTGGTGAGTAATTAAATGCATGAGATTACACCAAACCAAACTCAACAACCATATATACTCATATATTCCATTCACCATATATCACATGGAATGCAAGGTGAAAACGAAATCGATTGTGCTCCATGAAACGAAGGATATCAAAGATCACTAGCTAACATTAACTAAAATTTCAATTTCGATCATGCTAAGTTCATTTCGATCGTTTTCGGTCACTTTTTTTTTGTGTCATTTGCCCAAAAAGTAAATATGACCATCTAGATGATCATGACATACATACTATTGAGGATGTATTAAATATTAATGTACAGTGGCTGATCAATTGATACAAGACCTTTTTTTCTTCTTCCTCTATGATACTTTATTGTTTTAAATATTTCCTACTGATCCACGGAATGTATGGTAGATGGAGATGTGTTGATGCAATGTCTCTTTCATCCAGCTGCTCTACTTATTATTACTCATGCTACTCTTTTCAATTATTTTATTTGCATGCCATGCATGATGCATGTTTATAGACTTATCTTCTCCATCAAGACTACTGTTTCTACTTATCTCCCTATGGCTAATAATTACACATATATACCGTGCAATGGCTTAAATGATTAGTAAGCCCCTACCCAAGGTATTGATGGTTTGCTTATTGATCATTTACCAATTTTACCGACTTTGATAGGCATTTTAATACCCATTGTTGCATGAATATATTGACAAAAATGTGCTGGAACAATCTGTGGTGATTTATGAGGTCAGTTTATCAAATTTATAACGTATAGATTCGGAATTTCGAGACGAAAAGTTACAGTTCGATCACTTGTCGAGTCAAGGACTCGGTGTTGAGACTAATTAAAGACAGGATCAACACTTTCGATCCATTAGAACACAAGCCTCAACTCATTGAAGTCGATATAAGTTGAAGATGTATTTGTATATGTTTATCCCAAGACAAGATCATAAGAAATTGGTTTGTCAATGTCCATAAATAGAAAAGAATTAGCACCCTATTCTCATGCTTGCATTATTTTTGCTATAACTTATAATAAACTAAATATCTTACAACTTAAAATTAGAAATAAATTTTGTTGACTTATTGCAATAATGCAATCTCCCAAATTCCCAAAATCACATGCAACACATAACCTCCATAATATTTGACTTATCATAATCTCCAAAATCTAGTTCCCACATTAATATAAATAATTATCACAAACATTTCAATCTTTGATCAAAATGCAACCTCTAAACTCCATTTTCTTCATATTAACCACATTATTAATCTCCTTAAACCCCTCATTAACCCGTTTTCTCCTCCAAAACGCCGCCATTTCATGCCCCCTCAACTTCACACTCCTCACCACCCTCTCTCCGCCGCCTACCTCCGCCACCTCCTCCTTCCGCTGCCAATATCTCCGCCTCGGCCTCCGCCTCCTCCTCGCAGATCACCTCCGCCGCACCTCCGCCTTCCTCCCCCCTCTCTCCACCTCCTCCTCCTGCTTCAACTCCTACAAAAATATTTTCGAAAACTTTGATATTGAAAAATCATGTAATATTACGGAAAATTGGAGTGCACAAGGGTGTTTGAATATCTCCACGCGCTTTGAGTTTGAGGCGCGTGTGAAAAGTGCTGAGCTGGAGAGTTTGAAATCTAAGTGCAGTGAGATGCTTGTAGGGTCCACGTGTAGCGCGTGTATTGAAAGTATTGTTGCGTTGAGAGGTACGAGCCTCGGGGATGAGTTTGGGGATAATATTATTGATTGTCCTGCGTTCGCATCGATTTACGCCGCCGCGATCGCGAATCGATACGGCCCCGAGGATTCGAATACCGCTAAGTGTTTGTTTTATATCGATTTAGTTAGCGTTGGAAAATCGAGTAGTAGAAGGAGGATTGTTGTGGTTGTTGTGATTGTTGTTGTTTGTGTTGTTGTATTTGTTGTTGTTGTTGTAGGTTTAGTGGTGTGTGTTTATAGGAAGTGGATTAAGCCGAGGAAGAGGTTTCGAAAAACGGGGAGTAGTGTGGGGTTTTATGGATTGGATTTTAGTATGGAGATTGTTAGTTTGAAGGAATTCAGTTTTGATGAGGTTAAGGTGGCGACGAAGAATTTTTCGAGGGATAATATCATCGGGAGTGGGACGTATGGGAATGTGTATAGAGGCGTGTTAAGCGATGGGACTGAAGTGGCATTGAAGAGGTTTAAGAATTTAACGGTGGCTGGGAGTGAGACGTTTAAGCATGAATTGGAGATTATTGCGAGTGTTAGGCATGTGAATCTTGTGGGGTTGATTGGGTATTGTACTTGGGAGACTGCATTCGAGGGGAATCATAGGATCATTGTGTGTGATTTGTTGAAGAATGGGAGTTTGTATGATTATTTGTTTGGTTCTAGAAAGGAGAAGTTGAGTTGGCCTGATAGGCGTAAGATTGCTCTGGGTACCGCTCGAGGATTGGCTTATTTGCATAATGGAGCGCAACCAGCGATAATTCATAGGGATGTTAAGTCGAGTAACATTCTTTTGGATGAGACGTTTGAACCTAAGGTTGCAGATTTTGGGATGGCGAAGTTTACACCAGAAGGAATGACACATGTGAGCACGAGAGTTTCTGGGACGATGGGATATGTAGCTCCTGAATATGCATTGTACGGGCGTTTGACTGAGAGAAGCGATGTTTATAGTTTTGGTGTTGTGCTTCTTGAGCTCCTAACTGGGAAGAAAGCTTTCACAACCTCGGATGGTGGTCAAGTAACTCTCTTGATTGATTGGGTTTGGTCATTTGTACAAGAAGGTAGAGCGTTGGATGTAATAGAGGACAATATGCAGGACTTGGATCCTCCCAAACTAATGGAGAAGTATATAAAGATAGGCGTTCTTTGTTCACACACACAGTTATATGCTAGGCCAACGATGTCTGAGGTTGTTAAACTCTTGGATGATGATATACCTGTCCCGATAATTCCAGATCGACCTGTTTCTTTCGTTGCTAATATTAACAATCTGGAAAGATCTGTAAGCACTTTTGGTTCTGGTCCACCAGCCACTAGTTCCGGCTAGGCGTGAACAACCAAGTACTCTTATTTATGATCATAACTCTATAATTAGCTTAATACTTCCAGTGAAGTTTTGATTCCATTGTTGATAATACTTGTTGAGTATATAAAATTGTTCAATTCAGTTGCTATGGTTTTATATGTTGGAAACTAGCCCTTCTTCTTAATTCATCTGTACAGTACTAGTTAATTCAATTTGTAATAATTTTCATAGTTGATGGGCATGTTGAACACATTAGATTGTTAATTCAATTTTGATGGTTACACACTTGCACATACGGAGTATATGATAGCACCTCTGAAATTCTTGCCAATTCAAGGTCAATCTTTTGTTTAATGCATTAGTTGTTAATTCAACTTTGATGGTTACATATGGTAGCACCCCCTGACATTCTTGACAATGCAATATATTGAGATAAATCAAGGTCAATCTCCGGCTCACACTGATTTTCAGGGATCAATGGTGAATTCTGAGCTATCGAATGGCAGGTACCATTCTTCTTTCTCTTCGTTTTCTGATATCTTTCATACTTGTTACAGAATGTTTGCTCGATTTAACAACAATGAACTTTCAGTTCAACTTTCTACTGATTAATGTCAACTCCAAAATTAAATATTTTGAACTCTGTCGGCTGCATTGTTCCATTTAGTTAAGCCTTTGTTTGGGCAAGGGAGGTTAAAATACTAAATGAGCAGTCTTGATAGATTCATACTGATGGAAAATGACAATCGAAACTGGTAAACCAAACCAATTTGAGTTTTATCCCACTAAATAGGACCGGCTATATGAATAGGAGGGTTGGCTTTATGAATACTTCAATTCTAATCAAAACCGGTAAACACTTGAAAAAATTAATGATCAACTTGACCTCATGTTTCACATGCAGATATACTGTATTAATAAACAAAACTATCTTGTTTGTCTCTTTGAAGATCATCAGGTTTTCCCTAAAGCTCTGACTATTTCCACAACTATTTGGTAAGTATGCTGCCCAAAGCTCATTAAAAAAATGCCATTTGTTTGTCTTCGTCTAGAAACAGAAACTCAACAACTCATATTTTTCTATTGCCTCGTGCTTCAAATATTGTTCATTTTATCGTTGAACGCCCGCTTTCCAAGAACTTGCAATTATTTCTTCACAAAACTCCAAATAGATATGGCTAATTATTCGTTAAAAAGCATCTCTTACATCTTTCAACTTATTGTTTGTGAAATGCGTTTTCTTTCTGTTTTCCTACTCATATTCTTTCTTTTGCAGTTTTTTCAGCACAATAATATATTCCCTGGTTCCTATGTCTCCGCCGCTGGATTCTTGAACGAAAGACGCCATTTACTGGCGGACGGAAACGTTTCATGCCCTCTTGATTTCACAATTTTACGCAGTTTGGCCCGGGAACAGGAAGCGGACTGGAGCAGAGAAGACACACCAACTCAGTGCCAATACATCCTCCAAGGCCTGCGCTTGGTGCTATCCGTTTACCTCCGCAAAACAAACTTGTTTCTTCCGCCACTCATATCAGCAGAGTCATGCTGGTCGGATTACCAAGCCGTCATGAATGACTTTGCATCCAGCTTCGACATCCGCAGCACTTGTGGATTCCAGACCAGCTGGATCGCCGAGGGATGCATGAACATCACTACTCGGACTGAGTTCGAGAATCTGATCCCCTGGACGGAACTCAACAAAGTTGTCTCTGCTTGTAATCACTCGCTGCATGGTTCTGTATGTTCTGCCTGCACTACTAGCGTAGTCACGCTCCACTCTTCGTACCTCACCGGTGGTTCTGTAGCTAATGTATCCGACTGCCGTGCATATGCTTCAATCTATGTAGCCGGTATTGCCAATTCAGAGGGTCCTGCTGATGAAGATACTATCGATTGTCTGTTTTTGCTCAAGTTGAATGCACAAAATGATTTGAAAACAAAAGGCAAACACAAAGCAACCATTGCTATTTTAGCTGTCATTGTTTCTGTATTGATTTTTTGTCTAGGTATAATATTGTGTGTTTACATAAGGAGAAAAAGGAAATTGTCGACAAATTTAGGTAGAAGCGAGAGTACTAAGGCCTTTTCTGTGTTGGATTCAATTCATGGAAATACTTCACTAGTCAATTTCAGTTATGAAAAAATCAAGAAAGCAACGAGGAATTTTTCGAGGGATTTAATAATTGGAAGAGGGGGATATGGAAATGTCTACAAAGGTGTGTTGCCTGATGGTACAGAAGTGGCTTTGAAGAGATTCAAGAACTGTTCTGCAGCTGGGGATGCGAGTTTTACTCATGAGGTCGAGGTTATTGCCAGTGTTAGGCATGTCAATCTTGTAGCTTTGAGAGGATATTGTACTGCAACGACGCAGGGAGAGGGGCATCAGAGGATCATTGTTTGTGATTTGATTAAGAATGGGAGTTTGTATGATCATTTGTTTGGATATGAAGGAGATGGATTGAAGTTGAGTTGGCCTGTTCGTCAGAGAATCGCTCGAGGAACAGCTAAAGGTTTGGCATATTTGCATTATGGAGCTCGACCAGCAATCATCCATAGGGATATTAAAGCAAGTAATATTCTTTTGGGCGATAACTTTGAAGCTAAAGTGGCAGATTTTGGCTTGGCGAAGTTTACACCGGAGGGGATGACACATATAAGTACCCGAGTAGCAGGGACAATGGGGTATGTTGCACCTGAATATGCATTATACGGGCAACTAACAGAGAGGAGCGATGTTTACAGTTTTGGGATCGTGCTTCTTGAGCTGTTAAGCGGGAAGAAAGCGCTAATGGCTTTTATAGATGGCCAGCCTACCCTCCTGAGTGATTGGGCATGGTCATTGGTAAAAGAAGGTAGGGCCTTAGATGTTATTGATCAAACAATGCCAGAGTTGGGTCCTCCTGAAGTTATGGAGAAGCATGTCTTGGTAGCTGTTCTTTGTTCCCACCCTCAGTTATACGCCCGGCCGACGATGGACCAGATTGTCAAGATGCTGGAAACCAACGGATCTGTTCCAGGAATTCCAGATAGACCTATTCCCATCACTGCAAATATCGAAGATATTGAGAAATCTGTAAGCAGCTTTGGCTCCGGTGCCATGTCTTCCGGGTACTTCCCATTCACGCCAAGAGCTTATAGTGAAAGATCTTGTAGTTAATAACTCCAGTAGAAGTCATTTGGCCACTCCAATGTTGTTGCTTACATTTGATTTAACCACTTGTGATGCATTATTGCTCATTCTGAGGTTGATTTAGTTGTTTTGGTATGGATGGAACCACAATTGTTTGTAAAACAAACAAATAGCGATTTGTAGAAACTTATTAGTCTGGTATATACTTGGATTGCAATGATATTTTGATCGAACCAAACTAAACCAAGCCTTGTCCTAGTAAGTGGGAGCGGAATATTAACGGAATGATATTTCATGACTTGGTGGAGGAACCAAACACTAATGGATGAGTATATAAATCTTGTATACACAAAAAATGAGATTTTTATATATACACAATCTTCGTATTACACTTGCCTGTATGACTCTTGCTTTCTTCCTGAGTTGGTATTTTACTTACAGAATGACCAACTAGGAACAACTATACATGAGTTCCAAAATCTCAGCACAGAATCCGTGATGGTCTCTCATCTTTGTAACAACAGCTACATCAACGTCGGTTAGTCGTTGCCTTCTTAACTTATATCAATGTCAGTCTGAATGTGCAATGGACTCAGCATCTCAGTCAGGGTCGGTATACTCGAGCAACATATGAGGCGACCGGTAGATCTTCACCAATGTCCAGTATAGCACCTCCTCAACTCCGAGCTCCCCCTCTGCTCTCGCAGCGTATATGTCCTCGCAGATGGCTATCAACCTGCATTGAGGACATAAAGACACAGTCATCTTCAATCCACTAACATAAGATGTTGAAAACTCAGGTGTTTATCTACTATAGGACATTAGAATTGCTAATTCACCTGTCACATGATGGAAGATTCTCAAAAGGGATCCTCATTCGCAAGTCGGAGCACTGAAGTCTGATGAAGCGACCAACAGCAAGCACAAATGTGATGTACAGACCCCATATGCTAAATTTGCTGAGAGTCTCGCCAAGAAAGCCCTCTGCCACAAATTTTATAACACCATCAGTACCTCTACAGGTACACATGGATGGAAAATGAAAATTATAACCAAAGCCTTACGTGGGGTCTCCTCTGACACAATGATGGCAGTTGGTCCTGTCAAGTTTCCACAGACATGTGCATCAAACGAATTGATATCACGGAATGACCACCATTCAATATACCCATGGTTCAAAGTAA
Organism: Lithospermum erythrorhizon; assembly: GCA_019722365.1. Lineage (NCBI taxonomy): Eukaryota > Viridiplantae > Streptophyta > Magnoliopsida > Boraginales > Boraginaceae > Lithospermum > Lithospermum erythrorhizon. The sequence goes on from JADFUC010000294.1 coordinate 291,607, forward strand.
GATCCGCACTAACATCATTTGCCTGTCCAAATGCATAACCAACATAAAATCTTAGCCACTTCGAAGGGAAACCGGATAGGTCATTTCAACTTCTTGTATTTATTGCAGTGTCATATTTTATTTTATTTTGACAGCACAAATTTTCCAGTAGGTTAGTACAGGCTGTAACTTCTGAAGAGAGATAAAGAGGAGCAGGATGTAAGAAGGATGGATAACACATACCTCCTGTTCAAATTTTCGAACGTCACCAGAACCAGTAACTCTAAAGTATCTTGGATAAATATTATGAACTCTAAAGCTGCTGACAGAACCTCTGATGACATCTTCAACTTCAGATGATTGTGGAAGATCCTGAAGCTCAACACTTCTTTCATATTTTACAACTTCCTTACCCTTAGGTCTATCCCTAGTAAGGACCCAAGAGAATTTCATATCCATGCTGCTATTAAGAGACTGAATAAATCTATTTTTAACCACATCAGGAAGAAGCCATAAGGAATTCGAGTCAGATTGGCAGCAAATCAGTTGGATATCATCGCCATTGTATGAAGAGAGATATCCTTCTGGATCAAGGTCTTCATTAAAATTTATTTCATCCCAGGGTTGTCGTTCACATAGACTTGTCTGGTATAGAGTTAATCTTCCTGCTTTAGTTTTGATATCAAACTGAACACTGGCATCGTTGATGGGATTTGCAATATTTGTTGGATTACCGCTGCTGTACATCTACAAGAGCAAGTAGACATAAGCACAATCAGAAAGAAGTGATTCTCTGTGTTGATACTTGATAGAGGAAACACTATTTAGCTAAAAATTAGGGCATTTCACATTTGAGAACCCAATTCAGATGTTAAGCAATTACTCACCAACATGGGAGCCCATATAACGCAGATCAATATGAAGAACAGGCATATACCGCTGCATAATTTGGTAAAAAAGGACTGCTTCCCTCCTTGCTTGTGTTTAGCTCTGTTGAGAACATTATCACATTTGACAAGGTACAAACTTGCATTCATGTCCTCCAACTAAAAACATACAACATATCAGTCAAGCATGTGTAACAAAACTAATTTGACACAAAACTAAGGAGCCAAGCAAGAATTTGGAAGGCCTAAATGATCACAATGGTTTCAACCTACTAAATCTCAAAATTGGAATTTATTAGTTCTGACCAATTGTTCGAAGTAGGGGCATTTCTCAATTTCAAATAGTTTATTTCTGATTCGTATCTCAACAAAAACCTAAATGTACAACAACATGAATTAGGGGAACATTTTATAGCTGCTTGAACAGAACCATTTAGACATTAGAATTACAATTCACAATTTCCTAGTGACTGATTGCAGAAGACAATTTTATACACTTATAGGACAGAGAGATAACTGGTGCACAGAGATGAGCATATCCCAGCACAGTAACATCAACAGGGAACTACTAATGCACATCAAGCTCTGTTTGATGGGTAAGAACATAGAAATCATGATGACAGATGGCTCACAGCTTCTGCCCATAATCTTCTGTCGGCTATTTATTTTCTTAGCCAAGGTTAAACAGTCAGAACTAGATAAGTGTTACCAATTGAATTTATAAGACTAACCTTCAACCAATCATACATGGTCAACGACGTTGTTGTGCACGACCAGTCAAGTACACATCGCAGCTCATACAGAAAAGGGAGAGCACGATAAAGTCGAAAGCCCATATAATTAACTTGAGAAACTTCGCTGGTCAGAAATTGGCGATACAAAGTACTTTTATGAGTAACACCAATACGAATTTGAGTTGCTTGCAGTGCCAAAGAAATTGATTTAGTTAAATATATTGCACGCAAGGCCAATGTGGCAGCAGTGTGTTGGGAGGTGCCTGTAGTCCAGGCATATTCTGTGACGATGTATGTAAAGAGCATAAGGTTGAAAAGGTAAAATATCACTTTTCCCGTGGAAAATGAACAGAGGTATATGATACGATCAACCACAATCAAGAAGAAGATGATCTGCAAAAAAAATTCTCAACCCTCGTGAGAGGTAAAACATAAGTCATATTGAGTAAGACAGGATCAAAACAAGATAAGAAAATAGACACATAGCAAAATGGTTGTTTACTGTAACTATCAAGTATGGTAACATCAAAACTTGATCCACATAGAAACTAAAGATATTGGACAAGGATGTCAATAGTTCGATTCTTTATCATATTTTTCAAACATAACAATATGATAGCTTCTTTATGTCTAAATAGTGATGGCCAACAGTAGGAAAACTGCAAAAGGATGACTCCCCAAACATACTGATTTAATATGCTTACCATTAGAATAAATACGAACTCCTTGGGAAATTGGTCCTCCAGTTGGTACACATCAAGAAAATCTGTCTTGTTCTTAATAACTGACTGGTAAAAGATGGCAACCAGAAAGAAAACTGACAAGTCTGCACCAAAAATATATGCATACAGATCAATTTCTCGTCTGCCACCTCCGATGACAGAAATAATAGGGTACGGAAATCTGATTTCTTTGACAAGCCCTGCAGATTGAGCTTGAAGAATTTCCTTTGCTACATCTGCTGCCGGTGTGAGTGACTCATTATGTTCTTCAAAATTACAATCTCTTAATGGAGAGGCATAAACCACCTCAAAGACCGCAAGAGCAACATTTTGACTGTCTCCACTCTTTTCTATGCTTTGGATTTGAACCTTACTAGTACAGTGGCAACAATTTGGGCTTTCTCTGTTGCACCTCTCATCATGTACTAGACGCAACAACTGGTTTATTCCAGATTCAATCCTCTCTGGCTGGATACCATCATCAGGCCAAAAATGAACATCCATGGACAACTGGACAAAATATGGGGGAGATTCAGCCTCCTGAGTTAGAGATTTCCAATATCGACAAAAGCTTCCGATCACAATGTTCCCTGAATTTTTTGCCATTCGAAAAAGCTCCATCAGTTTCTGATTGCAGGTAGAACCTACAGATACCTCCTTATCATATATCTTCCCCTTAAAATTATTGAATCCAACCGGAGACCATTCACCATCTTTTGCTGTAATAGAACTCTGTATGAGAGTGAATAAGTATACCAAAAACAGAGGCAGTGAGCTGATTACGAATGATGACGATATCTTTTTTGTAGGAAACCCCAACTCCTGTAGTAGACTTGACTGAATATTGAAACCACAGTGTTGAATTATAATTTGATAAAGATACTGAACAAGGATATAGAATTCCGTGTATATTAGCATAACCACCCAGAAGTTGTAACTTGGTCCAGTGTTGACACAAAGGGCATATAAGAAGAGAGTGGCCAGGTATATCATGGAAAGCAAACTGAAATTCCATAGAAAGACCATGACAAAGCAACAGTAACATACAAAATCATTATTGGATCTCATCTGGTACCATATATGCTGCAAAATTCTTCCAATCTGCAGACTAGCAGCATCTGTATGTTTATTCTTGTCAGATCTTAGAGACGATGAACGATCCAAATGCACTAATTTCTCACTTTCAGTGTATTTAGATTTATCCTCCGAGGACAAGTGTTCACTGGAATCCAAGTCTTCAGGGATATTCAGAAAGTTCACTATATTGCTAACTGCCAAATTTCCAAGTGACTGGACTTGAGAAACGCCATCTTCGATCAACTGAACAGCAGAAGCTAATGGATTATCTTTGAACAGGCCTCTTCCTTCCTTGTCCTGGTCTGTTTCAGAGAGTCCATAATCAGCTTCATCTTCAAATTCTACAATCCCAGAAGGACCACCTTTTAAAAATCTCTTTGCTAAATCCACATTAAATTGACCCTCTTTTACATCATGAGGGGATTCATGCAAATCCAATTGTAATCCTGATTCTGACTGTACGTTGATGTCTTGTTTACCCAGGCTTCCAGTATCAATGTTTCCTGTAGTACTCCTCCTCCTCCTTAGTCCTTCACCAGCCGGTGAAGTGTTACAGAAAGAGGAAATAGTGTTCATACCATGAAGTTGAATTTTCAGGTTAAGCATCTCAGATTTCATCTTCTCCACTTGCAAGTTACGTTGATGCTTTTTCTCCTCAGATTCACGAATATGATGCAACTGAGCAGTCTTCCATGCGGCCTTCTTCTCTTGTTCATGTACAATAGCCCCAATTTGTTCTGCCTCTAGATACCGGAACACATAATCGAATTCGGGTGATGCAAACATATATGATTGAAGAGACACCAGAACAAATATTACGATCTCTACAAGAGCAGATCTTGAGGTAATTCGAAAACCATAGTCGTACTTATAGAATCCTATCATTTCATATATGTAATCGATCGTATCACATTTTCCTTCACTGAAGTCACCTAAGAAAGGAGATTGATAAGCAAGAGAGAGAACAATGACAATAAAATTGTATATCCGTAAATACTTGAAGATCTTGTTTTTCCTTTTTAATACAGTAAGCCTCATCCTGAAAAAAATTACAGCAAACCCCAGATATCCAAGATGCAGGATGTCGTATTCAAGAGTTCCAGTAATCAGAATTAAGACGAGCACGAGATCCAACAGATGGCAATAGCAGTAAAGCCTCACATAGTCGAGAAAAGTCCACATGCTTTTTGTTTCAAATGAAAGATCCCGCCAAACAAAAGCCTTTCTACGTTGACAAACCATTTTGCGATATGTGAAGGACCCAGAGAAAGTAGAAGCATGATCCGCACGTATCTTGAAACATGACAGCAAGAAGACAAGGAAATGGCTTATTAGTATGCGAGGATCATCGACAGTAAGTCCTGCAAAAAGGAAAATGGGTTTACATGGCGCTCGATTAAGTTTCAGAATAACTATCAAGATCATCTCATGATGAAAAGTTATCAGGTAGTCAAAGTTATAACCTAAAGGCTGATATGTTTGGTTTTTATCCCTAATTCTAGAGCATCTTGCAGAACTTATATACAGGTTCAAATTATGGAATACTTAAGTCTTAAGAACACCAGTGAAATAATATACTATAAGATGCAAAATATAAAGCAAATGACATTGTTCAAAAGAAAACTGAGTACACAAGATGAAGAATTTATTTACAAATGTAGATTGGCAGTTCAAACTTCTAATATATCAAAAAATGTTGGAATTCCAATGAACAAGAAAATGTTGAGAATTAATAAGGATCATAGAATAGACATACCAAGCCAACAGTTTTTGCAATGATCAAAATAGAGGTCTGCAATTCTCCAGCAATCATGACAGTGGACATTGGTGCCAACTGAGTCATCCATCAAATTCTTCCACATGACAAAGTATTCAAGGAAAAGAACTGAAGCAAACAGGAAAACAAAGATAATCCACAACTTACGAATAATATGTCTTTCTAAAAGAACACAGACAGCAAGTGAAGCAATGTATAGCATAGAAATAGAATTCAACAGAGCAAAACTGGCAAGAAGCAGTGCCACCATATTAATCTCAAGCCCAAAAAGATTGGACATGTTCTCAATCCAAAACTTTAAGTAAATCTTTAAGGTCGTCTTCTGCATCTCAAATCTCTCATTACTCAAAGCAACAATCCGCTTTCTATCCCACTTGTGACTTTCCGTGGTGTTCCCCCAGAGATAACCAAAAGAATATTTCTTAGTGCTTCTCTCTTTAGCGCCTAGTTCATTGCAATCCCCTTTAGGTTCATGATAAATTCCAGGACAGGATGATGGCCAGCAACTTGTTCCACTGAGCTTTACCTTAGATGGCTCGCCAGGGTCTAGCAAAGGTTCGCTTTCCCCATTTGGTGTTGTAACCACGGGGTAAATATCTTCTTTTGATACAAATAATGGACAAGGTTCCTCTGATCCATGGACATTTCGAAGTGAGCTAGGCAACATCTCCAGCCAGCGGAAAACATTATATTGAAGAGTACACGCAGCAATCACCAGCACTTTCGCCCTCAAGCCAGCTTCTACACCCCAAAAATTAGGTTCATATAGCCGAAAACCCAGCAAAAAGGCTAGATTATAATATTTTTGTCCACGAAACAATTTGGCCTGTTTACCCCACATCTGAAATAGGTACTCAGCCATCAAGAGAAACCCAGTATATATCAAGAATGCTTTGGATGGGATTCTAGATGCTTTAGGTAAGGTTGAACATATGGCAAGACCCAGGAGATAAACAAACCCAAATGCACTTATTGGAGATAAAGAAGCATAGAATAAAGAAATTAATAAGATCTTTTGGCTGTGCCATACAAGAAAACGTCTAAAGAACCCCATGAACCCAAATGGAGATGGATCAATATAATCTGACATGTAATATTTACTCTTTCGCCTCTCATAACTATAGAGTTGCATCACAATGACAATTGCCAGGGACTCCCAAAGATTCTCCAGCAATGATGCTTCAGGGTTATAGCCAAGGTATTCATAAAGATTAAATTTCTTCGACATTCTTGTCTGAAAGCTGGGAAAAATGCTCAAGCTGTAAACGAAAATGAATACAGCAATTGAATATGCTTTAAGGGGCAACCATAATTTCCGTTTGGTTTTCTCTGCAAGTTGTCTTCCAGTAATCCAGAAAAGCAGTAGAAAAATATAACCAAATGATACATAATTAGGCGACACCATGTAGACAGTGAGGAGAATTGTCAGTAAAGCGATGTATGTGCCAAAAGATCTATACATGGATAGAAATTTCTCTCCAATTGCATGAAGGTACAGAGCAATTTTTCTCTCTGAAAGAAACAAGGATAGCGAGCATCAATGAACTATCCAACAGAAGGGGAAAATCCTAAAATAATCTCAAACTGAAAGCAAAAAGGAGATATTTGAATCAAATTATTACCATGTGAAGAATCATGGCTGTTTCTGGTCGAGGAGGATGCATATATTGACAAAAGAACTGACTTGTTCAGCCCAGCTCTCAAGATGCTAAACCCGACAGGAGGACAAGGTGTGTGCTGCACAATTGCTGAAAAGGAGAACAACATTTTAAACCCATGGTTATGAATTGCACAAAACCAGGCAAGAAGCACAATCTCTAGGAGGTCCCAAGACTTATCACTTTCAAGGAGTCCTGCAAGAATAATTGGAAGGGTTAAAATCCATTATTAAGGAAGATAGAACTTTAACATACACATGATAATGTATGAAAGCTAAAATGTGAGCAATGCAAAACAGCAGGTGACTGGAATGATGATATGAGATATAAACACACCTAATTGATTTAGTATGTCCACACTCATAGAACCGTCTCCTTCCAGAATCCGCGAGACCAAATTAAGTTGAAGAACGTACAAGATTGCAAAATGAGACTCGCACAACAAAAGTAGAGATTGGCGCACACTTTTGTTGATGTTATGGCTCAGAAGATATATGAAGAAGAAGATCACTGAAAGAAACAAAAGTGCATTTATTAGAGACTACCAAGACTGTCCCATTGCAGGACTCAAGTAAGGCAAACAATAAATAATGTCACCCTACTTCACATACTATAAACAGCATGTATGAAACCAGGTTTCATTGCTATGAGAAATATCATCACCAGCATGATTGCCCTAGAAGACTTTCGCAGTAACCAAGCAATTGTAGCAACAATCAGAACTTTGGCCTCCTCTCTCACTGAAAATAAAATAGATAGAGCATGAATGTTAATCAAGCAAAATTGTTTGAAATTGAAAAGGGAATAAAACCACATATGAGAACACCCTGTAACAGAATGCACAGTGGGAGGCTAGGGAAAAATTAGAGTAACATATGTTGGTTAACTATACAGGTGACCGAATCTCATATGTTTACATGTCAAACTAAGGGGAAAATATTGAAAAATCAATCCATCCTGACAAGACATCTAACTAAAGAGACAAGCAAGTTTTTGGGCAAATATAAAATTGACAAGAAGAGGAAATACAAAGGACAACCCCAAGAAGCTTTCTAGTGGATATAAATCAAATGACACGCCAATTAGTCCATAATACACGGAGAAGAGAAATTGAGTTAGATGTCAGAAGATTATCACAAAGTTAATTACCTTCCTCACCAAAGTTCTCATGTGAGGATTGCCTCCCCTCATCCGATAGGTAGAGGAAAACAGAATTGTTAACAAGATTACCAAGCGCAACAAGGATTCCGAGGCAGAACTGTGCGAGTAGAAAGAAACCAGGAATCGGGTAATGCCACAAGCCAATTGTCTCCCAGATAACCATATCCTGAAGTGTATCATTAGCAAATTAAATTGTTATCTTCAACAAAATCATGGCGCTCTTAGTGGATGATAAGTTTCGCAATTAGAAGCTACCTTCCCAAAATTCCTGTTTAGAAAGGCAAATGCCACGTTGAATATGTATGTGCTGATTGCCCACAATAGGATGAAGATAAGAAGTAAGCCATTCAACCGATGCAGACGGAACAAGGATGGAAAAGCAAATAACATGTAGAAAACGTATGCCAGCAATCCAAATGCACATATACTAGCAAAATGAGAGCTCCAAAATGACAGAGCAAGTAAGGAGATCTGTAGAGGAAAATATACATTTGTCAGACATTAAATTAATCAAACACTAAGGACTTCATAATCCAAACCATATCAACTGAAATTACACTTGGAAATAGTGACTGGCAGCGGCATTCAATCAACTCAGTCTCAGTTCATTAAAACAATTTTTAAAGTTATAAGACTTAATTAATAGTATAGTATAAAAAGAGCCATATAAGGTAAGGGATTTAATACCGGGAATCCATAGGTAAAGAAGTTAATAGTGAAAACCCGGAAAACTGCCCCCCTCAATAAAACATTGGTATGCCTTGCACCAGATCTACGTACCACCACAATAGTAAAGCAACAGTTAGCAGAACCGATAATTCTACATAGTCAAAACAATTATAGCAACATGTTATATCTCATGATGTAAAATTGCGTACCTTAACTCCTGAATAAGTAATGTATTCCTTGAGGGGAGAAGTTGCTCCGTCAAGCTCCCCTCTCTCATGGACATGATGATATCCATTTCTTCCAAATCAAGCTTAATGCAGGAGAGCTGTGCAGTGATATAAGATAATCTTAAAATTGTATCATACAAGAGACTGAAGATAGACACAAGATAACTTAAAATGTGAATTGGAGTCTGTTTGCCATTTCTGGAATGAAACTCTCATGGACAGTTGGAAGCTACCATGAGCAAGGGGATTCAAGAACTGATTCACATGTAATCTAATTGACTCAATAAACTCAAGGCACTGGATAGTAACAGAAACTCAAGAACTGTTTCAATTGTGAAGAATGCAAAGTAATTATGTAAATAGTAACAGAAATTTACATGTTCTAGGTTAGTCTGCAAAGCATTCCATATTCTTAAACAAGAACACATGATTGTTCATAAAGAACCACCAGCAGCCAATTTTGTAGAAACATTAAACAAAATCAACACATAAAAAATTCAAAATCCTGAATAGCCATCAGTATAACAGGCTATATTCAAGAAACTAGCCACAATTTAGAAGAGAAGGATGAGAAATGCATACCATATAGTAGAACAACATTAATGAAACACCAGAAGATATTTTTTGCCAATCATTATTTGGCGATAAACTGTACAGACCAATAAAACCAGCCACTCTGTGGAACATAGGTGGGAACTGGATAGGAAGCTGATACACATAAAGTAGGCAAATAACCGATCCAGCATATATCCAAAGAAGCCTCCACCATCTTTAATCCATGTAACAGAAAATATACTAAAGCATTAGATACTGATAAGCGATTTCTAGACAGTGATGTATTATGTGATTATGTGAAAATCGACTAGGATTTCAATTCCTAACTGAAGTCTGTCAAAATAGAAAGGATTTTCAGACATTACAATGTGCATTTTATTTTAACACATTGGTAGAGAAAAATGCATAAGGTACTCCTGCTTGCTTACCGAAAAAGTCCAAGAAAGTTGCTTGTAAGAGACCAATCAACAAGGCCAATACAGCTACAAATGAAAAATGGTAAAGAAAGCCAGGATGGGGAGCTAATTCCCACAACCAACTGAACAGCTGGCAGAAAGAAGCAAGAGCCCACTCTAAGACGAGAACCTTCCAAGAAAAATAGTTACGAGTGTAAAGATTAAAGTAAATGCACATACCACAGAGTAACACAAGCTCATATGCTAATGCTAGATACAGGTCAAGACTTATGGAACTTGTTAAAGTGATCAACAAAATCAGCAGTTCAAAGACAAAGCTATATATCTGCATTGAAAGAGATCAATAATGGGATGAAACAATAGAAACATTGGACTACTGTCTTGTGTAAATTGAGTCCTGCACTGCCACTACAGTAGTTATGTTGCATTCTTTTCTATTTATTCATATATTGATTAATTTATACACTCCTTCTCAGAGAATAGTGAGCATTACAGCCCTTTTCATTATTCTTCATCCCCTTTTCAGCAATATACTAGGACAACAAAAAATTTACGATCAACATCAAATTCCTCCCAATGCATGCCTCTAAAGATAAGATTAATAACCCCTGGTTTCTCAGTTATTTGAATATATGGAATCGATTATTCCAGTTGACTGAATTTTATAAACAACGTAACAGAAAAGAAGAACGAAAAGCAAAAAATACATGCACCACCTCCAAGAAGTTAAAATTGGTTAAACTATTGAGTGTACCGGAAACAGTCAACAATTTCGAATAGCAGAAAATCTAAACCCTGGAGATCCCACTCCGAAAAGGTATTAAAATTCATGTATACATTTAAGAATTTCTTCAACAAAAATGTTAAAAGTATCAAAAATTAGTAAGACTTCCAAACATCGGTTTTTTTTTTTTTTTGCCTAGAAGTGAATTTGAATCTGGAACCAACAAACCTATGTTTTCAGAAACTGTTAACAGGTGCTCCCAACGTGATTCTCTCGATCTGGTATAGCTGAATCTGTCCCACTGGATCTCGGTCAGAGCTATAACAGCCACTAATAATTGTACTGCTAAAAGATATATAACCACAGGAGATCTCCAGGATTTCAGCCTACATCAGGACAGTCTATCAGTTCAAACTATTGATAATAGATGATAAGTTATAACTTTGATTTTAATAAAACAACATACTCCAGATTAAATTTTGATGCTCCCGACGTGAATATTATGTAGTTTACTAGATCGTACACAACAGAGTTTCAGTTGTGGGGAAGTTGAAAACAAATTCGGGACACATAATAAATTGGAAATGACATCAATGTAAGGCTATAAAAGCAGGTACATGGAAAAGAAACCATCATCTTTGAATCCAAATGAATTAGTTCAGCTCAAGAAAGATGTAAGAGCATACGTCATCAATCCAATAAGCTTTATCCACCACGATTCTGTGACCTTCCATTCTACACCCAAGATGGACCATATGACAAGAAATAACCCTTGTGAAATTATAACAAGAAGTGAAAAGGTGAAAATAAACCACAAGAATGGAATTCTGAGCCGGAAACTGAATCCTGCAAAAAATGAATAGTTAGGCAAAAAAAAATCAGTAGGAAAAGAAAGAACGTCATAACGGAACCATAGAGGTCTTAAGTTAGCCACTACTGGAGTTCAGATATCAAAAAGAGGATGTAAATGTAGAACAGCGGCTGACCTCTCCTTGTTGTGATATATCTAATCAGAAGTGATGCAACCAAATCAACAAGCGAGATCAAGCTCCAACTTAGTAAACCGGCTGCAGATGGCAACGTCATTACACAATTAAAATAACAAATCAGCCAAGTGATGACAGAAATGGAAAATGCATATTAAAAATCAAGTGCGCCATAAAGAGAATATTGAAAAGATCTATCTCTTCACCCTACTATGTCATGTGCATGTTACCAAATGATAATTTAAATTGGCATTGTTAGCTTCTCTTAATGACTGGATATAAGTTTCCAAGATCCACAGGTGTGTTCTGTGAAATTGAGCTATTCATGATACTACCACATGCTTCCTTTATGAAATAGTCCAATTCAAGATATTAGCTCAGGGTTGTTTTATGAACAACATTTAAGTTAATTGTCCTGCTAATTGTTCATGAAAAAATTTAAGTAGGATTCGGGCATCCTTCAGCAATTCTGCCGCTATGCTGCAAGCAAGCAGTTTCTGAACATTATAAGGCTGCTATTAATAGTATTTACAGAATTGCAAAGCAATTAGCTTCTTCCAGATTCTTTGTAGTGAACTAATGCCTACACATAACCACGAAAAAGAGGCCATCGTATGGGAAATAGTTCAGGGAATATTAGAAATAGAGTGGCGTTTGAGGGAGCTCAGATTTCGGCTTCCTCTCTGAACACACCACTACTCTTACTGACAACTATAATGGTAGTATGAAACTATGAAAATCAAATTACTGATAGGCAGACAATGATTACAATCTCAAATTACATAATCTTGCAAAAACAAAACCATCTTATTCCCAATCATAGAAAGATAAAACATATGTTTACAAAGTTTTCGATCAATATATTCACAACTCTGCATAAAAATCAATACTTCAAATTTTTCACACAAACAAAACTAAACATTATCCCACTAAGTAAGGTCGGTTATATAAATACTACATATACATTCACCTACATGTCGGGTCATCTCCTTCTTTAAGTCCATAAACTCTATATATTTTTCACAAGGAAACTAAAAATCGAAACTTTAAACAATAAAAATATAATGTACCTGCCAACAACAGCAAAGGCAATAGAAACCGACCAAGATATGTTCTCATATCTAGATGAATTCAACCAATTCCATAAATGCCAATTCTCTCAAATCTCAATGCACATTAAAAAATTCCCCATAATCATAAAAATATACTGAACAAATCCAAAAAATTGTCAACAAAAACAAAACCCCAAATCGTCAATGCCTAATAAAATTTGTGAAATGGGGTTTTCTTGAATGAATAAAAAAATCAATTGATTATTAATCTTGACAAATTTTTCTGAGCTACCACTTAGAACTGAGATGAAACTGCGCAAAATGTTATATTAATATTGACAAATTTGTACAAGTTTCAGACAAACATTTTGGGACACGCTAGTCTAGGTTGCTGAATTTGTAGAGATTTGTTTGATCATGTAATAATAGGATTATGTAATATTATGACAACTGGGAAAATCGTTAAAATTTGTCTCTTTTTTTCAAACAATAATGTTTTATAAAAATATAATTGTAAATATATACAGTAATTTGTGCTCCCTAGATAATTATAATTGCATGGAGTATGATGCAGCATGCAGATGAGCTTTTCTCGTATTCCATATGCATCATGTAATAGTGTTTCTTACAGGTGGGCAAAGGAGATTTAGTCGGGTGAGACGATACTTGAAACCAATCCTGATTTAAATGTCAAAAAGAATAAGTTTGAATGAATGAGATGATGACCTATAGTTATTTGATTCCATTCTTCATACATTGGATAACAATCTATATATTTACGGTGTTTTTTTTCTTTTTCGCTAAGACTATATTATCCCTTTAAATACTTAATCAGAAGATCTAATGGTTATCCAACTTCAATAATAATTAAATAATAATGTGAGTAAAAATTATTAAATATTAATGTTACATGACTTATCAATAATTAAAATAAATAATTATATTTATGTTATTACTTCATTGTAATTATAGATCATAATTTAAAATATCGAAGCTATATTTACTCATTATTCTATCTTTTTAGAGTTATTAGACAAAGAATATTGAATAATTAAAAATAAATAATTATATTCATGTATTTACTTCATTATAATTATAAACTATATCTATCTATCTACCTCTAAAAAGATTAATAAAGATTGCATTTCTTTCATTTTTTGTAATTTATTATCTTAATACATATAATTATTAAATAATAATAATTTAATATGAAGTTAATTTAATAATTACAATTATTTTATGGTTGACAAAACTTCAAGAGTTTTATATATTCTAATATATATTGTCTATTATCAGTATATCATTGTTAAACATCATTTGAATAATAATAATATATTATGAAATCATCATGACATAATAAATAATGAGGATAAAATTGTATAATGTTACTTTATGTGAAAATAAAACTTGAATTAAAAAAATATTTGATTTAGCTTATGATTAAAAATTTATATTTATATATCTTCTAGAAGTTGAGATAAAGTAAGCGATTCTTTTATTTTTTATTAAGAACATATCGCATTTAGCTTGTTTATCAATGTTATAATATCATATATTTATATTATTGAAGAACTAATGAAAATGTGATAGTTACGTGTAACTCCTAAAATTGAAATAAATTAATCATAACGTCTAAAGATATCTTTTTAACTTATGATTTTTTTAAAAATACATAAATTTCATTAAAGTCACGAAGTTATATTATACTTATGGTTATAATTTCATTAGTATTTATTTAAAATTATTATTATATTATAATTTTTATTTTGCTAAGATATATTTAGTCATATATTATCATAAAACATCGAAATTACTTGTAACTTTGTAGTTTAACTTAAAATTGATATAAATATAATAATATTATCATCTTTTATTTTCATAGTATCATTTATATAGTGTTTATTATTATTAAAAAATATTGAGTTTATTATTTGTAATAAAATAATAATTACTCTTTTTGGTAAACGAGCGATGAATTTTATTAAAATAGAGGTATAAGTGAAATACATTACATGAAAAAAACTAAACCATAAAAAAGGAGAAACCCCTATTAGCCAAAATAATAATCAATTTTAAAAATAAAATAAGTAAACGGATTAATGCATTTCACATTAAAATTATATTTTAAGACAATTTTAGTGATCGAGAGTTACAATACCTTATTATTCCATAACTGATCTTTAAAACAAACAAGTAAATAAATTAATGCATTTCACATCACGATAATAAACACACATTAAAATTATATTTTAAGATAATTTATAATGATTGGAAGTTACAATACTCTTAGTATTTCATAGTAATTGATCTTAAAAATAATATAAGTAAACAAATTTTTGCATTTCATATCAAGATAAAAAAATACATTAAAATTGTAGTTTAAGACAACTATAATTCCCGTTTTCTCAAATAATTTTTATGATTAAACTTACTTAATGCATTCAAAGGAAGTAATTGTTGAAATATATATACTACTAGCAAATATCATGCGCTCAAATAAGTCAACAAATTTCTCTCATATTTGTTTATATATCACACTAGAAGTAAGCTTTTCCTCACTAATGTCAAAACCCAAAGAATATAGATAATTAGAGTTTTTGCACATGGGCGACCTAAAAGGTATATAATTACTAATTGTTATAAATAATATTTTGATTGATTATTTTTCTATGTAATATTTATTTTTCTACTATGCATAGAATTTGATATGTTGATTATCTGATTGTAATAACGTATCAAAAGATACTGGAGTCTCTTGAAAACTGAGAAAATATTATTGATGTTCTTAGATATGATATATAAAACTTGAAATTAAAATTCTTCATATGATTTATAACTTGAGATTAAAAAGAGGCATTGTTTAATAAGTTCAACAGATAAAACAACTATATTACATTTTTATCCCATGAACATATACAAAAATTCTCTAATATAGTTAGTTATATCTTTTTAACTGGTATATTTTTTAATACTTACTCAATTATGTATATATAGAGAGATATTTAATTTTATAAAATTCAAAATAGTTGACAAAGATTAATTGGATGACTAAATATAGATTAAATTATATAAAACTTAAAATGAAGTATTAGTGAATATTAATATGTTTTATCCTAATTATTATTAACAACATTCGATCTTAATAAATTTATGAATGTATATACACTATATAACATTCCACGACCTTTGATAGAGATTAAACTATTAAAAGGTCGTAGCCTATACTTTAAGTTATATATAAATATTTGATAAATTCGAAAATTGTAAAGAATGAAAATCTAAGTTATATTTCAAATTGTATATACTCTTATAACCCTAAAAGACTATATTAAAATATGTAAAAAAATTGATATTTGCCGTCTCTATTATCGATCCCATTATATATCTCCTTCAAACTGCAATGAAATTCACCAAAGATATTATATCTATTTTTGTGATTTGAGTCTAAAAATATATTTGTTGAAATATACATACAAATAGAAGTAGTATGTTTTTTCTAATTTAAAAACAGCCCTACTATTAGAATATTTATAATTTACTTATTTGAAGTAAATAGCTAATCATGAATATATTACCCTCCATTTCATACAAGACCTTTAAAGAATCGTTACTATTCAAAATCAGATGCCTTACTAGAATTTCAATATAAAAATTAACGCTCAAAAAGCTTACTTTGTACTGATCAACTCAAACAATATCTTTTATCGGCTCACTCAGATAAGTGAAGTAGAAGAACTTACACTAATTATTACACATTCCCAATATTATAACGATTTTCTTAATATACGCTAAAGGAGATTTTAAAAGCGCCTTATAATACGAATTCGGAAGGAAAGAAGAACTAATACATATTCTATTACTATGTAATATTACGTACGTTAAATATTACATACTATTTCATTTTGGCCCATGCATAACACATCGAATATATTACTAGATGTCAAAAAGGCCTAAAATTCTTATTCTGTTGCATTTTTTAAACCTTTTGAAGAACGTTCTATTCTTTGATAGCTAAACACAAGAAAGCATTTCTAATCACTTGCCTGGAAGCACATTATATAATGACATATTTTATGTCCAATGAATCTATCAAGATCGTTGTTTAATAGTCTTGATGGTGTCGAAAATGTTTTCTAAGGTCACAGGTTGGTAGTAATAGGGCTTTATAGTTTGAGCAATCTCTTTAATAACATATGATGTACATGTTGTTCCATTGGTTTCAGAGATGGATATGTTCATGTTAAACTCGACAAGGAGAACCATTTCAGCTCTAGATTATCATACACATCAACCGGGAAGGCGAGCTTCATCTTCTGCTATTAGAGCGATGCAACCATGTCATCAGTGACGGAAAGTCCTGACTACCAAGTCAACCCTTCTGCGACAGAGTGGGCAGTTTGTTAGGTGGGAAGAGCAACCCATGCAGCAGCACATATGTCCACATCTGAAATTTAAGACAAAATCCCATTAATTATCCAATGACCCGACAAAGCAAGAACATATGCATAATATTTTCTCATAGGTGACCACGATCATCATCTATCCCTCTGTAACCCACACACCAAATAATATTGTGGACAATTCTACCCTACGACTACAATTAATCTGGCAGTTAGTGAGAGTACAAAGAAGGAACTTACGGGACAAACACCGAGTTGTATTCCTGCTCTAAACATATAACACACAACTCAGGCATTAGTAGGTCATTCCCACTACAATCTGGACCATTCTCAGATTGGCTATTTATATCTGAAGGTAAACAAAACCATTAGTTTCACTACAAAAGTTCAAGACACAGAACTACATCATGTAAATAAAGATCAAATTACACGTGCCTTCTGACCCTGCTCTTTTTGCAGCTGCAGCAAAAACCCTACAACAGCATTCGCTAAAGATTCAGATTCGGTTTACATTTGAAGTAATATTCTCACAGTCAACTAACCAGCACACGGAAACTGAATGTCATGTATTTCTAATGTTGATCAAGATTCAAGAAAGAAGAAGAATTGATGAAACAAATAAGCTAATATATATGCATCCATCTATGCATAGGGAAAATCTAAAAGAATATACACATGAATATGTTGAATTCTTATTGGATGCATGGAAAACGGAGACATGCTAAATCCTGAAGCACAACAGATCACTTGCTTGCTTCTAATTAGTTCAACGCATTGGAAAGAATAATGTATAAGACTTCCCTAAACCATGGCCTCATTGAACAGGCCAAGCAGCAGTTACCATGATGTAGGTGAAAACTGAGTTTAAAACATTTCACTTGCTGCTAGATGTAAAGATTTTCTAAATGTCGGGATGCAAAGATTGGGCTTCATACACAGTTAACCTGATCTCAAGTATATTCTACCTTCTACGCATTTCCCAATGCCGCTTCCTTTCCATTATATATTGAAAGGCATGTCTAGCAATCAAATATGCACCAAATAAAGTGAAACCAACAGAGGCATACTTATACCACCTGAAAGTGGAAAAAGCAAGTTAGAAATGTAAAAATAAGGTTATGGACTTGATTAGAGAGTAACAATGTCAGGCCTGCCCCTCATCTGGGCTATGGCAACAAAATTTCCAAGAATAGCCAAAAGGAAAACATCAATAAATAGTCCGGATAAACAACCTTGCCCATTTCCCAAGGTTGGCAATGAGATGCTCAATGGGTTTGTGAGAGACATAAAATGGGCCTTTATGAGGCCTCTGAATGCGAAGAGTTCCGATTTCATCTTTAACAGCCTGGTTTGAAGATGAGAGTGAAAATAACGAGGATGAAACAGAAAGAGAAAACTATAAGGATCCACTAATGTACCTCACCAACAACAGTCAAGGGTGTGCCAGTTGGAAGAACCCGTTCAATCCTCTTAACCCCGAGCATCTTGAAACAAAAATCCATTGAGAATTTTGAGTAAGCAGGAAATGCATTTGTCTTTAACGTTTAGAAATAAAACTACTGAGAGAAGACAATTAGAACCTTAAGGCCCTGGAGATAGTCCAATGTTCCACGTACTAGGGACTTGCCTGACTCTTCGAACACTTCACTTCCAACTGTTAGGACTAGCCCAGAGGCCCCACGGGCTCCAACTACAAAGACACGTGCTGTACCATCATCCTGGTGTTACGGTGTTACCAATGCAAGCAAAGATCCTTAGGTCTCAATATTCTAAACCATCTTGAAGAGAAAGGAAACACAAGAATGTACATATATGAAAGAGTGACGGGTAAAAAATCACTTAGTACCAGATACCAAGGAACTTCTTTGCACATGGAAAGCATCAACGCAGAGTCTTGTATCCATGAGCCTGCATCATTGTGCTTCAGAAAGTGCTGCTCCGCCTATAGAAAGAAGGAAAATCCAAGCATAAATATTTTGCGACTCTCAAATGGCACTGAAAACTTATATTAATATCCTAAAGAGGAGATATACCGTTTCCTCAACAATGACACCTCGCAAGCTGCTGTACCGACAATTAATTGATGATTCGGAACCAACCCTTCCAGATATTGCAACCACTAGAACTTTGGACGCGGTATCAAATAACTGCGCTACAATGCATAAGAGAACAGATAATAAGTCAAAAGATCGCAATACCTCCGGAGAATATCTAAGACTCGGACTGAGAGTATGACGACTATCCAGGACAGACAGCACATCATGGGGCAGTGGATAAACTCTGTTTATTCAACAAATGTATGACCAACCCGTCCATAATTGTAAGAGTAACTCAATAAAGTCACTTGTGAATCAAATAAACATATCACACAAAGTAATCACATAACAAAATAAAATACTACGTAAAAAACATAACCCCCCTCTCCTCTGGCTCATGTAAGTAGTACATACAACATTGCAACATCAAAGCACATGATGAAAAACACAACTCAAGTGGTGGAATCCAGAGGCGTGGGCTGCGGAGCCAGTCCCTCCCCCCCTAAATGTTTACTATTGAAAATATAATATTTTTTAAAATCGGGCCTTGTCAGTGCAAGGACCCAAACCCCCCTCCTATCTAGATAGTGAGTAATAGAAGTAGCCACTAGGCTAATCCTAGCAGTTTGAAAAAATATATGGTTCGCCCCCATAATTTTTTAGTTGACATTATTGTTCTTGTAACAATTTCTTCTCCACCCCTACATATAAATCCTCGTTCCGCCATTGCACAACTCAGGACCCATTTCAATGTTCTAGAAACATGAACTAAGTATCATATGATCATATCGAATTTCCAAAAACATAAATAAAGTTCACAGTTAACTCCCTTACCCAAATCCTTCAACTGATCAACTCGTGTAACTGATTTAAGTGCCTCCGCATCCCTAATTAATTAACAACACAAAAAACGCAATCAAATCAAGCTTCAAGCATAATAAATCAAACTGAAAATTAAATTAAATTAAATAAATAATAAAATTGAACAAATACCTCCCACTACTTCTCCCTAGAAGATAAAGAGCAGCAGCACTTAAACAACAGCTCACTCCACCCCATGGCACCATATTTCCTCTCAAAATTAAGAATTATTATTTGGATTAAAATCAAATATATTTGTAAAGCTAGGGTTTTTATGAGGTGAAAAATAGTAATAAATGAAAATATTGGTTAAAAATGTAGTACCTCCAGTAAAAATTCTTCTTTTTTTTTTCAATTGTTAAAACTAACAAATTTCGAATTTAAAATATTGTTAGATTATTAGGGAGTATGTTAGACTATGGCCAATAGTGTCTGATTGAAAGTAAATAGACCTCCAGCCATGTCTTTTTTATTGTCTGAAATCGTCTTAAAATTTAATACGTTTTATTTCTGACAAGTTTGAGGACAACTCAGCAACTCATTCCCATATTTTTTTCTGTTCATCTTATCACATATATATATTCTAATAATTGAAATTTCTAGAATTTATTTTTCATTATTATTTCATGTTAAGAAAAATAATATGTTAATAACTTATGTCCATCCTTATTTTATTATAATCAAATAAAAATTGCAAATAATAAAAGTTAATATTAATATTTAATATCTAATAATATTTAAAAATTATAAATTTAATTAAATAAAATATTTTTTAATATTGCATAATTTATTTCTGTCTAACCAAATAAAAATTACAATAATAAAAGTTATTAACAATAATATTTAATATTAAAACAAAAAATATTATTATAAATTCAATTAAATAAAAAATATTTTAAGAAGAAATATAATTAATATTTAATAAATATTCCCACATTTAATATTAAAATATGGGATATAATATTTATAATGCCAGACATAAGTATCGGGAAATAATATCGGAAAGAGATCATGAAATTTCAAATAAGAGTATCAATAAGACTCAATTGAAAGAAAATCATCTCCGCTAACACGCTATCTCGCTAACATCGCGCTAACATACTCTATTCGAGTATATATATACTCAAATGTATGATTTATATATATATACACTTAACACATTTACTCCTAAAATTAGTGATTTTCTAGCATATATATAATTAAACGTTAATATCTTCGAAAGACATACGCATTCCAACGCTGCTAAATAAGTAAGATACAAGACCTCAAATCAGACAAGACCACAGTGGTGTTCATCGAGTTGTATATTTATAAATAAGTATTCGACAACGCTGAAGGTTAATATGCATATTAATAATAATCTAAATAAATAAAGACACTACCCATTACTACTTTATTAAGAAAATGTGTTATACACTTTAAAATAATCGCTTATGTAGTTTTCTAAATATGTCATATATAAAACTATTAGAGTTTAAAATAAATAAAAATCAATATTAAAATTTAAATCGAACGATTTTTATGGGATTTAATCAGTATATATTAATGAATAAGTATATATTTTTTAATGAAAATAAATTATGAGTAATGAGGTTGAAGTTTTGTAAAAATTGAGAATATGTTGAAGTACGGCAGTATGAAGCAACTTCTTTATGAAAGAATAAAAAAAGCTCCTTTTTCTTTCCAGATTCCTGTAAAATTCGAGTCTGTTGTCGAAAGGTTTTGGACAGAATAATTGGTGGGTCTTCTTTTTGCGTGGCCATGTATCACGGGTCATATCGTATGCGTAAGGATGATCGAATTGGTAAAGTAGAAGTTTGGAACCCATCATCATCGAATAGTTCATATCATATGTTACATTTATGTTACAATTGATCGAAACTATAATAATTTCAAGTTTTTAGTTTTATACGGAGTATTATTTACAACAATTGTTTTTATAAATTTTGCCTCTCCCACGAATTAAACCAAATCAAATCTAACCTCATTCCATTAAGTTACTTTTATATTTGCATTACTAATAATGAAATTATGCTTCCATAAACACACGATGCTGAAAAATCAAACTCGTTAACACACACTCTTAATTTCAAAACACAATTGAATGAATGATTTTGCTTCTATTATCAGTAGTTCAAAACACAATTGAGTGAATGATGTTGCTTCTATTATCAGTAGTTCTTTCTCAAATCATTTAAACCATCAACAAAACAATCTGGTAACCAATGAATATCTAATCAAAAACTAGAAACCACTGAAATTGGTGACAACGGAAGATCAACGATCAACTCGCGAACTAAGCAAGCAATAACTTCATAAAATCATGCATATGTAACAAAAAGTTGCATTGTTGTGTTATATGCGGCTGTCGTCATAATCTAGAAGGATGCATGTTCCTTACTTTGAGATATTTATTGAACCAGTCTAGCATGTGCTGATGAGCCTCTTCAGCAGCTTTCACAGACCTCTCGTCTTCAATGTTGTACCTCACTGTCCATCCATGGCGAACTCCAGGAAAAATGTTAACATAGCCATCAACCTTGAGGGGGAGGGGGGAGCGTTAGTTGATGTTTTAAAAATATATTCTTCAAATGAATAGTCATCTCAATGAGGACCCAAAATATAAATAAAATGTCACCTAAGACAATATGATAACATAAGTTCGAATTAGTGTTCTGTTTTTCCATTTCCATCTCAAGAAAAAGCAGCAATAAACAATTCTTTCCTGGATTCCAGGGTGAGTAGAATGCGAAAAGTTACCTCTGGCTTGGATAATAAGACTTCTTCGAACTGCTTGAGCAGCTTCGGTGGAGATATCTTGTCGAATTCTGCTCCCAGAACAGCTATCGGTGCCTTGAGCACTGGCAATGAATTTAAAGATAGTATACAGTTGAGTATGTACATACAATATACTGCATACAGACACACGTCTGTTATTACCTCTATTGTTAACGATCCTTCTGAGGCTACAGAAAACAGTTCTTGTTCATGAGCTAAGAATTTTGAAGTTTCGAGAAAGACCAGACTTATTCTGATGACACGACAACCTATATGGATTAAACTGAACCACACCTTAATAATAGCTAAAGCCTAAATGAGGCAGTAACTTACAAAAATTAACTCTTAGTTGTATGAACACAAATTTCAGACAAATTTAACAACCAACTTTTGTGAAGTTCACCCCTCCAGACACACCTTGAACCAATACCATTGGTGATGTTGGGACAACAGAGTGGGAAATAAGCACAAGAAGAATACCCTTAATGTCTTCGGGAGTGCAAAACGTTGGGTGTAATAGCACAGCTGCTTGAATATCATCAGATCTTCCTAGATGCACTACCACTTTGGCTGGTAACAAGTTAATACGTTAGCATACCAATGAACTTCAAGGGAATACTATTGTTTCCAGTAACACAAGTTTGCAACGGATACAACTGATTTCGAGTTATGAATTCTCACCACCCCAGCAGAACCCTGCAGCTCCAACTGCAGTTACCCCTTGGCTTTTTAATGCTGCAATCACCGATTTTGCATCCATGACTGCATTTTCCTAACAAAATCCCAAGCTATGAAAATAGCAATCACGAGCACATAACTGATATATATTTAGTGACCACGAATTATGAAAATAGAGCTTTGCTTAACATAACATAACATAACAACGATTCGCAATAACGTTATTTAGCACAAGCAACAAACCGGTGCATGAGACTCGAGCCAATTCGTCAAAGGCCTTTCTTTATTTTGATGATCATAGGGATCACCATTCATAAAATCAGGAACAACAACATAGTAACCCGAAGCTGCTACTTTATCAGCAATCTTCCTTCATAGTTAAAAACCAATTTCTCAATATAACCATCACAAAATTGCTACTACAATTTGTTAGGCTATTGGAAATGCTAAAAATATGGCATTAGCATTACCTCAAAAGTGGTGCCTCGAAACCTGCAGAACAATCACAAATTCACAATAGTAAATGTGCAAAAATTAGATAGCCAAAAGAACCTCTATCCAAACAACAAAGTCTAGTTCGATTTTCAATTGGCAAAATTAACAAACTTTACGTCTTAAATAACATACACAACTTATCATGTACATAGCACAATAGGTTAAAAATAGTGCTCTCTCCAACTCTTTTCTTTTGACGTTTTCGTGTTTTGGTGTAAACTTTGACAATAGATTACTTAATCTAATAAATATAATTTCATCTCACTCGATTTGTTGCTTTTTCATAACATATTAAAAAAGGAAAGACGAAAAGGTGAACTAAATTGAATATAAAATTTTCACCGTGCTTACAACATATACAAAATATTTGAATTAGAAATTAAAAAAGTGAAGTATAATAGAAAATATATACTGACCATAAACGTCAGATATTAAAATAACAGCAAATTTTGAAACGGAGTAAGCGGAAACGTAACAAGTGAACCCGCCTAGATGAATAACAGAGCCGCCGCCGTCATAAGAGTTGACTTTTGGGGGATTGTCGGAACATTCCGGACCTGACATCGTAAATATTCACAACTTTAGCTCCCGACAATGGTGACGTATTTTCCACTTTATCATCTAATCACTCTACCGTGGATAATAGCCCGCTTTTTAATTTTTATTTTCAATTTCTAATTAAAAAAATACTGTAATACCCGATCGAAAACGCAATAAGCATGTTGATATTTATTTGACGCAGATTACTCATACCATCACGCATTTCTTTTCTAAGAATTTATACTTGTGATAGCGACCCACCTGGAAAGCCAGAAAGACGAAATAAGACAAAAACGCGCTGATTGGGCAGATTCAATAAATAATCGACAATAAATTCTACCGGAGCATGAAAACGTCAAATAAAAAAAAATCACGTAAGATAAACAAATAAATAAAATATACAAATTTAGGGCGAATAGAATAATAAAATTTTATCTTTTAAAAAGTAAAAATTTATTTTTGTACTGTGGGTGGATTGCTCCACTGGCCCACTTAATATATCAGGATAATTTTTTGTAACATAAAAGTAGGGAAATAATGTATTTTAAACTTATTTCATTACCCTCCAATCAATTTTAATCGACTTTTATCACATCGGTATAAATCTTTCATCTTCACTACTTCTTAATTATATTATTAAATTTTTAAAAAAAATTACTACATGAAAGTATTTTAAAAAAACTAATCGAATGATATAAATTTTATTTTTAATAATGACAATTAATACCGATGCTCAATTTTAATTTCGAAAAAGATAAACGACAAATTGCTAATATCGGGTTAGCATTTCACCATAATTTGACTCAAATTACAGTTACACTGAAGTTGTGTTTGTTTTATTTATATAAAATTTGCTCTTATTTTATTTCAATTTCAATTAGAGTTATGTTGAGGATATTCGAGAATTAAGTTGAGGATATTCTAAAATTATAGAATCAATTAATTACACATATAAAAATTCATTATCAATTTCGACAAGTTAGCACCAGAGTTGTTCAATGTAATGAAAAATGTTATAGGACGGATATAATAAGAATCAATATTTAAAAAAGTAAATAGATATAGATCATCATATTTTAACATGAAATGGTTATTGAAATTATTATTTTATTAAAAAAATGGTGAAATTATTACAATGCCTCAAATTGTGACTAAATAATTGTACATAAGATACCATACATAGATGATAGATACAATATCTCTTTAAGTAACAGTCATACACAATATAAATGAAACAACATGAATATAATATTTGTATGGCATTGCTCTTTATTCTCTAAAACCTTCGTTTGCAATCTGACGGATGCATTCATCTTCAATTTTCTGTAATAACAAAAAAGATCTAGCATAATATTAGGAGATAATCACATGAATGCTCTATATTGAGCATTTTGTGAAGATTCATAACTTCATAGTAGACCCCTCAAAAGTAATTAAAGATTCACAACTTCATATTAAGACAATTCAATTATTTGAGGATATCTAAGCTACCAAGTTCCTAATAGTAATTAAAAATTCAACCCTTCATAATAGTATGAGATGACAATTAACAACATTATTATGCAAACTTCGGCTTAAAGATTGAAAAGTCGTTGAATGTTAATAAACCAACAAATAATTCTGAATGTTATCATGTTTCAGAAACAACAGCACATACCTTACATGTTTACTTGAGGGACTTGTTGAACCAATCCAAAATCTCCATATGTGATTTTTCAGCAGCTTTAACAGCTTTCTTGTCATTCAAATCGTACACCGTTGTCCATCCGTGATCGACTCCACGAAAGATCTTCACATAGTTCTTAATCTTTAATACAAATGTTTAGTCAGTCATATAGTAATAATATCACAGAGCAAAAATGGGTAAAATGCAAATATGTCTAGTTTGACCTGAGGCTTGGTTAACAACACTTTCTTGTACTGTTTGACTAGCTCTTTAGGACATACAGTATCCAATTCAGCTCCAAGAATAGCTATTGGTACCTCAACATCTGGTTATGAACATAAATACATAATATCAGAACACTCTTCAATCGACCCAATAAGAACGATTTCTTGAATCAATTCATACATCACAACTAATTTTCCATAATTCGGTGGATCAGATGGGCTAACAAAAATAAGATATCATGATTGCTCATAATTTTGTTTTACTGCACGCTCTTGCAATATGGGTATCAAAACATCTTATTTATACCAAACAAGTATGGATGCCTCCTGGGAGTTATTGGATAACTGAAATGCATACCATTGATATCAGTCAGCGTAACAAATGTTGGATGACACAGGACAACCGCTTGAATGTTAGCAGTCGAAGATAAAATGGCAGCCACTTTGCCTGGAAATAAGTAACGATGTCAGTCCTCAATAGATCGAGAGAACAATTCATACCATCCGAAGTAGTCTAGAAATCTCCTTGTTACAATGGAGGCAAGTGTTAAGGCCTCACCTCCCCAGCAAAATCCTGCAACTCCGATTGAAGAGAATCCACGTTTTCTCAGAGCACGAATAACTGCTTTCGCGTCTTTAACTCCTTGTTCCTGACAAACCAAATACAATTGCAATGAAATAAGTAATGCAAATCTACATGGGGTTCTCAGTAAGCGTAGACTGTTCTGAAACAAACCGTAGGGTGTGACTCCATCCACTTGTTCAGCGGCCTTCTGGTATTATTAGGATTGTAGATGTCCTCGTTGAAGAAATCAGGAACCACCACATAGTATCCAGCAGATGCAACTTTGTCAGCAATTGTCCTTAATAGTAAAATAGAATGCTACAATTAGACCATATAAATACACAGAGAACACTTCTAACAAGCTCAAATACTTAACTAAGCCATGGGATACCTTAAGTTCGGCACTTTATAACCTGCAGAAGATATACATAAAAACAATGAGGAATGGTTACAAAAACAAATATACTATGGTTCCATTCTTCCTTTATACTTCATATATATTCA
This sequence comes from Lithospermum erythrorhizon, assembly GCA_019722365.1. Taxonomy (NCBI): domain Eukaryota; kingdom Viridiplantae; phylum Streptophyta; class Magnoliopsida; order Boraginales; family Boraginaceae; genus Lithospermum; species Lithospermum erythrorhizon. The sequence continues at coordinate 318,978 of JADFUC010000294.1, forward strand.
ATTACCATCCTTGATTTTGTAGATCATGCAGAAATAACAATTTTCTACATATTAGTAATTACATAAGAACACGCATAATAAAATGTGTTGGACCAACTCAATACAAACTCTGAAATTGTGTATAGTCGTTTCATGTCTCAAACTAACACTCCTTCGAAATTATTGAGACATTTTACTATCACACTATATAGAATACAAATAGTGCAAGAATTATACTGCATTAAAGTAAAACTTGACCAATTTATCAAAAAAAGAAGAAGAAAAAGAGTGAGAGTTCACCAAGAATATCCGAAACAAGAATGACTGCATGCTCAGCATGGGGAGACCCGGAGACGTAGGACTTGAAACCTCCAACTTCAATGACTGAACCAACTGCATTGTTTACAACATATGCATTGAATAAGAGAAAACATAACAATTTAATCATATTTGCTCAGTTTCTTAGAGTTTCACAAAAGATTCACTTTTTGCAAGGTGTACATTGATTACTACTCTTTATGTCTGGATATTTAAAGAGTACGGAGGATCATAAAACATGACTTTTCAACTTGTTTAATATTCGCCTGATTTTTTTAGTTGTCTTTTTAATTTAATAAATTGATTTTGAACACTTGTATTTTCACAATTTCAACGCATGATTTACATTATTCTAATTTTTTCCTATTACATCATACGGACTATCATTCTCTTCATTCATGTATGACTATTTTCAATAACAAATTCACCTTTTTAACATCAGAAAAAGCTTTATCATAATTAACATTTTCAATATAACAATCGAATAATTCATATATACATTATTTAAGTTTGTACGGGTCAAATTATACTTTTTCTTATGTAGAAACAGGACAACTAATAAAAACTGGAGGAATTTACTTAATTATCAGCTAATGACCAATTCAATAAGTTGCAACGTAATTATTGGTGGATACTAAATTAATTTACCATGATCAGTCATTGCATAATACGGAGTACCGTACTTGGATGGTTGACTTTGAAAAATACTCCTAGAAAGTTCTTATACCAGTATATACTCATTAAATTTTTAAAAAATGCCCACCTTTGAATTTCACTATTTGATTTTGAAATTAAAAGCAACATGATTAAAAATGCCCACCTTTGAATTTCAATTATTTGATTTTTAACTATTCTTTAAAAAATTATGTTATTCGTCCCTAATAAATTTTTATATATTCTTTTTAAGTATTACTTGAAAGATAAGAATCTGCCCCTTTATATAAAATTTTTAATTCCATAAATTTGTGATATTTTTTACGGACGTATGAATGTATGATGCTTTTGAATCTTATCATCCATAGATAAATCCATTTTCAACCATAAGAAGTATGAAATAATTTAGATTTTACTACTATTTACAATCATATATTTAATTATAAAATAATAAGAATAGAAGATGGTATAAATACCAAGCATATTTTTATTTTAAAAGTTGATATTCTTGACACTTTCCAGGAAATTTCCGACCTTAATTTTGTCAATAAAAAAATAAATTGGTCCACATCTTGGGACGTACGGACACCTTAGTATATTCCAGCGCCTCCGCAATTGACTTTTCATCACATCTTTGAATGTTCCCACTTTCCAGATCCTAAACCTCCAATAAAAACAAAAGGTTAGAATGATTATTTTATCGTTCCTTAGATTAGAGATGTTTATGAGTTGCGTTCAATTGACTCGATAAAATTTAGCTCGGCTTAATAATAATAGAATGGATATCATCGATTCATTAAATTTATCGAGCTCGAGCCAATCCCAAACTTGCTCATTTGATCAAAATCAAGATAACCAGTCTCCTCGCAGAGATGTCGAGTTAAAAGACCGACTCACTATAAAACGAGCCGCTCACTATAGCTTGATTCATACACGGCTCTAGCTACGGTGACAAAATTACATATACATTTACAAAGAAAAGATAGAAGGCGAAAAAAGCGAAATGTTTCTGAACCTGCATCGAATATTTTGACTGCATCATAACATAACGAAATTCTAAGAAGACACCATTCTCCTTAATATAATCCAGCCATCAATCTTATACTCTTACCTTATTCGTTAACTAATTAACGGTTTAAATAACGAATGGAATATTCAAGTGGACACTAATTAGTAACTCAACTCTCACACTTTGCAACACAAATCCTCATCTATTTTAGTCAACTATCCCAAATCCAATTTTGACTTTTCCAAAATCAGATGCCTATTTTCGACGACGTCGTAGAGTTGACTAAATCAGCTCAAATCAACGCTACGGAGCCGTTGACTTGGGCTAGTCAACTCGCCGCCACTCTCGCGGCCGCCGGAATCTCCACCCCCTCAGTCGAGGTGGCGGAGATAATCGTAAACCATATTTGTTGGTCAAATAATGTCCCGATTGTTTGGAAGTTTTTGGATAAAGCTATGGCTCTTCGTATTGTGCCTCCCTCTCTTGTCCTCGCGCTACTCTCCACAAGGTTAATACATGCATTATTTAATCTACGAGTCCTTTTTATTAATATTTGTATGTATTCGAGTTTTGAATTTCGATGGTTGATTTTTTTTTTAAATTTTGAACTCGATTATTTGTGTAATATTTGGTGATAAGTTTATAAAAAAATTGTACTTTTGAATTAGTGCGTTGTACTAGTCCACCAGGTTTTATACATGCATTGTTTGTGTTATGAGTGCGTTGTACTAGCTTCGTACTAAAATATCCTCGAGTTTGAGTTTTGAATTTTGATGGTTGACTTTTTTGTAATTTTGAACTCGAATATTTGTGTTATGTTGTGTAATATTTTGGTGATAAGTATATAAGAATTGTATTTTTAGAATTTTATGGTTGACTTTTTTTTAATGTTTTAACTGAATATTTGTGTTTATGTTGTGTGATATTTGGTGAAAAGTATATCATAAAATTGAATATGTGCTTTAGTAATGACATGATGATTTTGATTCAAATTGAAGGTATATGTGTCAATTAATAAGTCAACATTTTGATGATTTTGACCATTTTATGGTTAAATATTTAATTTGTTGACCGTAAATATTTTTGTGTATGTTGTGTAATATTAATCATGATTCAAACCGAAGTTATGTGTGTCAATTAATGTTGCAAGTTTTTTCAAGCATAAATATTGGTTGACAATATCTTTGTTTCTTGTGATTTGATATACAGGGTCATTCCAAGTCGAAGGACCTCTCCTGTGGCATATCGACTTTATCTGGAATTAGTGAAGAGATATGCATTCTCGTTACCTTCTATGATTAACACTCCGAATTATGGAAAGTACGTTCCTCGAGTCCATGACTGGGTATCTTATTTGCCCTGTCTATGACATACAAAATTGGTCTCAGTCGTCATGTTAGTTGATGTAGTAGGACTTATGATTCTATTTATTTTTCTCCGTATAATAAATATCCAACCACTTTCCTCACATCTCATCTAATCAGTTTCTTCTCACTATCAATATATTATTGCAATTTGTTTTCCATCTCATATGAAAAGCTAATTTGGTAGTTGGATTCAATTGCAGGATTATGGATTCTATAAATGATGCTCTTAATCTTTCTGAAGTATTTGGAATCCAGTCTCGCGAGCCTGGTGTTCTGGTGGTTGAATTTGTTCTATCCACATTGTGGTACTTGCTAGATGCATCTCTTGACGATGAAGGGTTACTGGACATGACCTCTGAAAAGAAGTCTAGGTGGCCGACTAAATCTCATGATATGGAAATAGACCGTCATGATAGTTGTTTCGACGATAAGAAAACCGAACGTCACGAATCAATGTGCAAGATGAATACTATAATGGCTATTGAATTGATTGGGGAATTTTTCCACAATAAACTGACTTCTAGGATCCTTCATTTGGCTCACCGAAACATGTAAAATATCCATTCTTTGTTAACTCTGGAGGTTATCAAATGATTTTGGACTATGAATCGTGTTCTGCAATTGTCAGAATACTTCTCTGGGTCTCTTGGAATGAATTATCTTGTCATAGTATGTTTATTGTGTAGGTCCAAGCAGTGTGAATGCTGTTTTGAGCATCTACAACTGCTTTCTGCAAAGTCATCAGCTCTGAGGACATCCAAAAATATATCCCCTGAGACTCTCATGCAGTTGACATCTGATGCACAAAGGCTTTTCTCTAGAGAAGGTAAAAGAAGTTCACATCAAACATTCCATGCAGTAATGGCTTCCCCCGATCAAGGTCATGGTACTAGTCATTCAGCACAGTGGCTTCCTGTTGATCTTTTTCTGGAAGATATCATGTATGGATGGCAAGTGGTTGCCACAAGTGCTGCAGAAACTCTTACAGGTAAACTATCTATCCTTTTCCAAAGATTTTAGATGTGAAAAGAAGTTTAATTAGTTAATGTAATTCTGCAGATTTGGTGAAAGCCCTTCAAGCGATAAACCGGACAAGCTGGCAGGATACATTTCTTAGTCTGTGGGTTTCAGTTCTTCGACTTGTTCAAAGGGTGGGAAACATTGAATTAAATTATCAAACTGCCAAATTTGTTCTAGGTTCAGATGTCAGTTAACTTAATTTTTCATCTTTCTAGTTTTCTCTTGAGAGATATGGTGGGTTGCTTCATTTTTAAGCAACCTGCAATATTTACACCTTTAGGTATTGATTGTTTCTGTGAAGACATGTATAACAGCCGAAAACTACACCTCAGTCCTTCTCAATCCTAAATCGACCTCCTCATCGACCGGGTAGCACACTAGCACATTCATTTTTTTTGGATTTTTCTAGAAAGTGAGGAGATTTTCAAATTTTATTTGTCACTGATCTTCTTAGTGGAATCCTATTCCTTTCATTCTCCCTATGCTTACATAATTGTTTATCACGAATCGCCTCTTATGTTAGAGTTATCGTTTTCTGAATCTTTTGGTGTACTTATCATGCCTTATCACAATGTTTATAGAAAAATAGTTCATTTAACTTTCACATTCCTCCATTTTTCTTTTGAGGAACAGGATGCTTTCTATATGTTCATATCTAGACTACGAATAACATAGTTCTCTTAAGTTCTTCTAGGAACGTGATTCAAATGAAGGTCCTGAGCCTCGTCTTGACACCTGCTTATGTTTGTTGTTATCTATCACACCAATTGCGATTCTCAACCTTATTGAAGATGAGGAGAGTCCACAGATGGATGAAGTTGATAAAAATCCTTTGGATCAGAAAAGTGAAAATCAAACTGTGGGAAAGCGTCGCCAAGACTTAATATCAAGCTTGCAACAATTGGATGATTATGAAATCCTGTTAACTTCACCACTCCCTCTAAGTTCTGTGGCTAATCAAGCTGCAGCAAAAGCAATGATGTATCTTTCTGGTATAACCGTTGGGAGTGGATACTTTGATGGTGTGAGCTTGAATGACATGCCCATAAACTGTTGTGAGTAGCCCCTCAGCATCCTTATCAATATGTTTATGCCATTAGGTTTCTATACTTCATCAATATGTTTTATGCGGTAGGTTTCTATTACTTTCTAACTGCAGTTTCAAAAAAGAAATAGTTAATTTGTATCTGTCATTTATTGCTAGCTTTACATACCACAAAGCAGGATCTGTGCCACTGCCTTTTTTGCTCACTTGGCATAAAATATCATTTTCTGCATCTTCATTATAACTTAGTTTGTTTAGATTTTGAATCAGCACATAATGTAATATTAAGCTTGATCATGCATATTCCCTCCATACCAAACTAAAACAATCTTGCTTTAAAAGTTCTATTTCATGAAACAAAGAACTACAATATCAGTCGGGCCAGTTTCAAATTCGTCTGTTGGAATATGATACCTTACCGATACTAACCCAATCTCAGATTCTTTGTCCAGTCAGTTTACAGTCCATTATAGTCCATTCCTCTTAGAAGCCATAACTGACACATTTTAGATTCTTTTATACAATAGATGAATAAGATTAGATAAAAATTACATTTTAATTTTAGGTAGTGAATTTTGTCACTCCATCTCTTTGTTATTTTGACACCACTCACTATAAGTTTAGTGCTGCCAAAATCATTACCTTCTATTTGACGTTCTGTTCACTGTATTTATAATTAAACAACGTTTAGATTGATTTAAAGTCAAACTTTAAATATCTGACTCCCTCCATCCTATTTTGCTTGGCCACTTTACTTTTGCACAAAGTTTTAGGAGAATTCAAATTCATCTCACATTACTCCATTTTCCCTCCACAAATTTGAACTAAAGTGGAACCAATTTTGGGATTTCCATTTTAGGAAAAGTGGTCATACAATATGGGATGGAGGGAGTAATTGAATGGCCAATTCTCCTAGAGAATTTGGAATTGAGGGAGTATTACATGCTCAGACATTCATATATTATCAACTTCTAGAAGGCAAGGGGGCCTTTTAAATATACAAAGCACATGAGTATTTATGCATGCAAGAAAACTTATGATAGTCGCTAGATTATGTAATTTCATAATTAGTCAGCCTAATAACTACTTGGTCTTATTACACCAAAAAGTGATGTCTGACCTCTTGTCATTTAATGGGGACAAAGGTAGTATTGAATTAGGAATAAGTTGTTGGACCCTTTAACACAGCCACACTCAGAATGCTCAATTTATCACAAAGGTACAGTAGTATTGAGTTAGGAATAACTTGTTGGGCTTTTGTAGTTTCAACATTGTAAAATCTATGCAGGGAGCAATGATAAGACAGGCATATGAATTTGTTGGACATGACACCCATGATTTCTTTCAATATATTATGTATTTTCTTCACATCTGATTGGTGTGATTTGCAGCTGGAAACTTGAGGCATCTAATTGTTGAGGCATGCATTGCTAGAAATGTTTTAGACACATCAGCATATCTATGGCCTGGGTATGTAAAAGGTCGTACCAACCAGTTACCTCGAAGCCTATCTAACCAAATGTCTGGATGGTCATCTTTGATTAAAGGATCCCCCTTGACTCAGCCAATAGTCAGTGCACTAACGTCAATTCCAGCATCGAGGTACTGCAAATCATTTAATGTTTATAAGCTACATCCATACATGTGATTTTGGACACACTTTTAAATGGAAAAGTATGGGAAGTCTGGAATTGAATTGTTAGTAGCTTCAGCGAAACAATAATTAGCCCTGGGCAGCCAGTGAAGGTTCATCTTCCCTTTAGATTTCAAAGTCTTTATGTTTTTGTTCATCATTTATTGCAAGTTGCTTCTCTTAGACTTAGAGTGTATGATGTTGTAGATGGTGATACTTAAACAAGCTTTAGGTGGATATTGTAGGCTTTTATACCAGTGCCTGGTATTCAGTTAAGTCGTATTTACTTCCGAATCCAGGCATATCTCTGTTTTTCTGTAATTTTACCCAGATGTTTGACGACTGAAATTTAGCTCATCAATTTCATGGAAGCTTAGCAGAATTAGAGAAAATATACGAGATTGCTCTCAATGGTTCAGATGATGAGAGGATATCTGCTGCGACAATTATTTGTGGAGCTTCTCTTTATCGCGGATGGAATATCCAGGTACTGACGAATAAAATAATCATATTACCTACTAATATTACAATATGCAGACCGACTGGTTTGACACTCAAGGTTGCATGATGTCTAGTTTGACTGAAATCTCAAACATGGCAAGTTAGGACTTCATAGAAAATCTTTAACTTCCTTTATAAGATTTTTTTCTTTGGAAATTGTAATCCTTTCTTCGAGTATTTCCATATGTTTTCCCTTTATAAGTGATGTATGTTTCCATCTTTTCTGCATTTCTCTTTTTATTTCTGTTTGACATAGTTTTGGTGTCTGCAGGAACATACTGTTCTTTTCATAACAAGATTGCTTTCGCCTCCCAATGCTGCTGATTATTCAGGAGCTGAGAGTCATTTGATAGGTTATGCTGCATTTCTTAATGTTCTTCTTGTGGGAATAGCTTGCGTCGACTGTGTTCAGATTTTCTCGTTACATGGCTTGGTATGATGATATGAAGTAATTTTTTTTTAATGTTCCTGCCTTTCTCAAAACACTAGTAAGGGCTGAAAAATTATTATGTTACACCTTTTACTATAGAATAATCCATGTTTCGATAGCACTATAAAACATGCAATAATATCCTCCTGGATTTGGTTTCTTGGGACTGCATATTGAACAGCATAAATTTTAAAATGTCCTCACTCCTCCCTATTGTGTAGAATGCATTGATAATTGGTGTGAGATTTTGTTTCAGAGATCTCTTAAATGTAAAATAGTTGCATTTCGACTTCAGAATGGGTTTTAAGTGCAGTTCTTTTAAGTTCAAATTGAGTTAGGGACCCCTAAAGGAATAAACTCCATCAAAATTACTTAAAACAATCTACTGGGCTAAATAGATGGATTTAAAATACTCATTTGTTCTATATCTCTAATGAATTTTGTTGACACTAAGCCAATGTTTTCAGTTTTTATGAAGTCTCACATGCCATTTGCATCCATCCAAACACTTCTTAATTCTTCTCTTGCTTCAATCTATCCGATTTTATGCTCTTCCAGGTTCCGCAACTTGCTGGTGCCTTAATGCCAATCTGTGAGGTCTTTGGTTCCTGCCCACAAACTGTGACAGGGTCTCTTCCAACCGGGGAAGAAATTTCGCCTCATGCAGTCTTCTCCAACGCATTTACCCTTCTGTTGAAACTATGGAGGTTTGATCAAACCCCTATCAAACAGGTAGATGGAGATCTGGCTCCCATCGGATCCCAATTAACTCCTGAATTCCTCTTATTAGTTCGAAATTGTCAGTTAGCTTCATCTGCTCATTCTTCAAAGAGTCAATGCAAAATTAAGAGATTGTCCAGACTTGCAAGTCCAACTACTGAACCGGTATCCATGGAGGATTTTCCGAAACTTAAGCATTGGTATCGACAACATTTAACTTGTATTGCGTCACCACTTTCTGGTCTTGTTCCAGGAAAACTTCATCAACTAGTTGACGTGCTCCTGACTATGATGTTCAGAAGAAGTAATCGAGGTGGTCAGTCGGTGACAACATCCAACAGTAGTAACTCATCTGGATCTGTATCTGACGAGATATCACCTCATCTTAGGTTACCTGCTTGGGATATTCTAGAAGCTGTTCCATTTGTACTTGATGCATCCCTCACTGCTGTGGCACACGGAAGGCTATCACCACGTGAATTGGCTACAGGTAATTTCATTAATTGGGATGGTTGTGAACGGATTTTTGTTCCTAATTATGACTTTGTATGATCAGAGTGAATGACTGATGCCACTTTCCTGAAAATAGCAAGGGTTACAGTGAACAATACAAGTATTTAGCTGTGTTATGATAAAGAAATTTATCCAGTAGTTGGAATTTTATAGTTCTAAGAAAAAGGGATGTCTTAGTGGCATTTCTAAGGTGGGGTTCCGTGAAGTAAGTGGACACTCATTTATAAGACTAGTTATAGTTCAGTTCTAGAGGACTTTTCCTCTCAATGATGTTAGTTTATGGTCTTGATAGCTTATACAATATATGTATGTTAACTCGTAGAGACATTTAGAAGCTGCTTTACCTTCTCATACTAACCAGTTATACCTTGTTTCAGGGCTCAAAGATCTGGCTGATTTTCTTCCTGCTTCATTAGCAGCAATAGTGAGCTATATTTCTGCTGAAGTAACAAGGGGTCTTTGGAAGCCAGCATCAATGAATGGAAGTGATTGGCCTAGTCCTGCTGCGAATTTGTCAATGGTTGAACAACAGTTAAAGAAGATTTTGGCAGCCACTGGCGTTGATGTCCCAAGTTTGCCTGTAGGTGCGTTCTTCATTATCTGAAGTCCTTCCATTAAGGAGGATGTTTGTCTAAACTTTTCATAGCATTTTTTGAAGTTTGTATAAACAAAAAAACTTGGAGCCCCAATCATTTTCTGCTCATGGTATCTTATAAGCTACCCCCAAAAGCTCTAGTCACAAACCCACTATAATAGTTTCAGTGTTTCCTGGTAACTTCCATACGGTGTCTAATCTTCTTTCCCGCTCTACCAAGATTACAATATAGTTACATGGAAGAGATCTATATGATGGGAACTGCTGGTTGCAGAAAATGGTGTAGTTTATTGTTTCTCGTAGCAGGTATCTGGAATGTAACTTCTGTTTTTGTTTTGATGGCAGGTGGGAGCTCTTCAGCTATTCTTCCTTTACCCCTTGCAGCCCTTGTAAGCCTCACAATAACCTATAAGCTAGAAAGATCCACTGATCGTTTCCTAAGTTTGGTCGGTCCGGCCTTGAGTAACCTTGCCACTAGTTGTCCATGGCCTTGCATGCCTATTGTAGCTGCTCTATGGGCTCAAAAAGTAAGGCGATGGAGTGACTTCCTCGTTTTCAACGCATCACGGACTGTGTTTCACCACAATAAAGATGCAGTTATTCAACTTCTTAGAGTATGTTTCAGCAGCACTCTTGGGCTTAATGGTTCATCAGTTACTAGCAATGGTGGTGTTGGATCTCTTCTGGGCCATGGATTTTCACATCCCTTGAAGAGAATTTCACCTGTTGCACCTGGAATACTGTATTTAAGAGTTCATCGGGCTGTCAGAAATGTTATGTTTATGACAGAAGAAATTGTTTCCCTTCTTATGCATTCTGTTGAAGATATTGCTAACAGTGGTTTACCTACAGAGAAGTTGGGGAAGCTGAAGAGAACCAAACATGGTATGAAATACGGCCATGTTTCTCTCGCAGCAGCAATGACACGAGTGAAGCTTGCTGCTTCTCTTGGAGCATCCTTAGGTTGGATATCTGGTGGGTTGAATTTAGTTAATGGACTTATTAAAGAAACATTGCCATCATGGTTTATAGCAACCCCTGGGTCCGAGCCTGAGGGAGGGGAATCAGGAGGGATGATTGCGATGCTAAAAGGTTACGGTCTGGCATATTTTTCTGTGCTTTCAGGGATGTTTGCATGGGGAGTGGATTCTTCATCTCCAGCATCGAGGTGGAGGCCGAAGGTTGTTCGGGCGCACATGGAATTTCTGGCCAGTGCACTAGATGGAAAAATTTCACTGGGATGTAACAAATGCACCTGGGAAGCCTATGTCTCGGGATTCGTCTTCTTGATCGTGACATGTGTGCCGACCTGGATGCAGGAGGTGGATGTGGAAGTTCTGAAAAGAGTTAGCAGGGGATTGAAGCAATGGAATGAGGAAGAACTGGCTTTATCCCTTCTAGGAATTAGTGGGTTTGAAGCTGTAGGTGCAGCTGCTGAAATGATCATAGAAAGCCAACTTTGATATGTTTATGCAAGTATCCTATTAAAACCACCATTTCATGTACAGTTAGGTAGGTGAAATGGTGGAAATAACATGAATTAAATTAGATTCATAGCTACTGATTAATGTCTCTCCATCTATAGTGGAAATTTGAGACTTGAATTGAAAACCGTTTACTAACAGTTGATGCTCATGGAGAACAATAGATGTCTTACTATGATATTGCAAATTCGTTGGCAATCTTGAAAATGATTTTTATTTTTTTAATTCGAGACCTTTGTCATTGCTAAGACTTAAACCTCAAATCTCGTTATTACAAATAATATCCCGTTATCACTTAATAGTTTGCATCTTCAAAAAGATTACATAATATCATAGTACTTAATCTCTTTGAAGATACAATCGAAGTACTAGGAAAGTAACATCTTAATTAATACAGCTAATTGGTAGAAAATGATCGGTTCATACAAGCAAAGTACTATGAACAAGCGAAGTACTATTAAAAAAGTAGTTCAATTCATTCTAGTACATACTTGAAATCATGGTAGAAAATACTCATATGTGCATACACTTATTGAGTAAATGTTGGTTAATATGTTCAATTACATAAACTCAACTTAAACAAAACAGTGTTACAAATATAATTAATATATAGTTCAACATATACGATTCCAGCATGCTAAAATCCTATATGCACGATTTGTATGCTGATGATGATTACTCTACCTCTAAAACTATATTATGATCTACTGAATAGTCATAAAAGTTTATGACTTGTAATCGTACTCATACTTCCGTGAGATCTGTTGCGAATCATCTTCGGACTTCCTAGGGATTTGTACCCCCCTTCCTTGCCCATCCTAGAAGGATAAATATATAACATAAGACTGGAATGCATAAGGATGGTTAGGATATTTTGTTCCAATCTCCGAAGACTAAATTTTGACTTCTCGAGAGAATTACAAGTTAATGCATATCAAGTTCTCTAGGTCCTCATATAAGATGAGTTCTTATCAAAATTCTCAGGTAATGCCAAGGGAACATATATCGTGATCATAATCATGAGACTCACCGGAGGTTTTTGGCCCGTCAATTTCCTGGTAGAAGGAGCACGCGCTACAGATGAAGCAGCAGCCGCAGCAGCAACTCTTATTCTGCAACCATCATCTTTCAAGTTAGAGATAATGATCTTTGAACAAGCAGAACAGGAGGAAATTATTGACCAGGGAAGAGAAGGAAAGAAAAAGCCATCATGCACACCTTTTATGTACATCAATATATACATCAGTCTCATCTACTATCTCCTCCTGCATATTCAAAGATGAAAGTCAATAACTCGTCTATAAAGATCTGTATAAGCAATGATGGAGTTCAAAGGATCAGAATCGTTCATATAATCATATCTAATATAGTAAGATAACAGTCTAGTGGCCTTTAGCAACTTAACCACACAATATGATGTCACTAACATATGGCTATGAAACAAACACAACGATAAATTACCTGAAGAAGTTCTTCAAACACATCTTCCAGAGTGATTATCCCAACAACTTCCCCATATTCAATATCATCCGTGGGGTAGATAAACCCCTTTGTTGCAGAATTCTTGTGTTGTGAGTTGTTTCCATTGATGGTAGAATTTTCTGGGGTGGTTTCTATAGTTATCACAATATTATTTGAATTTCCATCTTGCGGTTGCAGCAAAGGAGTCGTCAAGTGAGAATCCTTATTGAATTCCTTTTTAGAAAACCCTGTCTTTAGAACATCACTGGTTTGATGAGAACTCTTGTCTGTATTTTGGCCATCACCAGTTAGATGAGGATCCTTGTCTTTAACTTTGACTACAGCCGCCATGTGACTGCTGCCCTTTTGGAACTCATTGAGAATATCATACAATGGCATATCTGCTGGAACCCTGGACAGTTCATCCATGCATATCTATATAACGAAGGGAATGCCCTGTACGAATAAGATGTCTACAGAAGATGAGATCAAAGATAACGACAAACCTAGGGATTTTTCTGATGGACACTGCGCTGACTGGAGTTTCAGTTTCTGCACGCACAGTAAGAAGATTCTTGACCTACACCCATGAAAAACTATATGATCAAACAGGAACAAAAATCTGCAAGTAACACTAGAAAGAAAAATAAGATATTTGATGTTTGAGAATAGTAACTGACCAACAGAAGTCCAATGATATTTTTTGGATTTTCTGAATAAACAGGAACACGGCTGTGACCACGTGCAAGAATTTTCCCAATTGCTTCCCTACATAACACAGCTGCTGTGATAAATTATATATTTCATGTGGTAATTGACTGTGCTGCTTCAATGAACAGAAAGTCACTGTGAAAGTTCGACTACAGCATTTTTCTCACAACTACAACATAAGAGCGACTTATCACATTTGGTCGTTCTACCATGGACCCACTTCATTTCTCGACAGTAAGCTTTCGATGAGATTAATACTGGACATGAGTAAATATGGAGTTGCAGACCTAACTCTTCCATTTTGAGAGATAGGGAGGTTCGTGCAGTGAATATTTTACACCCAAAATGCATCTTTTTACAATGTAACTTGAACTTCAGTGCATGAGGATTATAGTGTAAGTTAAACACCGCATAAAGAAAGAACGATGATAATAGACAGGAAACATGTCATGTAACCAATTCCAGTTAAGTTAGATATGTTCATTATTTAGACTACAAGCACCAAACAATTGAAGTTTAGAGATCTACAGCATTGAAGAATGTAACACACCAGTCCAACTTTGAACTAACATCAAGGGAGAATGTTGATTCAATTGGTGTCATAGCCTCCTGCGCCGTCTGCACATAGTACATCAACTTCATTTCTATTTTGATTCTGGATTGAATTTATGCTAACAGTCAATGAAGAATAGTGTTAGAATGATATAATGCTAGAATGTCACTCATTACCTCGTAGATTAATTTATTGATAAATGTTTATCTGGTATCATCTTCAGCATAGCAATTGTTCATCCTTATTAATTATTTTTCTCTAGAATCACTCGTAGGTGGCACCTTGCTATTTTATATAATCAATCACTACACATGTTCACTTGTCAACTTCACTATGCACATACATTTCTCATGAGCATGATTAAGGTTGTTTAAGCAAATGAACAGGAATCATTTGTTGATAAATTAAGAAAATTAACAATTTCAATGCTTTATGCAGCTCATAGGATCATTTCTGGAGAGAAAGAGAGACCTTTTCAGTTAAATCAAGAGCTCCACTTATGATAGTTGTCTCATCGTGGGATAGTTCACCACCTTTACCAGCCTACAATTGAAATGAATGTTATAGCTTAATCTTTGGAAGCAGATTTGAAATGAAGATAAACATAGCAGCTAAAAGTAAAATAAATATATTTAGAGCACATTCAACCATTACCTCTATGCCGTGGATAGATACAAGAGCTTTGAGTTGAGCTCGCCTAAACAAAGCATCATGATGGCCCAATACAGCATCTAAAACCTGACATTAACATACAGATTACACTATGGGATTCTATTCAACGGTAACAATCTTAACTTCCAAATAATTCACCAGTGGATCTCTATAGTCTATATTAGCGTCACGATTTCCTTTAGGATACTCCATCGGTAATCCTTTTATCCTTGTACAAATTCACAAGCTTTATGTCCCATAGCAAACTGAATCTCCAAATAACAGCACTTCTGCCGTAGGACTGGAAGACATTAGACTTAATTTCCCAGATCGAAAGTTAAATATGGAAAACAAAATGGTCTGAACAGTTGACCTTGAAAAACAACGAATTGCAGGTATGGCTTGGACTAGCTACTGAAGATCTAGATCAGATTAGTAAATGAAAAAGTAATATTAAGATAATTACAGTCTAAATTGTCATGCGGTATCATTTTTTTACCCAATCTTCTATCTTTCATGGAGACAGCATTCACCTTTCAAATAAAACACAGTAAGCATTAAATCTAAAACTCAATTTTTATTTTAAGTTTCAGAAGGCACCAAAGTAAATTGATAAATAACAGATTTTACCTTTCCAATTGGGTAAGAAATAGGAAAACATATGATCATAAGAATGCGGACAAGCCAAACAAAGTTCGCACCCACTGATAGACCATATTTAGAGCATATCGCTTGAGGAATGACCTAAGCCAGATCAGGAGTTCAATGTATTAGTCTTCTTCTAGTATAGCATTCTAGTCATGCACAAAAGTTATGGAAAATTCAGACTGTACCTCTCCAAAAGCTAAAACAAAGGTCACAGAGAGTACAACGGCAACAACTGGATGGAAGATCTTATCCAAGAATATGGGAAGAGCCTGTCAATCACGCAGTGAATAGAGAATAAAAGTTGAGAATTAACATATAGAACATGAGATACCATTGCAAAATCCAGAAAGTCAATAAACTCACTTCCATGGCAGCTGCATTACATAGTAGCAGCGTTACCAGAAGTTGGTGCTGCTTTTGAACAACCGGCAGGATGGCAGCTGAGATGTAACAATTAATATTTTAGGGATTTGACATGTAACGAAATAAATTACATCAAACAGGCAGAAATGGTGTGGAACTGTGGATTGAGGCCAATGCTGCGGAACAAGTAAACATTAAGTTGCAGGAAACAAACAAAGAAATTACATCCAACAGACAGGAATGGTGCAGGTTGAGGACAAAGCGGGTGAATCCACTACATACTAAATTGCAGGGACTCTCGGTTCACGAAATCATCAACCATTAACAACTACTATTCTCTCCTTGTTGATGATTAACAAATGAACTCCCAATAAACAAAACTGCAAATGCCAAAAAACTACCTGCCTATATCCAATGAAGAAAGTATGAAGTATCTATTCATAAAGTACAAAACTTTATAAAAGTTAGCAGCTAACTAAAAATAGTCCTTTTGCATTGTTGAAAAGCTAACCCCACCTAACTCACATTCAATACATCATGTCAAAAAATTAAATGCCTCTAATTCACTAACTGAATCAACACATTAATACTTCCAAAGCATTTATGGAAAAATTTCAATTCTAATAACACCTAACACCTCCCACAAAGAAAAAATTAGAATTAAGATCACAGTGAATACCAACAAGCTAACATTTTTATGATTAATATTACAATAATTCATACATAAAAACGATGAGATTCGAGCTTGGCTGAGAGGCTGTGATCGAGAGTTCTTAGTTATTCTTAGGCCAATTCGATTATCACCAGCCAGTGACTTTATTGAACATTAAATCGAACAACACAAAGCTAAACATCCACTACATGAAAACAAACCCCAATTACAAAAAACAAAGTAGTTATGTAACACAACCATAACATGAAATAAACTCAAAGTTCACAACTTTAACTAAAAAAATGAATACCAACTACATAAAAATAAACCCCAATTACATAAATGAGGAAGCTATAACACAACCAAAACAATAAACAAACACAAATTTGACAACTTTAACTACAAAAAAAACAACCTGCTTGTTTCTTTTCAGTATTCGTCCCACTCCTTTGAAGAATCTCAAGCTCAACAAGACCAAGAGACATCAAACCCAACGTAAGACCCGACATAATTCCGGCGAAGAGTACGAGGATACATGAAGTACCAGCATAAACAAACCACCATGGATTTCCAAATTCAATGTCATTTTCATCAACTACAAACCCCCCTGTTTTTGACATCCCTATTGTTACAGCTAATGCATTTATCAACATACCCATTATTTTTTTCGTCTTCTTCTTCTTCAAATTTCTCCTATTTAATCAATCAATCAATTACACAATTAAGCACAGTCTCAATATATATTATTCATAATAACAAAATTCGGGCAATAAAATATTATGTATTTTAGAGAAGAATCTCTAGTATATATAGTGATCACTACTGGTAATGAACGAAAAAATACCATCTTTTTTAGGAAAAAAAGTCAAGTATATATAATGGTAATGACTAATGACTGTATTATGATATGGGTTACGGGTTCGAGTTATTGAAATAATAAAGTAAAGATTTTTTTTACGATTATTTTTAAAGAACGTAAAGTATTTAAAATGGTAACCTATATTACTCGTAATAATGATGTCGGGTTCGAATTCTCGAAATAATAAAATAGTGAGTATGTAATTTTTTAAGGGGAAAAAGAAGTGATGTATGTGCAGGTGGAATGGGGTGATGTATGGAGAGGTGTAAAGGAGGGTTAGGTGGAGCAGATAAAAGGGCGACAAATGGAGAAGAAGACGAAAAATATTTATTATTCAAAATTGTTGAGAGCTTGCAGGAGAAAATTCAGGGTCTCTAGTTCAAGATACACTTCTGGTTCTGTTGGCTTTTTCAAGCCTCAAAATTTGGGTTGTTGATCAACATAGTACATATTTTGGGATTGGACTAAAATAAATGCGTGAACTCAAAATTCGACTCGAAATATAATTGAATAAAAGAAAATCCCAATACTTACGAAATAGAGATGAAACATATTTGAAATAGCTATAATAGATTCTATTAAACATATTTGTATACTGATATCTTGAAGCTATGGGGTATACTGGATAGGCTGGGTTAAATTGTGTTAGTGTTGTTCAATTGTAATATATACAGGTTTTAGATTGTTTAGTTTGATTAGTTATATGATCAAGCATACGTAATTTTACTTATATGACCCATTGATATAATTTTTTGATAATATAATTTTAATAGTAGATTTAAAAGTTTTTGTTATTATATTATTCTTACATTTTAGATTTAACAAAAGAATAAATATTATGTAATTGTATTTATTATTAAGCCTCGACCTATAACTTTTAAAAAAATCTTAACATGTTATTTTTGTTATTGTTAGAAAGCATCGACACCGATTGATTAGTAGTATAAATTATTACATGGATTCTAATATTGATTTTTCATTTTAATATATTTTAATTGTTAGATTATTTCGATAATATTTCTGTAATCTTGAATAATATGAAGAAGGCGCTTTTACAAATTTTCTTAATTTTAATTAAATAGCTTGATCGAAAAGTATGATGTCGTTGTTCGAGATGTGTAATCTTCACAAAATGAATTATATTAATAAAATCGATGGAATAAAGATAGCATCATACTTATAAAAAGCATATATTGTCTGATAATTTTTTTAAAAGTTAAGCTTGATAGTATATGTATGATTAGCTATTACTTGATATGAAAGCTATTAAAATTTTGACGTAAATAACGATTTTTAATATAAAAGTCATGAAGTCGCTTGAATAGATGATGATGAATGCCGTTGTCGTTAAATGTTCAACATATATTTACTAATATACATATTAAATGCATGTATTTTTTAGGCCAGCAATATCGATGACATATTTCATATAAAATGAAAACTAATATAAGTATTATTATGATAATATACTCTTATTTTGTTAATATAAATATTATTATGGCTTCTTATTTAGTTTCTTATTCTTAAATCAATATTAAATAGTAAAAGCGGAGTTTTTAATTTTCTTTCATATATTGAATTGATTAATTAATTATTGCATCTATAGTTTATATATAGATAAATATATTTTGTTTAAGCATAAAAGCTAACATGTTATATATATTATAATTAAAAAAACTATGTGTTATATATATTATAATTAAAAAAATTAAATTTTTTGAAATAAATGTCCAAATCTTTTCTCATAAATACTAAATTATTGTCATCTTGATTTAAGTGCTCACAATTAAATGAAAACTTTTCTGACTTTCATCATCGATAAACATAATTTTATTTGAATAAAATTTAATTTCGATAGTAAAGTATATTAAAATATTATTATTTGATAATTTTCACCAAATATTATACAACGAAATAAAAATATTTGAATTTAACGCATTAATCTGTAAAAATTAAATTTAAACGACGTCTATTGAAATGGAGGAATATTAGATGTATGACGACAATACAGTATCACATAATAATTTAGATATATATTATTTAATAGTAATTTTTGGATTAATTTTTTATTTATAATTGAATAATTATCATACAAATTTTTTTTAGTATGAGTAGACTAATTTATTTCATTAAAATGAAATTTAATTATTGTTATGATAAAATTAAAAAAAATCAAAGGGAGTATTATATCAATCACTTTTATCCGTTGGTAAAAATGTTGAGTATTTTTATATAATTGGACAAAGATGTTAATGAGCATTGATAATTAACATGGAGTATGAAAAGTGTAAATTTTTGCGTATATTGCACTAAGAGAGTGAATACTTTCCGTATGTTTGATTTGTTATATAATTTTAGACAAAAATATAATTTTAATTTGAATAAAATTTAATAAAAATAAAGTACATTGAAAGTATTATTTGATAATTTTCACCAAATATTATATAACGAGAAGCAAAAATATTTGATTTAACGTTTAATTTGTGAAAAATCTAAATTTAAACTTTAGCGATACATTGGGGATGGAGGGAGTATTAGATATGTAAATTGTCCTTAACATTTCAATTGTTGAAATATAATACATAGTATCACATAATAATTAAGAGATATATTATTTAATAGTAATTTTTGGATTAAATTTTTTTTTTTCAATTTATAATTGAATAATTATCATATAATTTGTTTTATTATGAATAGACTAATTTATTGCATTAAAATAGAATTTACTTATTTATTTATGATAAAATTAAAAATCAAAGGGAGTATTATAAATTATTTTTACTCAGATTTGAGTATTTTTTTATATAATTGAATGAAAATGTTAATAGATATATGATAATTATAGGTATGAAAGTGGTAAAATTATTGCGCGTATAAGAGAGTAGATAACTCCAAGCGTGATTGATTTGTTATAAAAAATTAGTACTTATTAATTACATATTTTTCCTGATATAGAAAATATTATAGTAATGGTAATATAATAATTAATAATATGAAAATAGAAAGAAACAGTCATCAGGCGGGCAAGCTATTAGGGTGGGCCATGTATAAATAAATAATTGAGATTTTAAATCGGAGTGGTCAATTAATGAATTCTGAAATTTTAATGAAGCTCTATTTTTCAAAAAGAATTAAAGATAAAATTAATATTTTTAAAAATGGGCGGACCAAGGCTATTTGGCCCTCGAAAAGAGGCTCATGGGTATACTTCACTTTGTTACATAAGTAGGGGATAATTTTGACATTCTTTTGAGAAAATCGGTTTCGTCAAGCTTCAATCTTTTGCGGAGATAGTACAAGTTAAAAAATGATACTATGTGCACTTCCAAAAATTATTATAGAACACCATTGCCTAGTAGATCATATATGTACTATTATCAGTTGCAATGTATATACTTGAAATCAAACTGCTAGATACTACACATTGAATTTTGGTTACAAATAATTATTTTTACTACATATATGTTGGATATGTTGAATCACGAAATTAAAGATGGCACTGTCTCTTAGCGTAGGGAAAGAGTGTGGTTAATAGAAATTTATATAAATTGATACAATTGGAAATGAAGTAACCAAACACTCGTGGTGTGCGTTACTTCGGGACAGAAAGCATCTGGCGTGGTTTCCGGGGCAAATCTGATTGTTGTTCGGGTAAGAGAATAAATATATATTAATCAGGAGGCGGGGCCTTGGGGGTCTTGGGAGGTCTTCTTTGGATTCGAAATAATATAAAATCGACGTTTTGTTTTCTTTGAAATGTTTGGAAGCCGCTGATGATGCTTCCGTTTGTAGTGAATATTAGAGTTTAGCGTCATTTGGTTTGTTATAGCTCTATTAACTACTGCGAGTTAATAGTGGAGTAATGGAGGGGATGATCGCTTTCTCACCAAACTTGATACAACAGCGGCCTTATACCGAAGTAGAGACAAGCGAGAAAATCGTTTCTTAACGGTAAAATATTTGCTGGTGATGTGCTTATTCCTTCTTGATTCATTATGTCTTTAAATCTTAGGCGTGTTAGGTTTTTAAGTATCACAGGCGTCTTTCACTTAGCCGTGGCGCTTGGTTGAGAAGAAATTTGTTTTAAGGAGATTGTGTTGAAACTGGTGGGTGGTTTTGTCTGTTCCAATTTAACTGCTAGTTCTGTTATAGTTCTGTTTTTAGTATCAAATCATACATGTAATATACTTACGAGTTTTTTTGTTCAATTAATTTATAATTAAAATTGAGTTTTTAAGTGATCAGTCAAACATAACGTTGAAATGAGATGTAGGTAGTATGTAGCATAACTCGTATAAGTTTCAGTAAGTTCATTGACTATGCATGCATCATGCACTTTGCTCAATCAGGACATATGTGCTAACAAATTGGGACCAAACAATAAACAACCACTCAAATGACATGATACATTCACTGTCAGCTAATTTCATTCTAATGTATGTTTATCATACTGATATATATAAATACACATCAATGAACTTCTCACAAACCAAGTTGAGGTTATGATTTTCACTTACATATAAATCAAATTGATGGAGGATTAGTCTAAAAGGCATCATGCTTGTGGCATAAACAGAAGAACAAAAATGGAGAAAGAGAGCATGTTGAAAACCACCTTGTTTGGGTGTTAAGCATATTTATTGTGGTCAGAAGGATAAAACTTTCCAGTGCCAAGGTTTGCCATGATCCTCTGTGGCTTCCAATTTGCCTTAGTTAATCGTGCTTGTGCGACAATATCACCATACATTCAACCACCTTTGCCTATCTCCTCTTTGAAATCATCGGAATCCTAGACCTCGATGCATCAGAACATCCGACTTCACATCAAAGGCAATCATCAAAATCGGACACCACCTTACGCCCAGTACTTTCCGAATACTTTCCTCGGTCGGTGTCTCCCGTCACTTTCCTTCTCGAGACCTCACATTCACATCGCAAACGGAATCATCAAAAATGCCCATACCTCCGCGCCCGCCTCAGAAATTATCGCATTTAAACTCCGCAATCCTTTAAATCCTGGATCTCCACCTTCGCCTCAAGGACCTCCACATTCACCTCCTCCACCAAATTCTCCAAATGTCAAACCTCCATCTTCTCCTCAAGGACCTCCACATTCACCTCCTCGACCAAACTCTTCAAATTAGAACCTCCGCCCGCGCCAAGGCCTTTGCTTCACACTCTAGGCCAAATCTCAATCTCGGACCTCATCACTTTCGAGACCCACGCGCTTTACCTCCTAGACGAATCTAGGACATAACTTCCGATGCTAAGGACCTCTGCATTCACCTTATCTACAAAATCCTCCAAATCTCGAACCTCCACCTTTACCTCAAGGACCTCCTCCTTTACCTCCTCGACCAAATCTCAGACCTCCACTTTCGCCTCAAGGACCTCCGTCTTCCTCTGGGTGAATCCTCAACTCGGTCCTTCTCCTCAGTACCTCGTTTTATATCTCATAAGACCAAATACTTGAATCTAAATTGCCTCGTCTTCGCCTCAAGAACCTCAACCTTCACCTCATGGGTCAAATTATCCTCATCCATCACCTCAACCTTCGCCTCAAGGACCTCTTTTTTCACCTCCTATATATATTAAAAGAAAGCTTTACTGCTTTGTACCAAATCCTCCATATCTCAAACCTCCATATTTGTGCAATAAAACAAATAACCTCTGGACTGATCTCATCTGCCTCACTCGAGACTTTATTATGCGCTTTTACACTAAATCCTCCACCTCCCACACTTCCACACCTTCAGGCACAGGGATACCACTCTTTGTAAATACGGACCTTCGCCTCTGATACCTCCTGCTGTGGCTGAAGTACCTTATCCTTTTACCTCTTGGAGCTTAAATCTCCTCCCCAATACCACTTTGTGGTCTTACCGCCTCTAGACTCCTTTACTTGGACCAAATCCTCCATATCCACTTTTGCCCAGCAGCTCTCATTGGACCCTCTCCTTTTCTCAAGAACCTCCTCCTTACTTTCAAGTACATGCGTCCTCATCTCCAGGATCTAAACCTTTTCTTTTACCTCGAGAACCTCCGCCTTCACTTTCTATTCCTTCGTCTCACAGTCTCATCTCTGGCTACCGAAACCTCCTTACCTACATCTGCATTGCAGATATAACACCTCAAATACCTCCTTTCCTTGCATCTCCTCTTTCGCCTCAAATACCTCCTCATTTTTCTCAAGTATCTCCGTTTCACCTTTTTGGACCTCATAGCCTCGAGGACTATGCTTCCCTAAAGCTTACCGCCTCACTACGTCTCCGTCTTTCCTCGAGGACCTTCCGCTTCACTTTCATACCTTCGTATCCTTTCGCGTTACTTTCAGCAGCCTCCGTTCGCCTCGAACCTCAGCATTCGACTCCACAGACATACAACATCATATAGTCTTCATGAAAGTAGTATACATGAGAATCAAATGGTGTACATGAATATTGACATCGTTAGTTGCGTCGGGATGATGAGTCGTATTAAATCTGGCTAGATTTGCCCACTTTCCTCTCGAGACATTCGTAATTACATTGTAGCGCTCGGTAGATCACTCCCCGATATCACCTTTCATTGCCTGCATGGCAAGTATCCTTAAATGTGTTTATATTTACTATGTAATTCATACTACAATCTGAAAAAATTATGAAGAAAGTAATTTATTAATTTGTAAGTTTTAAGATCAATTACATCTTTGTAAAGTGTCATTTAGTTCTTTTCATTAAAAATGATGATACATCATGATTCATAATTAATTATAAACTAAATTTATTACTATTATTATTATTATTATTATTATTGTTATATCTGAGTCTATTTTATAATATTTCGGATTCTACTTATGAATCTTTTATATTCCTCAACAAATGGTAGTTTCATTTTCACGTACACGAAAATTTCTTGTTACACTTAATTAGATTAGGCTAACATGCGTAATACGTTTGTCGCCCACGTGTTTATAGTATCTTAATACCATTTAAATGATAAAAAACCAGATGTTTTTCAATGACCAAATTAGCAATTGTTAATTATTTGATAAAATTTTAATTTTAATTCCAAATGTTAATATTAGGACAAAAGAGGGAAATGTCATAGTTACTTGATAAAATAAACTTTCTAAATAATAAAATATTTTTAAACAAAACGAGCAATTGATATATATGATTAGTATGGTGAATTGGTAATGGTGGTTTTGTGGTTTCAATAAAGTTATTGAAGCTTTCACTTAAGCTAAGGTCTATACCTTATCGAGAATTTAGAACTCCATATATTGTGGTAGTATTACACGTAGATATTACCGACCTCTAATGTTGGGTGGATCGTGACCACATTATGCGTTAGTTCTAATGACTAAAATTTTTAATGACAAATTAAGTATTTTAATACAATTAGGTTTTCATGTATAAAAGATCTTTTAGCGAGCTCCAACCTAACCTAAACTGGCTCAACTATAGACACACTCAAACATTGTTATAAAAGGATGAAATAATTTTTTTGCCCTTAATTAAAAATTTCTCGAACACTACACTTACACATGGAGGAAAAAACATTAGGTGTAAAATAATTTTACTTCTAAAAACAATAAATCTTTATTTGTTGGATGAATATGAAATGCGTAAAGTCGTAATTTAACTGGATGAATATAAGGGCGTATAAAGGTGCGTAATTTGCTTTTGGGCTGCAGAATATAAGGCGCGTAAGGTGTGCAACTATGTTTGGGCCCAATATAACTGCCTGTAAAAAAGGTGCATATTTGTACCTCTAGTTCTTAACTAAAGGTGTCTTGACTGTTGAGTTCTGACGAGTGACAATGCCTAGGAAATCCAAGACTTCAAACGTTGAAGTTACTACCTCAACGGTACCCCCCTTCATGTTCTTGTTTCACTTATTACATTATTATTCTTGAACTTTCTTGCACATGCATGTAAATTTGAGTGTGTCTAACGTTGTATAAAACACTTGTAGGGATTGTGCTAAACTATACATTATGTGAAATATGAACTTAGATGGCTTTTTTGTTAAGGTTTGCTGAAGAGGTTTTGGCTTTGAATTTTGTAAGCACTGTTGTATTGTTGTGAAGGAAAATTATTGGAATGTTGGAAACTGTTGAAAAGTACAAAATTTATGTTGGCACACTTTTGGGGTACATATATTTTATTGTAGTCTTGCTTTTTCTTTCCTGGATTTTGAGATCTACTCCCCTAAAGATTGTTTTAGTTTTAAATTTTGAAAGTATTTTTGTGTATGTTATAGAATAAGATTTGATGAAAGATATATCAAAAGATAGTAATTTTAACCTTCTTTACCCTCAACACGATAATTTTGAATTTTTGATACCAATCGAAGCTATGTGTTAAGTTCGTAAATTTTGCTGATGTGATAATTTTGAAAATCTAACTAGACAATCTTTGAGGGATGGAGAAGGTAATTATGCAATATTCAAGGTGTTTCTGCTTGTGTTCTCGTTACAATTTTAGCATACTCGGGAAATGAGAAAAGAAAGTTACATGAGTCTTAAATGCAGATGGCGGGAGCTTGTTATTGCATTGTATGGCTATGGATTTCTTCTGTAGGAGCTATTATATGATCGTGATTTATGGAAGTTGGTAATGTTTATTGATTTATTATTCATAGCAGGCAGGTTGTCCTCAACCAGTCACGAGTGAGAAGATAATCCATGAGCGCAAAAAGAAGAAACAATTGAAGAATAGAATGGTCATAGTTAGGCGATCCTGTCGTTTGCTAAGTATGGTAGCACCTTCTCCATCGGCAGTGAGAGATATAATCGAGGAACCAATCCCTCTTTCAGAAAGCGAAAATTAAGAGGAGCAACATGCTTGTCCAGACAAGTCTGAGAAATCCCCTGCTCCTAATGAAGAGGCGAACCATGCGGATCATGAGACTGTCAATGAGCAGTTCAAGGATAAGGTAATTACCATACTTAACTCGATTCCCATGCTCAAATGAATTACTTTTGTCATCGCCTCTACTAACTCGTGACATAATAGGCAACCAAAAGATCCCGTCCAGATGAAAATCTGAATCCAGACATCTCTTACAAGAGCTTGTACATTGACTCACTGAAGAAGGTTGTTCCTAACATCGTGCATCTTCTAGTGTTTTTGTTCTTTTGGAAGTCTATCTTGATTAATTCATTAATATAATTCATTTTTAGGTGGAAGCTTTGAAGGAAGAAAACATTGCGCTAGCAAAAAGGTTGGATTTTGCTCTAGGAAAAATTGAAGCGGTATGATTTCTGTTGCATCATATATTACTTGGGTGGATCTGACATTCACAAGTCAGTTATCATGTGTATTTATATTATCACCTAAATTGTTCCTTTAAGATACTAGTTTGCTATGTTCTCGAGTGAAAATGAAGAGATTATTTTCCATTAGCAGAGTGTTAGTAATATTGATCTATGGACCCTAAACCCTTATCTTAAATATAAAAACCGAGACAGCAGCTGCGTTTATCAATGGAACGTCAACCTCAGCCTGTTCAGATGATCATATAAGATGCAACTATGCATCATCAACATTCAAATCATCTTCCCTTTTATATCTCTCATTGCAAAAATTGATGGTGTTGATATGCCCACAAAAATGCTGATAATTCCTTCTATTACTGAAATAATTCTTTCAGAAGTATGTGATATCGGTGATTGTTTAGGCTAAGTTATGTCTCCAGTATTTGTTGTTTTGAGTCAAGCGACACTTTTTCAGTATCTCTACAATTTTGTCCCTATAAAGTTTCATTTCTCATCTTAAAGTGTAATGATTACCTCTAATTAATGAAAGACAAAAGAGAAAATCGGCATAGATTCTTAATAAAGTTTTTAGCCTAAACAATTTCTTATTGATACAAAGGGACTATATTATTGATATTCTCTTATCCTTAGTGGTGTATTTTGAAGTTCGCCAAGATGGTTTTGTTACAGCTTGTATTTAGTTCTGAGTTGTTCCTATTCTAATTTTCTTTCTTTTTTTCTTTTTGCAGTATGAAAGCTTGAAGGACACAGTGACACATCTTAAGGACATAGTTCTTGTTTCTAGCCTTGGAAGAGCTACTGAGGCTGCGATAAGTATGGCATCACAAGGAACACTTGGCAAGTCTTGCCTCACAGGCACTCCAAATGGTGCTACAGAACCAGGGGCAGCTCCCAATAATGTTACCGAACAAAGTGGTGGTCATGCTAAGAGGAAGAAATAACGTGAAGAGCCACTGAAATCGGTATATATCAGATCTTTAGGGCTCCTTTGTAGGACAACCTTTCGAACATGGATCCTTCCAAATGTGTGGATCAAGAAAACGATGTGTGACTAAAACAATTTGCCCTCTTATAAGCTCTGGTTCCAGATTTGCCTATTTTGACATATTTAGTGTTTGCTTAATACTGCATTAAAAGCTTAAAGATCATACTTTCTGCAGGATATCTAAGTGCTTCATTGTCATCGTGCACATTACTCCTGTAACATTAAGGCCATGGATGCTTTTAAGTCACAAGGAACCAGAATTATAATGAATAAACATTGATAGGTAAATCCGGATATAATATGAAGAATATGGAAAGGGAAAGGATCAACTATAGAAACCACAAAAAATTTAGCAAAATAAGAGGTCATTAAATGGATCTTCAACTCCATCTATCATCATGGTTAAAAACTGGCATTGCTAGGATAAGCTTGCAAATTCCCATAATATACAACAAGTTTAAAACACACAGACAAAAGAACTATGAAACCTAGCAAGTAATGACAATGAAGCGGCCGTTCTGAATCTTATTCAGACTGTTTGATATCAAGCCTCTTGAGCTTGGACTCCAGCTCCTCGTTGTTAGCATTCTCTTCATCAGCTTCGTCATCATAGTCTTCACCTTCAGGATCATTGTCATCCAAAGGACCAAGTGCAGTTGGCAAAGTCTTGAAGATATCCTTAACCTCGTCTATTCCTTCATCAGATATGAAGTTACCATTGATATTCAACAGCTTGAACCCTGGTTTGCCCATGACAGCTTGAGCTAAGCATCGAGCCCCAACTCTTCTTATTGAGTTGGAGCTCATATCAACTTCATTCAACTGCCCATGACCCTCCTCCAATGCCTTGGCAATCAAGAGAGCACCCTCATCTTTTAGTTCATTCTCAGACAAATTTAACACAGTAAGAAATTGTTTAGCAACTATGCAGGCTGCCAAAGCAGGTGCACCTTCCACAGTAATGTCGTTGCCAGCCATATCTAGAGTCTCAAGAGATGGGACAGATTCTTTTAGGGCAGTAGCAAGGGCAATGGAACCCTCATCTTCTAAATTCAAGTAACTGAGATAAATTTCAGTTAGATTAGAAAATCTGGATATGACTCTGCTCAAAGCTAATCCAGCTTCCACACCAAACATATTATCACGTAGATCAATCTTTTTTAGGTAAGAGCACAATCCCAGGGCTTCGACCAGAGCAATCCCACCTTCACTGTCTACCCTCGTAGACGAACATCTAAAATCCTCTAACAGAGAAGAATTCTTAACGATATTCGCAATTGCAACAGCGCCTTCATCTCCAGTCATGTTATTGTGAAAATGAAGGACCTTCAAGCTTTCGGTTGAAGGAATCAACTCATGAACTGCTTGAGCAGCTTCTTCTGAAATACCATCATTCATCAAATAGAGTTCCTCCAAACTTCTTTGTGATTTCAAAAGATTCCCAAATGCCCGGACACCCTTTTCACCCATGGCATTGTTTGAAAGGTTAAGATACCTCAGTTTACAGCCTTCCAAAGCAGATGAAAATATTTTCATGACATCAAGAGCTTCATCCTCGGATCTTCCTGCAATGAAATCTGACAGATCTACTTCAGTTAATTGGTCTTTGAGAGATGACAATACAGGCTCAGCAACACGGGCAGCATCAATTCCAAAACTTCTATTACTGAAACATATTTTTGTAAATTTATTCCCAGGGTCTCTCAATGGTCTCAACAATTCTTCAGCTTCTTCTGCATTGATGAAAGCTCGACGACCACCAGATATGTCAAAAGATGTCTCATGAGGAACCCTGATTATTTCAGAAGCTACAAGCTCTCCTTCTTCCTTGGCATGGGGTCCTCTTTTAATAACCTCAAGCATTAACTTGCTAGACTCTTTAGCATAAAGCTGCACTGCTGAACTACCATCTCCATCTGACTCCTTCTCAAAATGTTGAGTAGCAGCAGCAAAAGCTATAGCTTCAATTTTCTTTGCATCTCCTTCGGCTTCTTCTTTGCTTAAAAGTCCATACTTCTTAGACAAAATTGATGGAGTGATAAGATTTTTAGTCATCCTTTCCACCAACAGTAGCCTTGTACTAAAGCTAGGGGGCCATAGTTTCATGGAAAATGTTGAAGTATCCATTTCGAACTGATCTGGGAATCAGAAAACAACAACAGTAAAAGCTGCAAGGAAATACATCAAATACAACAGTTCACTGTCATGACCTCTGTGGTGGTCGAGGAATATGATCAATCGCGTTTTAGCATCGAAAAGTAGTTACAATAATTGTTAGTATTTGATATTAAGTATTTAATATTTGAGAAATGATGTATTAGAACTACATATATAGAGATGTAAAAGTGAATGCATTATGGTTAAGAAATAAATGAATTAATTATCTTTACTATACAGTTTCTCTTTTCTCTATCTATCTAATCTCTTGAAGATTAGCTACAATACTTAACACCTAAAATTATCTTCACTCAACTATATCTTCCTTATCTTCTATCTATTGTTCTACTATCTATCTCGACCCGTAACAACCTATCAAGGTCGTTACATTCACCTTGGAAGAGAAATTGATATATATAATGGGGAGTAGTTGAGAAGAGAGGCAGAACAAGTTGTTCAAGCAATTTAGTCACGAGGCCCATAAAATGTTCAAACCACATTGAAGGAAACATAAATAAAAAGTATTAAAAGCAAGATCATGGTTAAAGAGTATAACTATGTTGTAAGCTCTGCTAATCGCTAAATAGCAAGTGAAACAAAGACACATAATTCAGAAACAACACATTACCAATAGAGAGATAAATCTAGTACGCTTTTTGCCAACATAGATAGTAATGCAAAAACATTCTGTAGTTAGTATATACACCCGAGGAAAATTGCAGAACAAAATTCAAATAAGTAGAGATAGCCTCAAGACTATAACTACGTAAATACGAAAGAGTTTCTCAAAAGAAGTATAGCTTCCAAGTCAACGAAGGAATTTAAATACTCGACTAACAAATCACCATTCTCCCACCCTCAGTTTCTTTACTAAGTCATGAACCTAAAAAGTCTTTAGATTGTGAAATACAGGATATGTAATATTGTAAATAACATATCATACGCATAAAATAAACAACGGCCCAAATCATATCAACAAAATGCTGAAATAGGCAGTATACAGAAATGCCAAAAAATGAAATAATACTTCCTCCATCCCAAGAAGATTGTCAGGTTTTGAATTTCGGTAGTCTGACTTCCCAAATTTTAAACTCAAATATATCAAAGGATAGTATTTTTCAACTTAGTTTACTATTAACATGATAATCTAATTCAAATCAAAGTCGTCAATTAAGGCCACAAAGTTTGTTGAATCTACTATTAAAAATTGATAAAAATGACATCTTTGTCAATTAAACATTCTCTACTATTTTTCAGCTTACATAAATCCAAAAACACTGAACAAAATTACTACTAGAATCAAGAAATTCATCATACAAAATAAAAAAACCCATCATCACAGATTCAGTAAAAATAAAAAAAAATTCAAAAAAATGGAATTAAAGGTAAGAACTTTACTGGTAAAATAAAACCCAAGACTTTCTTGAAAATGAAGCAAATAATGAACAATTAATCATACCTTTAAGCAAAAAATTAAGAGTTTATTTGATTTTCTGCAACAAGAAGAACCCTAGTGAGATAAAAAGATTTCAATTACAAAAAATGGGTTTGGAGGGAAATTGAGAATTATTAACTGCTTGATTCAGATGAGTAAAGAAAATTGGGGGGCTATTTTTCAATTTTGATAATTTATTAGTCTAATAATAATAATAACAATTTGGTCCTTGGGGTTGAGGGAATTACGAAAGGCTCCCGAAGCTTTGTTTTTTTCGTGTGAGGCCCTCCTAGTTTTTGAAATTGTAACTATGTCCCGACTTCTCGTGGAAATTTGTGTAAGGCAAAATTGATTTTTAAGCGTTGGGCTTGACATTACACTAAAGTTGAGATAGAGGTAATATTACAAACGAAGTTTTATTTTATGTACAATGAATTCTTTAGATTATGTAAATTTGGTGTAATATCCAAATGAAAATGAAAATAATGTATGCCATTTAAATTTCATGAAAGAAAAAAATATAGTGTTTTCTCAAAATCAAAGTTTAACTAGCATTTTGTATATTACGTATGTTAAAGTTCATCTCTGAATGAACCTAAATTACATGATGGTTTCAACCTTTACTTTAGATTAAAAAATCGATTTTCATTTTGTATAACAATTTATATCATTTGAGATAATCGAATAGTCTAGGCGTTGAGCTAGCATCCCTTGATCCTTGATGTCAATAGTTTGAATCTCATTGTAAGAAAAGGGGGTTGAGAATTATTGTAATAATCTTAACTATATATATAAAAAAATTATATCATTTGTAAGAAAAACTTGCTCTTTTTGTAAATGAAATTGATTTGGCAGGATTTTCTTGTGTTAGTTATCCTTACTCCATCCATATATGTGAATTGTGATATCACTAGCATTTTTAGAAGAAATGATTTTGGAACTTTGGTAACAAATATGATGGTGATTGAAAGTGCTAAAATAAACCACCGACAGGTAGCAATATAGCACCACCGACGCCTACCTGGCTACCTCCACAATCACTGTTTTATCCCCAAGAGGAAAAATCAAATAAGAAAGGAAGCATTACATGTGAATCATATAATTTCGGTTTTATATACAGCTCATTACAGAACAACATTGTACCATATTCTTCAGCACAAAAAGAAAATAAAAATATGCTCATCCCAACAGACTTCTGTAGTTTGACTTTCAAGGTTAATTGCTATATGACATTGAATCGAATTACTCGAGTTACATCAAAACTATAACATATAAAAATACTCTCAAGTATAGTTTGCTATATATGACATTTTATGTTAATAATAAAATATGTTAGTATCATTTGTTATCATTTTCATAAAATATTGTATGACATATAAAAATATTCGAATTACATCAAAACTAAACGATATTGTATGAAAAATATCATCTACCTAGTTTACTCGTCTCATTAAAGACCTATTCATTCATTCAATATTACAAACCATATATTGAGAACATCATATGTAATTTCAAATTTATAATGTAATCATATGATATGATACGTGATATACAAATTTCAAAAGAATAAATTACAAAAATAGACATTTAAAGGAGGTATATTGTATACATACACCATATACATCGTATGAATTGCTGACCACAAAAAGAGTAAAATTTTCCACTCAAAAGGGACCAAAAGAAGAAGATCCCATTATCAAGAATCACAAAAAGTATTAACCTTTGCTTGTATAGTGGACAACCCAACTTCCATTTTTCTTTATATTATATTTTCTTGTAAAAAAAAGTTGATTTTGAGTGGCTGCATAAAAAAAGATTGAATTTTTTTATACAATAAAGTATTTATCCACTTCTGTGACAATACATAGAAAACAATGGAAGTTTTCTCTCTTTAGCTTGTTTGGTCGTCTTCATGTGAGGAATAACACAAACCAAATCTCTCAAAAAACCAATGTAAGTATATATATCAGCTAGTTCAATTGTTTTAAGTATGGATATTTTGTTTTGTTGATGTATTTGGTTCAGGATTTGTTATTGAGACAACTTAATTTATGTTTAATGGTTTGGGTATGATTTTGGTGGTTTTGAGTCTGTATATGGTAATTATGCTGTTATTTTAGTTGAGTTTAGAAATTTATTAGTTAGAAGAATATTAGAATCTGGTAGTAAAATGAGCATGAATTGAATCTATAGATCTTGTCTGGGTGAGATATGGGAAAACTGGAAAATGGATGGTCGGAGATGTTTATGCATTTGGGTCTTGAAGATACAATGAAGAGCAATCCTGGGAACCCTCGAGTGTTGTCACTTCTTTCGACAGTTTTAGAAAGATATGTAGAGGCAAATGAGAGATTATTGGAGACTAATCACATGAAGGATGTTATCAGCATATTCCATGGTTCAAGGCCACCTTCCCTTGGCATTCAACAGTACATTGATCGCATCTTCAAGTACGCGTGCTGCAGTCCGTCTTGCTTCATTGTTGCACATGTTTATGTGGAGAGATTCATGGAACGTAATAATGTTTGCTTGACTTCTCTTAGCATTCACCGCCTTCTCATCACAAGCATAATGGTTGCTGCAAAATTTGTTGATGATGCGTAAGTAACTGATGCTACAACTCTTTCACAATGAATTTCTTGCTTCTATGTTCAACTTAAAAGATTGTTAATAATATGCATCTACTAACTATCATCTAAACATTTCAGATTTTTTAACAATGCATATTATGCCAGAGTTGGCGGTGTAACTACAGCAGAACTAAACAAATTGGAGATGGAATTTTTGTTTGGTCTAGATTTTAGACTTCATGTCAGCATGGAAACATTTCACAAGTATTGTTCCGTTGTGGAAAATGAAGGGCTTCCAATTGATCGTTTAATCCAGGCGTGCAGAGTAAAGGAGACCTGGCCGAACAAGGAAGATTCAGCGGCCTGCCCTCCCACAATTGCCAGATGAGGCGGTTTGAATTTTGAAGCAGAAATATTCAGGTGTTCGGATTTCCACGGGAAAACCTCGGTTTCATGGTAGTTTGTATGTCGATAAATTGCTGTTATGGGCTGCCTGTTTTCTCTTATCTTACGAATTGAACCATAGTTCTTTCAGCAGTGGATTGATATTATGTTTCCTGTGCACACTAGCTTCTAAAGTTTGAAGGCATCTTTAATCCAGCCTTGCAGTTGTTTGTCACATCATTGTGAAGTTTCTTCATTTGTATTAAATCAATGGAAATGTCTACAGATGCATCCATATAAGACAACAAATTGGTACTCTACTAATCCAATGGGGCAGGTGATCAACTAATCAATTACTGCACATTTCTGTTACTACAATCTAGTTGGAACAAAACTGAGGTCAATATTCCATTACTGCAAGTCATCTTCGATGGGCCCTCGTAAGAAACCTCACAAAGAAATTTCGCGTTTCTGGTAGAATTCGTTCCATCAGTTGAGGAAACCTGCATTGCACAGATACAATCATAATCTGTAGGTGCATTACTATGTAAATATGTACAACTGCACAGTAACATATTCAGCAAACTTGTTTTATCATCTATACTGAACAATAAAAACCATTCCTGGTTTCTCCCAGGCTGCATGAAGCAATTCATGGAAGCATTGTCTTAAAGAACATATTCGAAAAAGGATTTATTTGATGTTTATGGCATGTTTGTGCTAGTGTACTTACTCAACTCACATCATTTAGTGGCGCAAGTATAAAATATGTAATGGAAGAGAGGGATATAATTAACATACCAGGGCATGACACTTAATTTGTCACACTTTTTCAAGGTAACCAGAATGCAAGCATGCCTCAACACCAGTGCATTAAATGCCTCTGACAATTCAAACATCAAAGAAACATTTGCGTCCGAGATATCCTAGTGCATAGAACGTACACATTGTCAGACTATATGGGGTCTCAAATGCGCAAAAATGTATGTGTTCAACCTCACCTTTGCTATGGCATATTCACAAAGACGCTTAAGGCCCTTCAAGAGATACTGATCAGCAGCTCTAAGAAGATCTTGAGCAATATCTAAATTGACATCAACAGATCCCGTGTATATGTACCTGTGAAAAAGTGGTGAAAATAAAATGAAATGAAACAAATTTTATGCATTCAACATGAATTCATAATGTATACTTCATTTAAAGAAAGTACAGCGATTCTAGGGCATCTGCACCTCATCATCAATTCAAACACATCCCATCTGATGTTAGGAATTTCTATATCTTTGGCATCTCTTTCCTGCAATATTAAATTTAAGTTGTTAGAGGTATATATACAAAGCAAACCACAATCTATAAAGAACTTCGATCCTCAATCTAGATAGCTCAGCAGTCATGAATTTTGTTATCCCAAATCATGAGCAATGACCACATAAATTTGTATTCATGTCACATTTCTAGGTAAAGAATAATGAAAATTAACAAATCTGAGAAAATATTGATGAAGCAGAATATGCATCTAAGAGAACTTGATCAACAAACAGAGCTTGATACTCACCCTATAACCACCACCAAACATTGCCCTGAATGCATCTGACGAAGCGAGAAGACAGATTCTGTGAGCATAGAATCGCTTGCCTGAGGAAAGCATAACACTATTATTATTGACAACAACAGCGCAAAGTGCTGAAGATGCAGAATAATGAAAATAAAGCACGTCAACGAAAGGAGATGAATGAATTGTTTACCTTCAACCGAGAATGTTACATCTGATAGCGTAGGGTTATTTACATATTGCTCACCCAAGTAAACCTGTATCAATTATACACGTAGACTGCTCAGAACGTCGAAGCACTAAGGAATTGAGCAGATTTCAAAACCTATAGTACTGCGACCAATTTATAACAGGGTGCCGAAAAAAATTTGTTCCGCAACTTTCTGTGTATTTTGCACTATCTTTCAAACTCATTACAAAGTCTTAATTACCTGCGGTGTCGAGGACTTAGGAGCAGCATCCAGAGGAGAAAGAGAGCTCACTTTCTTAAGTAACTTGCATAGTGCCACCGAACCATCTCTTTGGTCTTTAACAATTGTGGACTTGAGAAGATCCAGAAGCAATTCCAGCCCTGATATAACACAAGCAACAGAAAGGAAAAGATATGACTAAAACTACTACATAAATCGATGAAAGCCAACCTCAGGAAGGGAGGTATCATAAACAAGCAGTTTACCATTGTTATCTATAAAGACCGTTTTAAGATCATCCGGTGAACAAAGATGAGCAAGAGCCAAGGCAACTCGTGTTTGAATTACACTTTCCGTGACACGCATCAAGTATAACAAATGACTTAGTACCTGCAAACATAATGAAAGACAAATAGAATGTCTGCATGCATAAACAGTCATCGAGGTGATACAAAGACCGACTACTCACCTGCCCTTCAATTTTTTCCTCTAACCTTTTCAAAGTCTTATTAACACAATCTTTAGTTGGCTGCAGGAAGATAGACAACCTTTAACTAAATATTCAGAAAATGAAGCTTCAAATCATAATAAATTTGACATGGAACAAAACTCAAGAGGTAAACAAACAACTACAAATTAAAACCATATAGTAAATGCGGTCAAGTACAGGAGAAATAAAAATGGTTTGCTCACTTGAACAATAAATTCTCCATCTTGAAGCTTTTGTATACCTCCAAATTTTATAAAGTCGGCAACATTGTCCTACAAAAGAAAGATAGATGCAAGGAATACAGATAAGAAATACATTTAACTTCATACGAGTGACAGATTAAACAATGAATAGTTGTTATACCTCATTATCAGCTAGTCCATACAGAGCAAATGCAGCATTATGTTGGAGGGATCCATTTTTAGAGTCCAGAAGTTCAAGAAGTGGTAATATACCACCACTGTGGGCAATTCCGGCTTGATTGTGTGCATCCTAAAAGAAGAAGAAGAAAAGTATGTATGCACAAGTTTCACAGGAGCCGGTAAAGGAGACTCGCGCCTAAAGAAAAGAAATGAATCATCGACATGTTGCATCACTAAAACTTTAAATTGTGATAATTTCATTTGTCGCTCATAATACTGAAAAGTGCTCCAAATCTCATTCACAGTTCTTGGTTGCTGAGGCTTAACTTGTTAGCCATCCAGATGCAGGCAAATTCTAAAAATCAAGCATTCGTTCATTAAGTGCTCCTTGTGGGCACATGAGACAAAGCGGCTATCCTGTTTGGTTACATGTTTCTATAACTTCGCAATAAGGATGAATCCAAGATTTAGCATTAAGGAGAAGTTGATAATATTTTATAGCATACTAGACTGTTAGGAGAATATAAATTCTAGAGGGGGTCACTATATCTTATAATCCCATATAAATATATAGATTAATAAAAGATAGTTTTAGCAAAGTCCAGAAGAGAGGGGGGTAGGATGAAGAGCTAAGAAAACATCTATGCTTCTACATTTTTTTGAGATCCAACCATTAATATAAGGCAACTACATGTTACCTGTGCCAACCTCCCTAGTGCAAAGGCTGACATCTCCGTTAGTTGCAAATCAGGAGACTGAAGCATCTCAATCAAGGGTTGCACAGCACCCCTCTGCACTATGTGGACCTGTATTGAACATTAAATCAAACTTAAGGAAGAACATGATGCAGATAATATCACTAGAAATATAGCTAGAAGCTGTGATGCTCATCGACCTTACAATCTGAGTCAGTTGCCGCAAATTGGCCAAGCAACAAAGCTGCTTCCCGTTGGCTATCTGAACAGCTTGAACTGACATCAAAAGAAGAAGGTAAAAATTCCAAACATAAGGACAAGAACATCAGGCAAGGGAGCTCTACTGATACTAGCTTCAGTTCGAACTAAAAGAGTAAGAAAAACACCACATTGATTGAACACAACAAATACCTAAGTAGACAGATCACAGGCTGTAAAGCTCCTGCAAGAAGAACTTCCCTTTTGATATTTGGAGAAGAATGAACCAGATTTCCGAGAACACCAACCTGCAACACGTCAATCGTAATAAGCAACTAATAATTGTAGAGAGATACTCAAGTATTGGGAACTGTGGCTGATTTGAGGTTGAAAATATATCTAACCGCTTCATAGTGTATTGCTGCATCTTCTGACCGAAGCATTAAAATAAGTGTAGGCAAAGCGTTACACTCCACAATCTATAATAATGTATAGTGTCAATGAAAAGGAAGATAAGAGTATTAATGTGTAATATTGATGGTGGCACTATTGTAAATCAACCAACCTGATTTTTGTTCTCATCATTCTTAAAGGCAAGAGTCCGCAAGGCACCCGCAACTGATCTCTGGACCTTTGGATCAACAAAATCAAGCAACTGAACTAGAGGAGGAATGCCACCTTCAACTCTAAAGTACAATTAAAATCATAAAGAAAGCAGACTAGTGAAGAAAATTACTAAAAGAAACAGAAAGGAACAAACTAAAAGAAAATTTACCGAACACGAGTTTTAATGTGGCTATTCTCATGAGCAAGGTTAGTGATTGCATCTGCTGCTCTCCTAATAACACCATTGACTGCATGAGAGTTTTGAGCATTTTGGTGCCTCTTTAGCAAATCTATGAGAGGGGACAAGGCTCCAGCGTCAATAATTAGTTGTTGATGTTCAGGCTGCAGAAGGGGTAACACAAGAAAAAGAAATTAAATAATAATCAGAATGAACTTTAACAACAGTAAACTAACATATTTTCATCGTTCACTGTGATTATCACCAATGATAATATCTCATAAATCTACACCATTCCTTTAATTAAGGTCTTAAAACAAAATCTACTGATGTTTGTGCAGCCAAGTGCTACTTCCATTTCATTGATCCAAATTCTACATACATAAATATTAACTTCCCAATTTCACCAACTACGTGCGAAAATAGGTCTACCTTATACAATACAGTGATATTCATAAGAGGCTTGACAATTTAAAAAAAAAAATAAAACCCACCGAGTATAGGAAAGGTGTGAAGTTACGAACATACTTTTATGGCGAGAAGGCCGAGTGTAAAGGCACTTCCTTTCTCCACCTCGTGCTCAAACGGTATAGGACTATGCTCTCCCTCCCTCACCGGAGGTGGTACCCTTAAATGTCGTACCAATGCCGGAACTGCTCCGCAATCTACAATTATATTCACCTCCTCTTCTGCAAGAACACACATATTCATGAATTAAATCTCTATAACTTCAAGCATAACCGAAAACGTGAACGTATACTTCTAAGATTGCAAATCGAATACATGCAAAAATAAAATGAAATAAATTCAAATCAAATCACGAACTTTTGAAAAATATGTGCACAATCCAATACAAAAATAAAACTAGAGGAATTAAAAATCGTCTTTTTTTTTCACTCGACTAAATTAACAAACTTTGGGACATCAATTGACAAACGTAGCTCTGATTCAAATCAAAATTATCATGTATACATTAAAATACGTTGAAAATAATATATTCTAATATATGTTCACCAAATATTATACTCCTTACATCATATACAAACAATATACTCCGTATAAGCTAAAAAATTCAAAAACTTAACCATCAATATTTAAAAAGTCAACACTCAACTATCAAATTTCAAAAAAGTCAATGTGAAGTCAGCCCAGGCAATCTTTTTGAGACGGACGAGTAAAGTAGGTCATTTTCATCAAATATTATACTCCTTACAACATATAAAAATATAATAAGTTAGAATTGAAAAATTCAGCCAGTAATTAAAAAAGTCAAGCCTCCTTGATTAATGAGCAATCCAATTTGAGGCAGAAAAGAAATGTTCGACACAGAAAAAAAATCAATTCGCTTGAAATTCATACAGTTCTTAGGGTTCAAAATTCAAAAATCAACAATTAAATTTGAAATCATTATCAAATTGAAAGCTAGACAAGCTTTCAGATATAGGAGTTTTAAATAAACTGACAAAATATCGATTCGGCGAAATTCATACAGTTCTTCGAGTTCAAAATTCAAAAAGTCAACAATTAAATTTCAAAACGTCAACCATCAAAATGCAAAACTAAACAACTTTTTCATATATATGAGTATTAAGCTGAAAAAATATCAATTCAGCGAAATTCATACAGTTCTTAGAGAGTTCAAAATTCAAAAAAGCAACAATTAAATTCCAAAAAGTCAACCATCAAAATTCAAAACTAGACAACTTTTTCATATATAAGAGTATTAAATAATCTGAAAAAATATCAATTAATCGAATTTAGTACCGTCTTTAGATATTTGAGAGAGGAAATAAATAGCATTTTTAGCATTTTCTCGATTCGATTCAATTGCAGACCAATTCGATTCAAGGATCTCTACTTGAGCTCGAACCTTGTTTTTGAGATCGAGAGGAGAAGTAATTTTGTGAAAGTTCTCAAAATCATTGTCCAGTTTTCTCTTTAGGCTTTTTTTAGCGGCGGAGGACGACGACGACGATGACTGGTTGCGGTGGTGCTTCATCAGAGAGCGGCGGCGGCGGCGGCGGCGCGTAAGGTAAGTGTGTTGTGAGTGATTGCTTGTTGCTTTACATTTTGGAGGTTAAACAATTCTTTAAATACTCAATTTTTTGTTTGAAGTAATAATTAAATTTTTAATCTAATAATTATAGCGAGATATGTTTATAAATTTGAATACTACGTATACAACTTTATATTTACCATATTATTTATTAATTAAATATTCCGTATTATATAACTAAATTAATTTAGTATTAAAGTTGAGTATTTTTAATATAGAATGAAAATACTCCATATAAATAAATTTGATTTCTGGAGAACATTAGAGTAATTATTTAATTTGGATTAGCTTCCCGCCTCTGGATTGGACAATCCATGTCTATGTTAATTTCATCTAACATCACTGTTAGTTTTGTTAATGTATTTGTTATTGGTAATAGGTCAATTTGGATAATAGATTCTTGGATTGATAATTTAAGTCGATCATCTCTGCATGCGATTGACAATCGCATGGCGCCAATGCCGAATCGCATCTTACATGACCTCCGACCACATTGCCCCAGGCCACCAAAACCGAATACTTAGCAGAAACCACTTATGAGTTATGACTAGTGATATCGCGAGTGAGTTGGAGTTCGGATGTTGAAGTATTTCTCGACTTCGTTTAATCAGGACGATGCTCTCTGCTTGTTAAGATAACGTGCACAATCACACTCTGATACAACGCCTCTTGTTAAGCTAACTTGACGATATAGCAGTCGGGTTTCAAGCTCTGCAACACTATTTTTAACTTTGACTTATTTTAAATTTAGACTCTTAGATATTGTCAAGTTGGGTAAATCTTAGAATATTAAATGAAGCCCCGTCTGAATAAAAATATCATTAATTTATTTGGGCCGGACATGAATCTTGGACATATTATAGTATTGTAGATAATTTGTTAACGGGACCAAGAAATTATTAGGCTAGCGAGTATTTAAGCGGCCGCGGCCTTTGTGCTTTCGTACCTGCTAGTTAACTAATAAGTTGTTGTTTAACGAGGTAGATGTCGATTCGGTCTTGATCGAATTAGCGGATTACTGCTCCGGAGCCAACGCTAGTTAATCCAGAGTTCAGGCCATTGAATCCATTTAGAGATGTGTTCGAGGCACAAGATATCAACCAAATTTGGGCCTAGCAACTCCAATGTTTTCTTTTGGTTGTGCTAGTGGAAATTTGGTTGTTTTTATATTATTTAAAAGAGACCCAAATAATTTTTAGTATTTAACAATTGACCCCAAAAATCTAATAACTGTACCATTTCTGTTTTGCCCTTCGTTAAAAACTAAATCCGATCACTTTTAACACTAAAAATGGATGGAATCCCCAAAATGATCAGTTCGGGGGATAAACTGACAGATTTTGAAAAATTAAGGGACAAACTGACCAGTTGGTCAAAGTTCAGGGGTAGAAAGAATTTAAGCCTAAATAATTGATATACAATGAGTTTTATTTGAATGATTCAATTAAACTATTTGCCATAAAAAGTAAAGAACTTAGTTGACTTGGATGCAAATTTAGTATTATACCTTCCGTTTAAGTAGAATAATTAATAGTAGTATAAAGAACATATGATAAGCATATCTAATTTCTTAAATGTTCTATAAGATTAGGAAAATAATTACAGATAGAGATTGAAGTTCTATATTGATTATTTTCCATATCCTCCAAAAGGTGGTAAATCAATGCATGGTAAGTAATTTAATTTTGATACACTGACAATGGAGTAATGCCCATGGTCTCAGAGTCTCCCATTCCTGAGAATCTCACATATTTATATAGATTACCCCACCGGACCAACCTAATTGTTGAACTAGTACTATAGTAGTCTAGTACACTGCCCATTTTATTCAAGTACATATATACATTAGCAATTAGCCACGTGACATGTTTTTTTTTCCTAAACATATTTGTTAGATAGATACCATACATGATACATTGTGAGCTTGTTTGGTTATTTTTTGTCAAAATCATTTTGATAGAATAGGTAAATATTAGAAAATGTTGTTTTAAAAGCTCCAATTAGACAAAATATTTAAATACTCTCATGTTATGATGGGTGTTTGCTGATCGGAGTTGGTGGTTGGAGGAAGTTGGTGTTTAATAATGGTAGTGGTAGTCAGAGGAGGTCCACCGAGCGGGGTTGGTCGCCGGTGATTAAACTTACAGTAATTCACATTGAATGATTTAATAATTTCAAGTGAGTTTATATGATCTTGATTACTTCTTCTATTACCAATTTATTTTAGTTTGGAACCAATTGATTCTTAACATTTATGTTGTTCCGTGGCGGCGGTGATGCCAAAATTGAGGGTGTGATACTTTTATTTATTTATTGTTCACAACATTGAGCAATATTTGGGTAATTCAATTTCAAAACATTAATTGACAAGATTATTACTTAAAAATCCATTTACATTACTCGTATTATCTATTTAGTCATTTTCTCTTATTTGAAATTCTTCATCTTTATTCTTCAAAACCAAACATGGAATAGACATAAAATAGTACCTAGTTTAACAGTAACTATTCTCATACATTATTACAATGAAACTAGGAAACATCTTGACAGATTACTTACATAGGTACATGCATTTTGGTTATATGAAGAGATATGATTGTACTAAGGATCATATAATAAGTTGAGAAACTATATATTATTCCATTGGTTGGCCTATATTTCATTTTTGTCATTGAGCATGCATGATGATTATATACTGTATGTACTACAGAAATGTAACCTCAAAACATTGGATCTGCCCCATGCAACATGCAAACATGGAGCTGAGCCAGCCAGGAGTGCAGCAGGGTCTAAAAAGAATAACGGACAACTTGTACAATTTAACACCATATATATATATCAATATGTTTTAACAATCATTGATCGTCCCTTAGCGTAATCAATTGCCAATAATATCATAAAAAATTGGTTAAATGTGTTCTTAAAGTTGGAATAATGGCTTAAAAGCTTATCTGGAGACTTGCAAATGGATGAGTTTATAACCTCTTTTCCATTTGGTATGTTCAATTGATTAAAGGCTTTTGGTGGACTAAACTCAACACCACACGCACAAGCTGACCGGCCTAGCTCGGTTACAATATATTTATGTCAAGTTAACCTTGAGAAGTTACCGACAAATAGTCTTATAAGTTATAATGATGCCTTAAGTGATAGGCGTGGGCCATTGCATAGTGAAATCTAGTCTTGTGAGACTGAGTTCGCACTACCATATAAATCGTTCCATTTGGACCACAAATACTAAATTTATATGTGACTGATTCTAGCTAATAATATGTAAAAAATCGTATTATATTGTTGGTTTAGTATGATCATCATGGACTTTTTTAACATACGAGTAATATTTATCCGAAATAGCTGCGTTCATATATATCACTACCACTGTGCCACATAGCTTAAATGATAAGTGTATTCGTGTACATTGAAAGTACTCTGTCTCATTTCTGAATGAAAACGAATGAACGTATAGGCAAATAGGCAATACAGTTGTCGTTTGTTACCTTGTATAGGGGTTAAATAATATAGAAGAGAAATTAGATAGATACATGGATTATTTTTTGCACACGAAAGTTCAAAAGGGGCAAGGTAAATATTACAGTATATGCATTTCAATAGTAACCTATGATTAACAAGTACATTAGGTGTATTATTAATTATCGATTCCACTTAGACTACAATAAATGTAACAAGATTCACTCACCAACTTTAATAGAAACATAAAAATTAAATAGAGGTGTGATATTGAAAAACAAAATTTTATTTTATATTTTTTTCAAAATTATATAGTTCGTCGTCATTTCTAAAT
Organism: Lithospermum erythrorhizon; assembly: GCA_019722365.1. NCBI lineage: Eukaryota > Viridiplantae > Streptophyta > Magnoliopsida > Boraginales > Boraginaceae > Lithospermum > Lithospermum erythrorhizon. The sequence continues at coordinate 363,289 of JADFUC010000294.1, forward strand.
ATTTTTAGTTTTTCTTATTTTTATTGTAACAATTCACCATCCTTACATAACATCTTAAAGTAGAGAAGTTGTAGTACATATGGACTTTACTTCATCTGCTAGAATTATTATTGAACTGTCAGATTTTTAGGAAGTCTTGATAATTGAAGTCGTGTATATTCTTGATTGAGTCTATCTCCTGATGATATCTATCCTCTAAAGGGGAAAAGGAGGGAGGGCCGGAGGGGCTAGCATTGCTTACAGGAGACTGTCTAAATTAATGTTTCTACCAGTGTACCACATAAACTGATGGGTGATAAAGATGAAATTAACTACAAGTGCCAACCAGAAACAGTACTGTGTGTTGACTCTACATTTGGAATCTTGATTTTTATATATGAAATGGATGATTTGATATTACATAAAAAAATATAATAAAACTATATAGAGGTGATTAGTGAACGACTACATATATTTTGAAAAAATGAATAAGAGAATTGTATTTTTTACACAACTAGGGGCCGAGTGTCCCCCCTATATATACCACCTTCTAGTTTCAACATTGAGCTAGATGAATATGGGGACGGGTTGGTAATAATGGAGAGCAGGACAGAGACGAACCTGGGCCATGCTTATACCCATATTCCAATTTAATTGAAGTTTGAGACCGAGCTTCAGTTTGACATAGGTTCATTTGGCAACCAATTCAATTTTTTTGTTCCTGTACGGAGTATTTCTACAATAATAATAGCAGTTGTATTTAGATCTTTGCTACTTGTAAACATGATGATCTTTATATAGCGTAGTGTTTATTATAACGGTAATATGGTAGCATGCGTTATTAATTAGTCACCGTTTTTGTAATGGAGATATTTGATTAATCATATTAATTCTCCTATTAATTAGTTTCCTTTTTTGTAATAAAATATATTACATTAAATACTAATACCAACAGTAAACTTCTAAACTTGAAAAAACTCTCACAAATTTCCAAATATATAAGAATAAAACTTCATTGGTAAATTGAGTTAAGAAAATGTCGAGCAGTACAAAAAAATTGGATAAAAATGGTGAAAATAGCAAAATAGAAACAGGTACCTTTTTTGAACCATTAGAGTATTATCTGATTAATTTTTTTTCAATTTGAAATAAAAAACCATGTTGAAATTGACAAAACATGGTTGAATTGCTTTAGATTATGTTGCATTTCGTTTGATGCAGTATTAGATGTGTGATATTGTTGTTACCCGTAATTATTTTTGAAGTTTGTTTGTTAAATCAATTTATTGTAGTTTTGTATGATGATGCTTGAAATCTAGGGTGTGAATTAGTGAATCAAGTGTTATGATTTTCTAATGTAGGAGTGTTAATGTATTATAAGATTTAGGAGATGAAACTTGATTTGATTATTAAGGAATTCTTGGTATTGAAGTATCTTTGATATCTAGAAACTTTTTTAATGTAATGGTATCTCGTTTGATGAATATAATCTGTGTATGATTATCTAGGTGTTATTAATGTCTTCTGTCACATCTGAAAATGCCTATGACACAAATTATATAAGCGTATATATTCTCATATAAAATAAAATTATTTTTAATATTATATTATCACGTCTGTGTCAGTCATATAATAATTTTATTATGTAACAAAATATCATCATCCTTACAAATTGATATACCATTCTTGAATATAATTGTATTTATTTTGATGAATATATCTGTGTATGGTATTGATGATGATATTAATATGCGTAATTTGAGTATTTTAGTTGGAGGTATTTTATTATCGTTTTAATTTATGCTTGATTAATGTAATATCATAAATTCGTCGAATGAAATCAAGATGAGTAGTCCCATTCTTTACATACAACTATTAATGTGAGATCAAAAAATGAGACTACTCATCTTGATTTCATTCGACGAATTGAACTTTTATGATCACAATTAATTAAAACTGATCTCCCATGCCTTTTCCTTTTCGGGAAACATCAAGTTATTAGAATGCCACGTACCCTAGTTGTGTAGTAAATAGTACTCCGTAATAATAACCATATAAAGGTATAAAGTGTTTCTTTTAAATAACACTACCTACAAACATATTGGATAAAACCGAACAAACGATCGTATATATTAACATTATTAATAATAATAGGCTTAAATTAACAGCGCCAAGCGATGATGCAGTCGTTTCTCACAAAAACTTTTTTAAAATGGTAGGTTTATTAAACGAACTAGAACCGGTCGTTTAGGGATTAAAACAATTTTGTGTTAAAATTGGCGTCAAATCCCCGTTTTTTATGAAGGGTAAATCGAAATTGTCACCCATCTGATTTAAAACGTAGGAATTGATTTTTGAATCTGAGAGAAAAGTAATTGGGTCAATTTAATATTTAATACGATGTGAACTTTCTGGCCATTAAAAGCTATAATTAAAAAGGGGCTTGATATAGTAGATTCGATAGGATTCAATTGGCAATCGTAGAAGTTTTAATTAGGTTAATGATATATTAGGTGGCATTGGGTTAGGGAGTGTCTGACGCGATTGCGAAAGTTAAAGAGGCAATGACGGTTCGTCAAAGTTTAGAGAGCTGAGGAGAAATTAAGCCCGTAATAATACCCGCTTTGGTAGTTTGTTATATTTTGTTTCAGCAGAGCATGATCATAATGTTATAATGTAGTATGAATTTAAGTTTGTGATAAGCGCCCAGTGCATTAAATGGGATGCAAAAATGATATAAGTGTCACAAGCAGCATAATTAACAATTATGAATAGCAACTGAGAGATGTCGGTAGGTGGCTGTCGACACATTCTTTCACAAGCCTCCTTTGAATTGAAATTTGAACACTTCAAATGTAGTGCGCGTCCCCAGTTAGTTCTTGAGGAGAGGTTGAATCGTTTGTGTTTCTTCAGAAACGTGGGTTGATTGGATGAAAAAATCGAAGAATTTTCAATTCTTCGCGATATTTTTCGACCATGATAGGGAGAAAGGAGGAGGCTTTGTTTCCAATTCATGAAAAAGTTATGATGAAAATATAATAAAACTTGAAACATATAGATTGGCTAAAAGCGCATTAAAGAATAGGCTTAATGAAATACGTTAAATTTAATTAAACCGTTAAGTAAATCAAGCACACTAACAAGTTGTTAATAGTAACTAACAAGTTACTAACAAGCTCAACAACTATCGAATTAATTCAATTGACTAATTAATTAATTGGGTTCATCAATTATATTTTACATTATCGATGTAAAAATCTCGATTGAGAATATTAGATTGATTACAATCAACTCTCGATTTAGCAAATGTAGTTTAATTTCATACATAGTATAATCCAACGTCGTTGTATGTGTGTGACGCCCACAGGCTCGGATAATAGTAAGTTGTATAATAATAATAATTGACCGATTCTTATTATTATAACGATTAATAGTAAGATCTATGTCCTTCATAACACTTAAATTATCATGAGAACCCCAATTGGTAATATCTGATTAAAGGTGAAGCCAAGTTAAAATGTCGCGTTTAAATAGGTAAATGAATTGATCTATGATTAATAAGTAACGGGTATAATAAAGGGAATCGGTCGTTGATTTCGACACATAAATAAATTAATAACATGGCATTATTAGGATTCGAGGAATGGGACCTCAATAAACATATATATGATCTCATATGTAAGGAAATAATGATTCGTTGTATAAAATAATGAGTTTAGAAATCTGATTTATACCTGATAGCTAATGGACTTCGATCTGAAAACTCCCGAACGAAGAGGACACGTAACGCCAAAGTCATAACATTGTCGAGCGTTTGTACCTTGGAGTTGTGCGTTCCTCTTGTTTCAAAATATTGTATACACCATCACAGAGACGGATCTTGAGACAGAGAAGCGAAGTATGACGAATTTCTCCACATTAAGACCCAAACGAAATAGCAATTGATCGATACCGTCGATTAGGTAGAAAGCAGCAAATCACACTTGAAACGGATAAGCTGACGGATCATAGGTGTTCAATTCATCCCATAAAGTTTGTAATTTGCCATAGTAAACTTCAATCGACGAGTGATCCTAAAAACACTAAGCCAAAGCTTGTTTAAGCTCCTATGGCGATACCGGTACTACATGTGTGCTTCATGACTGTCTCCCGTAGTGGAAGCACCTCAGAAAAGAAATGGATGGAATTCTTCAATGTGGGATTAATGGTATTCATCGCCTTCTGTGCCCAATAGCGTCACGTCGCTGCCTCGAGTAGCGGATCTGTAGGCTTTACCTCAGAACCATTAATAAAACATGCTGCGAGAAACAAGGGACAAGAAGAATGAACTTGACATTATAATTGATCCTAGAAAAACAACTGGAGTAATAACAAGACACAGTAAATCTTGATTCTTTGAGATAACGAAGTTCTATCGTCAAAAGGATTTTTCGGAGTGAGAACTATGCCTTGGCCGGATTGGGTAAGTCGGCCATGAAGGGAAAAAAAAAAATTAGGGTTAGGTGATGAATATTTTTATCTGATACCGTCTAGGAAATAATAGTGCTTTTGTATAAAAATAATGAGTTTAAGTATAATTTATCTACTTGATAAGCAATGAGCTTCACATACAAAACTTTAGGTCGAGTGCTCTGTAGCGATAGGTCGCGTGTTCGGGAGAAGGTCGGAGCTTGGCCTCTAGAACTTCTCCCGAAGTCTTCTAAGCGTCACATCTCAGAAAGATGGCAGCATGATCGGGACCTATACCTCAGGACCATGTCGATGAACATAGTCATTCAACACACTATCCATGAGCAAAATACATAAAGAGTATCGCACTAATACCGATTAAACTAAACTAATCATAGCCATGAGGGAAGTTTTAGTTAGTCCAAAATGGCAGATACTTTTGGAGCTTTGTTGAAGACTAGAGAATCAAAATCCGAGTGGTAACTATTTTAGGCTTATTATTGAATTAAATACAATGGCTTCACAAGGAAGGCTTTGGACGTTTTCTTGACCAGGACTGCTTTTTAGAAATGCTGTCGTTTTGTCAATCAACTAGTAATTGATCCCATTCGACTTATTAAAAGAAGAGAATATGAATTAAATATAAATTTAATTAGATTATTTAGTAATTTCCTCCATTCATGCTGATTCACAATTTCCCATATCGGTGATTCAGATATATATATGCACCGATACTGTGGATAGATTTGTATCAATTACATATTATTGCATAATTTAATGAGTAAGCAAATCTCATTTGAATTAGTAAACATGGAAGAAATGAAAATCAGATTTATTGAATGTAGAATACTCCGTAATTGAATGAGATATGTGTGAACAAAATCACTAAACATGTTTGATGTTCGATATTTTCTCAATAAGAATTTAGAATGGTTCCACTCTACATATATATACACAATAATAATAACCTCATAGAACATGTTGCCATGTTAGCATGTTATTGGTACCACGTCCTCATAATAAATGAAATCCAACGTATCAAAAGACATAAGTAATGGGCTCCATTTGTTTTAATTGAATAACATAGTTTGTGAAAATGAATCGTAATTTCAAAATTATATTTGAATTAATTTGATTTTCAAGAGATGCACTATATTATATTTAATCCAGGGTTTGAAATATATTAATATATTAAACGAATAATCTCAAGCAAATTGAAAATATTTTGAGCAATTGAATCATATTACTGTATGTCATTTCAGAATTCTTTGCCAGCTATGAAAACCACGTTGAGCAGCAAAACAACAAATCTTATATGGGTTCACTAGAAAGCAAACAAAAAATTTACTATAGTCGTAAAAAACTGAATTCAGGTCCCCCTCTTTATTATTTTCACATAGTTATTGCACGTGAAAAATGTTAAGAGATATTATTAATTCATATAATCGAGAAGTACTTATTATTAATGCTAATTGGACATAAATATTGTATATTCTATATCGCTTGAATATAAGTAAATCAAAATGACTTATTATCTTATGAACTTCTTATTTATTATTCATACATTCTTTATTCTTGATCGTATAACTTAAGTGATTTATTAAGAGTATAATTAATTTTCTACTTATTTTCGAGGAGATAGAAATTATAAGCAAATGATGTTAAAGAATATTAAGAAATGGCCGTGATGTTAAAAAATTTTAAAGTTCGATGTAAAATATTACGTTGAAAAATTAAATGATCAGTAAAAGTAATAATGAAAATTTGATACCACAAGATACCACAAAATGTTGCTACTATACCGTAATACCCCAATGCTAACGAGACAATTTGATTTCTCATTTTAGTATAGTGAAGCAAGTGTAGGTATGAAAGTGATGAAAAGCTTACACAGGGTTACTCTTATTTATATATTGCATCAGTGAATCAGTGATTCAGTACCACTTTACTGCTTATATTACTTAGGATTGTTTCCTTGTACTCCTTAGCTTCTCTATCCACTTCGTGCAGAAACTGTTTCCTAATATATACCACTGATTATCCTTTGCTTTTCGTGGAAATTTTGATAGTTGCATCTTTTTTGTATTTATTACTCATTTTCATTCTACAATTCAATTTTATTGTAAAAAATTATATACTCCCTTCTAATAATTTAATTTTCAGTTGTCAAAATTAACAAAATTTCTTCACTAACCAACACACATAACTTATTAAAATTTGGCATTTGTCGTCGTATTGTGTTTGTTACGTCCGAAAGGACTTACATATCGCATGTGTGCTTAGAGTATATTGGGTCATCCAAAAGGAGTTGATAGATAAAAGGTTTATCGAAGCATCTTTTTATTTTTGGTGATTCGTGTCATATGAGATGGAGTATATGAGCTTAACGGAGAAAATGATTGATATAGAGTTAAATTAATTGATGTAGAGAACGTCGAATGGCTGAGTGGTTAGGAGGCGCTGCGGTGGCTTAGAAGCGCAGTTCGATTACCGTTGTAAGGGGCGGTGGGTGGGTTTTTAAAATAAAAATAAAATTGAGTCAATGTATTCATATAAGCTATCACATTTAATGGTATGAGATTTGGTTTATTAGGTTTTATTGCCGTGTTAGCAGGAGATAAAAGCAATTATAGGATTTATAACCGAAGTTTCGTCTCTAAAAATGATACTCCAACATTTAACTAAACTAAAAAAGTGTGAAATAAATTAAATGCTAAGCTGTGCCGAGGTCACTCTTCTGGGATACGAGATATTAAATCCCAATGGCGGTGGCAGGAAAACAACGCTTAAATCAACTAAATCTGGTCTGGCAGCTTTGCGTGTTCGAAATATTGTAGCGTAAAAATTCTTATTCTTGACAAACTTAGCAGCTCTAGGCTTCTTCTGCGGTATCTTAGAATGACATTTAAACTAGCCAAAATGAATTGGAGGCAAGTATAATGTTTTTTATAGTTGGTTTATGTTACAAAAGTGTGTTATTTATAAGGTTGATGAATGTTGCACACTTGTTGATTCTTATTTCGACGTAAGCATCTTAATTTAGGCGTAGCCAAAAGTGTTAAACAACAAATGGTTAAACTGGAGACAATGGAACAAGACAAAATCCTCTAATAACAAATACTAGTGCTTAACATACATAATTAATTATTAGGATCGTAGAAACCTTAAATTAAACTAGTACTACAACGTTTTATTGAAACTTAAGATTAACAACAGTTAAACCTTAACAGGTCCTCTATTAACATCTACTATAATGACACTAAACAAATACGACAAATTCATATTTTTAACGGCCGTTAGCAAGAGGACTAACGGTGATGTCTTTGCATGGACTTGGAGGTAAACTACTCCTTCCTGATGCAACAAGGCGTTGCACAAATCCACCAATTCTCTCGCCGTTAGTCTCCGTTAATAACCGCTTCCCGCCAAACGGCATCGTCTCCACCCCTCTCTCCTCCAACACGCCACCTCCTTCCCCGCCACTGCTTAAACCATTTGCCTGTCAATCAAGACCGCAAAATTATTAGTTTCGATGAATATATTTTACAACAATTTTATCAATATTCAAGGCATAGTATGTATAGGTTGTCATGATCTTAATTGAGTCTGTTTAGACTTACATGACTTTGAACATACGATTCATACTCTCGTCGATTTACTCATGACATTAATCACACTCCTTTCAATTTATTTTAATTGATATTTTCAATTTTAGAGTTTCGATCCTAATTTTTTTTTTAATTATTTATACTATAAAGTATTACAATAAAATAATACAATGAAATATGTTCAAAAAATAAAATGAATGATATCATTAGTTATTAATTATAATAATAAATGAAAAATAATTTATGATTTATTCAATTAAAATAAATTTATTCTAAAAAATTAAAAATCATAAACTAAATTCCGGTAAATTGGAGGTGAAAGCTGTTACTGTCACAATAGATTTGACAGCAGTAAAAAAGTGAGCACTAAATACTAACCTGAATTCGGACATAATCATTATGATTAAAGCAAAAAGCATTCCCTAGTAACTGGTCAACAGTCTCCGAAACTCCATCGAGCACAACGCCGACGATAGCCGAGGCGGCGCAGCCTCCATTCCGGCGGAGCTTCAAACTCTCCTTACTGCACAATGTACCACTTCCAATAGAAAGCACCAAAAGATCCTCAACACTATTAACATTACCAAACTCCCTCTTATTATGCAGCACGTGCGTAATTGCTGCAGAAGTTGGATTATTCATAACGAGTCCTCCGTCAATACCCACACAGGAAGTTTTCCCGTTGATCGAGTTGAACTTGAATGGCTTGAAAGTGGAGGGGTTTGATGACGTGGCCCGACACACTTTCCAGAGCTCGAAATCGAAGCTTGATGATTCGGATGCGTCTGCCCTAGAAAAGACGAAGGGGGCGGCACTGTTGAGGTCGAAGCATGGGATGAGGAGAGGCTTACACGTGTCCTTTAAAGTCAACTCCTTCCCGTTGTCTCTAGTCAACGCCGCTTTTAATACATTTTCAATGCACTTACCTGCAGCCGAGGAATTAGAAATTTTAATAAAGGATGACGAATGAACTAATATTAAATAAATAAAATAAAATATAAAAATTTAATCAACGCGAACAAAATAAATCTTTAATAAGCGAATATTGAAAAGCTATTTTTAATTATTGCCTGAGAATCTCCTCTTGCTACGGAAAAGGTCAACGTTTCTTGATTTGACTTTGAACATCTCCTCTTGATTTCGACTAAGAAAGTCAACGGCCTCCTTGGCCGAGTACAATGGGCGTCCGTTACCGTCGTCAGCAACCAGCATTGAAGCCAAAACAGCTCCAATTCCAGTTCCAGCAATGATATCGAAGAAATCGATAATGGAAGCGTTGGAATTTCCAGTTTTGGACCGAATTTGTTCCTCGAGGTGGATTAAGGCGGTTCCGGCTACAATGCCGGTGGTGCCCCCACCATCAATGCTGAGGACACGGGTTTTCTTGGACTCAATGTGGTACAACCATTTATGTTCTAGCTTGGAAAAGATTTCGAGGGTGACTTTACTTAGCTCCATCAATGCAGGATGTTTCAGAGTTAGTTGAATACTACTAGTGAAGGCAATATGGAGAGTGTAGAAGCTAGCTAGGGGATGGGGGGCACAAGAGTGGAGGTGAAAATGGGAGTAAATGAGAGTGATATGAAGGACAAATAAATAGCAGGGGAGGGGAGGAGGGGGGGAGGATTAGTCCGTGAAAAAGTGAAAGAGGGCAGTGACACTTTGATAGCATAGCTGAGGAGTATTAATGCTGTTTTTGGTGTCTTTCTATATAATTAAAAACAATACATATAGAAACTTTGTGTACTAGTTGTAAGATTTTTGTGATAACTTCTTAGTTAAAATATCGTTCAAGTTTTGAACTATTTTATGTGTACTAGTTGTAAGTTTTGAACTTTATATGTACTAGTTGTAAGTTTGCACGGAGTAATTTTTAATTTTGAACACTTCTGTTATTTAGAATTTCACTATGTGTAACTCCAATGTTCAAGTTTCTACTGTAACATATAGAGATGATGGTTGAGCATTATCAAAATACATTAAATTTTATATACTTTTGGTTATTTTTCTTACGTTCATTCCTTTCATCATCCTACAATTCTTATCCGATTTTTATAACCGCATATACTTAATTTATTGTCATATGTTCCCGAGACTTTTGTCATTAAAGGCAAAGCATAATTATGCAAAATTATAGCATAGTTTAAGATGTGTAATTACCTTAAAGTATGTGCGGCAACAGAGGTAAAAAAGTGTTAGTTACATACATGATGTTGAGGAGATGCACGTGCATAGAAGTAGGGTGATGACTATGACTAGAATGAGTTTCATTGGATTCTGAGCTGCGCTGACCTCGGCTCATGAGCCGCTCGATCTCTTAACAGGAGAAATGTAAAATAGCTACGTGTATACCGATTAATCGATAAATTAAGAGTTCGCTATTATGCATTCGATACGTGAATCTTAATATTAAAAGTTATGTGGGCGTTGCACGAACTTATCACCACAATCTATGTTTTACTAAGTGAGGTTATAGAATATGTTCCTCTGTTTTCATATTTCAAGTACTATAATTGTATTAGAAGGCGAATCTTGCCCAGGACATGCTTCAGCCAGGTAAAGGGCGAAATGTTAAATGTCATCCTACTTTCTTAAATGCGGTATGGGTTAAATTACATGAGTGGTATTAGAATCTGTATTAAAGTGGTTTTAAATAAAGTTACCGTCTGGCCAGGTTATTGCTGTCATGGGTCCTTTGTCAGTAAAATTCGGGAATACCGATGAAACATTAGTGTGACGGTTTATGCACCTTTTGAGAAGGCGGCGATGGTAGTGTACAAGTCAACAAATCTATGCGACACTTGGGCACGTTAGGGACAAATTGCAAACAAGTGGACTAATATATTTTGGTCTGCTTAATCTACTAACATCTCCCTGCTGCTTGCTTCTACAAATTTATGACTACTAGTTTTTGAATTTGGTTTGAAATAAATGAATAAACAATTGAACATCTCTTCTTTTATTTGAAATTTAGAACATATGGTACATTAATTCAAACGAAGCATTATTTATTAAATGAGATCGGTTATATGATGAATACAACATTTTCATTGAGTTTTATGTTAGATTATTTCTTCTGTTAAACTAGTTTTTTGATATAATGCAATATAGAGCATGGCGCAGCCACTTGAGTTGAACATTGCAAACTGATCAACTTGAGGCCAGTATGGACTCTGACCAATGACCATCTGGTCCAAGATCAGGCCCAAATGTTACTTCCTCCTCCATTGACGTGATATCAATGACATGAATCGATATAACAAATGAGACATACGATTCTTTCTATTTAAAAATTAATAAAATAATCAATTTATTTTAACACGTGTTATTAATCAAACTGATTAGAAAAATGAAAGGAAATCGTATTTGAGTAGTCAGGGAAGCTAATCCTTTAAAACTCAATCTATTCACCTAATGTCAAATTGAATAAAAAGAGTATATTTACATATTAAAAAACAAATATTAGAATTAAGCGTATCAATAATTATTACTTAGTAAAATATTGTTTGATCGGCCCATCCACGAACAACATTAAGTTTTTTAAACAATTTTTAGACATGCAAAATATATTTCACTATCTATTAAGAATCTCTCTACATGCATGCAATGAAGGAAATAAATCATGAACATTGAATTCCCCTAATCAAAGCAACAATATTGATACCAATCAATGATTTCCAATACCATCTAACATACTTTGGGCAACTATAAATTCAAATCTCACTATGGTACTCTATTTAGTAAACCTATATATTACAAGTTATCAAGAAAAGAATAACACAGGACTATGGCTCCCCTCTCCTCCAGGGCTATTTTCCTCTACTTCGTTATCTCAAATTTCCACTTAAACATTCTTAGCCATAGCATTGGAGTGAACTATGGGCGCATAGCTAACAATATCCCGGTCCCCTCTGCCGTCGTAAATCTTCTCAAAACAAAGTACATTGATAGAGTAAAGATCTTTGATGCTGATGGGGATGTCTTGGATGCATTTGCTAATTCAGATATTGAGATAGTCATAGGAATTGGTAATGAAAATATTCAGGCAATGACTGATGTCAAACAGGCTGAAAATTGGATTAGGAAAAATGTTGTTCCCTACATTCCTCAGACTAAAATCACAGGAATAATGGTCGGTAATGAAGTTCTTGGTGGAAGTGATCTTCAAATGGCAGCAAATCTAGGACCAGCAATGACGAGTGTTCGTACAGCTTTGAGAAATATTGGTCTGGATGGATTGATGTATGTGTCTTCTGCACATGCATTAGGGGTTCTTGGTACGTCATTTCCGCCTTCTGCAGGGGAGTTCAGGCAAGATTTGGTTCAGTATCTTCTGCCTATATTGCAATACCATGGTGAAACAGATTCGCCTTTTATGATAAACGCTTACCCATTTTTCGCGTATAATAGTGACCCTCAACATATTCCCCTGGATTATGCGCTTTTTGACGCTTATCCAGGTGTCCTCGATACAAATACCAATTTGAAGTATACTGGAATGTTGTTTGCTCAAATTGATGCTGTTTATGCAGCCATCCAACGGGTGGGGCATACCGGTATTAAGGTGGTAGTTTCGGAGACAGGATGGCCATCGATGGGAGACGAGGATGAACCAGGAGCAACCCCTGAGAATGCTGGGTTGTATAATGGGAATTTGATGAGATTGGCTCAGGGGACAAAGGGGACTCCTGGAAATCCAGATTTCCCTTTGGATATTTATATATTTGCTCTGTTTAATGAGAATCTGAAGCCTGGAAAGACATCAGAGAGGCATTTTGGGTTGTTGAAGGCAGATGGCATTTCATCTTATGCCCTCGTAAATTCATCTTTCAGGATAATTGTTCCATCTCTTTTCTCCATTTCTCTTATTGCCCTTGTTTTTATGCTTCTTTTGAGGCTTGTACCCTAGTGAGATGGCCTGTGGAATATCTTCTACCTAGTTTCATTGCTTTCTTTCATATTTTATTACTTTCAAAATAAGGCGGATGATCATTTCATAAGATATCACTATTCTCATTCTTTTAATTACTTATATTTGTTCAAAGTTTTATCGATAAGGTGTAGGAAGATGTCTTCCAATTAGTACCATTTTATTATATACAGCTGGACATGTGTTTAGTGGACTGATTTCTTAGCTTGGTTTTGTGATAAATCGAGCCAGGCCAACCACTTAGCTCAATGTTGTTTTAACAAGCCAACTCAATGCATTTGAATTCAATTATGTGATATATTGTGCTGTCACAGTTTACTATATGAAATATTAATAAAATGGCAAATGCAAGAATTGGCATGATTGTTTTAACTAATCGATTTATTTCCAACTCAGTGATATTAAAATTAACTCAAGATTTGAATCTTTTAAGCGGGCGAATCGGCCCTGATAGAGCTCATATTCACCAAAATCGGCGAAAACTAACCGTTTTTGCGGTTCTATGCATTTTGTATTTTGAAACACACTGTACACTCGCTAAACGGATCCACGCCTATTGCACCATCAGATTTTTTTAAAAAAAAATAACTTATATATGATGATCAACAAAGCGATATAGGCATTCAATTAACAAATATCAGTGTAGCTCAGCTGGTGTGTAGATTGAGCTAATTAGGTAGTGTTCAAGTTCGGAACTTGTCGATGGCAACAATTATTTATTTTTATTTGTTTTCATTTTTGGATTTCTCATGGATATATTTTTTTTTTTGAATTTGCCTCCTAATTTTTATTTTCAAACATTGCCCTTTATCTCCATTTAATAGATGATAGCGTACTTAGGATGGGTTATAAGTATATTTACTTGTCGAAAATCTAATGACTTAATTTTAAATGAAATACGATATAAAGAAAATGTGATTGATATTTTTAAGGACTAAAACTTAGCGATGGCAGCAATTATTTATTTGTTGTTTCATTTTGAATTTCTCGTGGATTTTTCTTTCTTTTTGAATTTTGCCTCCACAATTTCTATTTTCGAACATTGCACTCCTGCATCCCGTTTAATAGATGATGGCGTACTTGGGATGGAGTTATAAAGTATATCTATTGGGCCAAAAATGTATTGATTTCAATTTTCATGAACCCGATATAAAGAGAATGTGATTGATGTTTTGATTTGAAATTTAAGAGGATCATGGCTTGTTTATATTTGTTCTTGCTTTTCAACTTCATCACATAATTTATATTTTCAAAGTTTGCCCCTTCATTAATTTAAAAGATGAAGACATACTTGGGATGGAGTATATGTATATTTATTTGGACTGAAGAGTAGTAAAAAGCATTGTTGGGTAGTTAATAGATAGAAAATGTTAGGTTTTAAAAGAATTAAATCTTGGCATAGGTTTTTTATTTTATTTTTTAATGATAGCGTCTTTTCAACTTTTTGCAAAAAATTCAAATGTTTAAAAAAATTCTTGTATTGGAATGGGACTCTGGATCAGTATGCCACTTTACCTCGACTCTCATGATGTCTAAATGTATTAAGTGGTTATATTGTGATATCTTTAATATATATGATATATAATATTTTAAAATCGGAAATTAAATACAAGCGTGAATAAGAGATAGATGATATTTTAAGCATAACCTGATATCAATATATGGCTATATTCAGGCTATGTGCCGGCCAGTCAAACGAACTCCGTGGCACTCAATTACATCCTACGGTCAAGATTGCCTAATGTACCTCAAGGATAAATCCTAGCCGTCGATGACACTGAAGCAAACTCCACGTGAACTCTCGAAAAAGTGCAACAAGAAGTATAACAGAAAGAGAAACAGAATCATCGCTCTAAATATCCATTTTCACAGAATATAGCAAAAACTACCTCTCTGTGTCCCAAAATATTTGTCCACTTACATCAATTTCCTCTAAGAATATAGCAAAACTACTTCTGTGTCCCAAATTAATTGTCCACTTTCATTCATTTCCTTTTTTGTTATTCATTGATTATTATATTCTGTCCCAAAATAATTGTCCACTTTCATCAATTTCCTCTTTGTTATTCATTTCAGGATATAGCAAACCTACCTGTCCCAAAATAATTGTCCAGTTTCGCGATTTCTGAATTTAGCAAATACCTCTGTCCCAAAATAATTGTCCAGTTTAATCAATTTCCTGTTTGTTATTGATTGAAGAATATAGCAAAAATTACATCTCTGTCCCAAAGAGTTTGTCCAGTTTCATTGATTTTTAGTTTGTTGTTGATCGAAGAATATAGCAAAACTACATCTCTGTCCCAAAATAATTGTCCAGTTTCATTGGTTTCGTGTTTGTTATTGATTGGAGAATATAGCAAATTACCTCCTTTTGTCCCAAAATAGTTGTCCAGTTTAATCGATTTCGTATCTGTTATTGATTGATTTTTCTGAGAATATATACATTTGTTTGAATTTTTGTTGTTTGTTTACTCATTTTAACTATTGAGATTTATGGAAATGGAGAGAAATGGACTAACAAAACGACGTCGAGGATTCGCCTTTCTACAAGATTCTACTGGTTCGAGTTTACATATGATAATATTTTTTCGATTTTTATTTTTTTATTTAATTTATAATATTTTACTGTTTTTCAATTGTAGAAGAAAATGCAGTTGATGATCATGATCGTACTCTATTACTGAAGAAATCCGTTGAATCGAATCGAGCATTCATGAACTCTCAGAAGAAGAATATAAAGAAAAATAAGAGGAATTTTGATTGTTACAGTGAGAAGAGTAGAGAAGGAGATGATCACCGGAGAAATAATCGAAATCGATTTTCTGATAGAAGTTTGAGTTCACCTCCGGTGATTTTAACTGTGGATGAGATGGTGATTGGAGTTGCAGTGCCGAGAAAAATTCGGTCCGGTGAGAAATGATCACTATCTTTTGAAAAGATCGTCTAGTTTTGAATTTTGATTGTTGATTTTTTTAGTTTTGAATTACATGTTTCTATATGTTTGTATAATACGGAGTATTTGGTTAATGTGTATATCATAATATAGTATTTCAGCATGTTTTATTGTTAATAGGATCATTTTAGTTCAAATAAAACCGATGTTTATCAATTATGGTTATAAATTTTGTTTGTATTTGTTGTATAATATTTGATTAAAATGTAGTATTTAGCTTGTTTTATTATTAACATGATAGTTTTGATTCGAACCAAAGTTATATGTGTCAATGAAGGTTATAATTTTGTTAATTTGATCGTTGAAAAACAAATTGGATGATATTTTTAAATGGAGGTATTACCTTAGTAGTATGATATTTTGTTTTCAGAAATGAGTATTTTCTGATTTTTTTGGGAAACTTCCAGCTTCAATGAAGAGATTGAATACGAATTGGAGCTTCAGAAATGCGGGGTTTGGAAGAGGATTGAGCCATCACCGGAGATTTTTGTTGCCATCAGAAGAGGAGGTGACGGGGAGGAGCCAATATTCTGCGTCGCCTCCAAATTGTTCATTGAGGAAAGATATGGTTTGTAGGCGATTTTCATCTTTTTTTGTACTTTTATACTTCATGTTATGCTGAAATTTTGTATAGTGTTCATAAGTTTACCAATTGTTCTTGTAGAAATCACATGGTCTGAAACATAAACTTCCAAAAGCATTAGGAGATTCTTCATTGGTTCAGGATGATGTGGAGATCGAGGTCGTGGAAGCTCTGTTTGATTTGCTGAATCAAACTCATTCAGAATTGGATAGGTCAAAGAAAAGTGAGATGGATCCGCTTTGTACTTCAGGAAGCCATAAGGAACCAGTTCCAAAGGAAAAACGTATCAAGACTTCACATTTGCGTCACAATTCAGGTGAGTGAATACCAATTCTTGTTCGAGTTTGATGCATAATTATTTAGTATTATTGTTGTGGAGTTCTCTATGTGATATACAACTTCTGTTATGCATTGAATGCAGGTTCTTTGAGTAGAAACAATGGATTCATGAAGAAGGGGATGCGCCTTTCTGCGCTGAATGATGATTTGTCGACTGAAGATGACAACAATCTAGCACGGTCGAAATACTCTGTGATGTCATATGTTGGGAAAGAGAAGGCTACCAATAAAAGCAGTGAAGAATTATGTAACGATTCAAAGAGGATAGCTAGTGAGAAGAGAGTGGTAGCTTCCCATGTGGTAGAGAAAGAACTAGAAGAGAATAAAGTTGAGCCAATTAACTTCGGGCAAGGATCCTTGAAGCTTGAGCATTATCCAATTAACTGCAGTGATAAGTCAGAGTTGGTGGAAGATGGGGAGGAACCGAACCAGTGCAAAGGTCTAACTTCAGGAGGACAAAATTCTGGTAAATCATCAGTTTTCATTATTGGGTTCTTCTGCAACTTGGAGATTTCTTTGTGAATTCATATAATTATTTGAATTCCTGGTGTGCAGCTCTACACACCCCGTTACCTTTTCCAATTTTCGGGGCTGGCTGGCCAAGAGGTCTTCCTCATCCAGGGTAACAGTTTTATTGCATTGCTTAATTTAGCTTACTTTGGCAATTTTCTTACTTCTTTGTTCATCTCCTGGTGTTTCTCCCTAACTTTAGCTTCTGTAATTTCCAGGTTCATGCCCCCCTTTGAGATTTTCATGCCGGACAGAAATGCCAGGTCATTAACTGCATTGCCGGTACTTTGTTATCCTCTCCTCTCCCTTTAATGAAGTGCATACAGTATTATCGAGTCATTTAGTTTTCCTTACAAAGTCACATTTCCATATTGTCATATTGATTTGCTAATATTGTTATTATCACGAAAAGTTTGGAACCTTTTCTGATGACAAATTTTTATGCAGCGTCCTCCATTTTTACTCTTGCAATGCACGCGTAAGAGATGTGTAACTCATCAATACATTGCTCACAACATCCTTTGTCATCAGCAACTTATCATGAACTTAACAACACTCCCTGCCAATGCTGGTCCTCAATCTATATACAAGGCCAAGGCTCCTACACCCGATGCTTTGATATCAAAACTAATTAAGTCTGACGGGGATGAGTTTACAGGAGAATTCATGGGCAAGAAAAAGTTTTCTGCTTTAGCTGGTGATAAAACCTGCGGTGCTGGGAACAATGTGAATGTTTTCAATAATAAGCAACTGATGTTTCAACAGACATCACAGCAAATCACAACTGCTAACGTACTGGTATTGTGGCCTTAAGTCTTATCCTTTTTCATTGGAAGTTTCGAACTGAAAATAGTGGGAAAAAGTCGTTATTAACTATTTCCTGTAAACCTTTAGCAGGGACCGACTTTAGTGGGTCAGCTTGGACAGCACCAGACACTAATGGTGCCGCCTACTAATCAGAATGCTTCAGCACTTTTGACCAATTCAGTCAAAGGAGCTTTATTGAGCTCTTCATTATCTCCAGTAGTTAACTATAACCATATAAATTTACCTTCAAAGCCTATTCCTCCTTACATGACAATATATCCCAATAATGGATATCCATCTCCGTTCTCCAGTGCCAATAGAGGAGACCAAGCCCCTGTCATTCCCTATGTTAACAGATCCTACTCTTTGTCGCCACCTCATTATGTTTCTCAAACTCAGCCGCAGCAGTCTTTATCTTAAATTGGTGTTTCACATCTCTGCACAATGTAGCCATCTCTAGTGTTCTTATCATCATCTCAGGTGATGCCTCATAGTTAGCCTCTGTTAGCTTCAGAACTAAGAATTTGCGTTTTTCCTTCAACGAACAATGATGTTACCACGACAAACAGCATGCTGAAATACAGAAAAGTGAAGCCGGTCAGTCATAGCAGAGATTTGGCTAGTGCAACCCCTGCCTCACTGCAGTGTTAAGTATGTTGAGAACAAAGCCGAGTACCCGACGGAAGAGAAACAGAAGGAGAGGACGGATGCGATGCTACAGATGGTATTGTCCACAACTTCATCATCCAAAAGCTGGTATTAGTACACAACTTCATCATCAACATATGCATCTCACATCTACTGCTCAATTACAGGATCCAAAGTTGTGTACTAATACCATCTTCTGGCATACTGGCAAAGAAATTTGATGAGTTCTTTCATCACTCAATGATTTAATCTTATGTAGGTTTATTTCAAAACAATATAATAGCCCATGATGTGAGAATCATGTGGCAGTTGATAGCAATTGACTGTGTACAGTGACTAGAATCATCAATTGAAAGAATTTGTTTATGAATTGAAACCTGTGCAGAATGAACCCCGACACAATTCATGATACGTATGTACGTGTCACCTTGTTATTTGAAGCTAATGTAGTGTTAGCTCTATTTTTACGGAATGTGTATATTAAGATTAACACACTATAACTTATGATTTGTGAGTCGAGAGTTGGTATAGGAATTTGTGTTTGTTGCAATCAAAGGGTTTGTGGACAAGACGCATTGAACGAATTGAGAACATGATATTAGTTGTTCATCCATTCATTTTTCTCTTACAAATGCTGAAGAGACTTCATATTGTACATTTCAAAGAGACTCACTACCTATTCTGGCTAGAACCATTGGTGAACCTTTCTTACTTACAAAGTCTCAGGAGGAAAAAGATCACACCAAATAAAAAAAACACATAGACGTCTGCAATTGGGAGATCTTCCGGGACGGGGGAGGCGCTCTTGTTGCTTCACAGATCAGCCATTAACCATAGATCATCTACTTCACTTGTTGCATATCTTCCTCAGTTTTCCAGACCACGTCTTCGAGGCACGTTGACAAGTTTTTGTAGAACTAAGCGAGATAGTTCAGAAAGCAGAGACGAGCAAATGAAAATTAAGACATCTTCATGTTGAAATATAGTTGTATACCATCCATACACCAAAATTGAATAACTCATGTATGAAAAGACTCGAGAATGACAAAAAGTCTAACTTATATAGAGTTGTGACCAAGATTTTGATGAATATGTTTAAAAATTACCTTGTGAAACTCCAAAGTGTCTCCTTTTGCTTTTCTCACCTCAACCATATGAAGAGAAGGAGCGACTTGGAACACCTAATTTGAGTACGATGCACACGTATACGATTACTTAAGAACGGGTATTCTACAATTGGCATGCATAAATCAAATTAACAGCTTCTACATTTTCATACCTGGGTAGCAACATTAAGGTTTCCCTTTCTCCCAGCTTTCACATTTTCTAACCTCATCTGTGGGAAGTGGATAAAGTGGCAATAAGTGAAGTATAATTTGAGTTAATGCAAGTGCCAACTTCATAAACTTAACATAAGTGATGCTACCTTGTAGTTCTTTTTGTGAACATCAAAACCAAGTGGCTTTGCAGCTTCTTCTATCTTGTTGATAATCTCGTTTGCAGGACATTTCGATGTGAACCTTGTCTCCCTTTTGAATGCCTGGCATAACGAGTTCCAGAAACGAGCAAATAAAAAAACAGGTTATCTTTATGGTAGGTTAAACTCATAGAATTGATAAAAAGTAAGAGTAATGCTGGAAAATGAATTGACTTCTATGAATAAGTTCATGCAGAATATTATAACTTTTCAATCTACACTATGTATAATGTATTAAATCATTTTATAGATAATCCTGTCAAATTCAGCTCAAATTAGTGAAAGCTCCCTTAGATACTAATCATACTATGGTTTTTCAGTTCCAACCTGCTCATCAAAAAGGTTCCCTAGGTTGAGTCCCTTGGACATCGAAATCAACTCAAATGCGTTCATGGCTACAGGATGCTCTTCTCGCTTCTCCATAACATGATGTTCCTGATGCAATCCAAACGAGACAATTTAATAATCAATTGCTTTAAGAGAAACATTAAGTTGTGAATATGCTCGTATACTCACTTCAGAGTCCTTGAAAACAGCTTCCACATCATCCAAATTTGTATCTTCTTTTTCGGAGAAAACAGGTGGTTTATAATCTTTCTTAAACCACTCATCCTCCAAAATTTCAGCAATCGTAATCCTCTGCAATAAAGAAACGACTGGTAAACGAAAAATGTCATGTATATCTAACTCCCTTTAGAGGTTTTGGATGGCATATGTACTACTTTCAAGAATTTGGAGCCAAACTGGCATATTTTTATCATCAGATAAATCAATTTTTTTTTAAAGTCCACACACCCAAGATAAATCGAATGACAAATTAGATCAAACGAAGCTTACAGTCATAGGGTTAGGATCTAAGATTCGAACTATCAGTTTCATTGCACTGAATGAGAGCCATGGTGGGCAACTGAATTTAGCACTACAGATCTGCATATCCAAAATAAAACTCAATCAAAGTTCTATGATGAGATATTAAAGGACTTGCACAAAGACTACGTATATACAAAAGGGCTCACTTTTTCATATAGATGGATGAGGTTAGAATCATCAAAAGGCAAGTACCCTGCAAGCAATACATAGAGTATGACTCCACATGACCACAAGTCCGCAGATGCCCCATCGTAGCCTCGATCATTTAGGACCTAAGCAAACAGTACAAGGTAAGAAAGCAACACAAAAGGGTGTGTACGCGTAATTTGTAAGTATCAAAATTTGTACCTCTGGAGCCACATAATTTGGAGTTCCACAGGCGGTATGAAATAAGCCATCATCCTGTCACAATGTCAAATGAGATCAGTTTGAACTCGTACTTTACACAGTACTTAAGTAACATAAATATGGCAGACGTATCCAATAGTAACCAGCTAAAAGAGGCAATGTTGCAATAATGATGGCCAGTAGCGAGAACAGATGGTAAAAAAAATTGTTACTTAATTACCCTGACTTGCTGAGATAGAGCACTCAATCCGAAATCAGACACTTTGAGGTTCCCAGAGGCATCCAATAGTAAATTTTCTGGCTGCACAATGAAGAAAAGCAAACAAATCATTTTAACTAAAGAAAGAAAAACACACAGATAGTTCAGAAGGTATTAAAACTTGGAATCTGTGACTATATACCTTCAGATCTCTATGGTAGACCCCTCTGCTATGACAATAATCGACTACATTAATGAGTTGCTGAAAGTATTTTCTCGCCTCATCTTCTTTCATCCGCCCATGATTTACCTATATAGTCCATGCAACTGGTTAGCATAACATAAAATAACATGGCGTCGATTGTGTATTGTTTCAACTTTCTACATATTATAAGAAAGTAAAGAATTATTCAGCATTTCAGATATACAATATTGTCGAAGAGCTCTCCCCCGGTAACAAACTCCAAAACAATGAATATTTTTGTCTTGCTTGCCATCACCTAAACAAGATAACAAAATCTCCTAAATTGAGAATATTAGTACAACCAAAGAAAAAAGACCACATGGTCATAGAAGAATCATGTATTACTAAACGAACCATATTGGCAGCCCAAGACTGTGACAACTTCTCCAGTGTACACAAAATATACTCCAAATTCTCTCATTAAATATTGGTAAGCACATAGATATAAGGTGTCAATATTTCCCACCCGGTGTTTGGTTGACACAGCAAAGTGTATGATATGTTGGATTCAGACCAACCTCAGGGAGTCAGGGAAGAGTCCATTTTACGGTTAAGAAGGTATTTCTGAAGTATCTTACATACATAGATAGATAGGTAAATAGACACACACTAGTGCACACACAGAGAGATAGATACCAACCTCATATAGCCTCACAACATTTGGATGTTTAATTAACTTCATTGTTGCGATCTCTCGCTTTATCTGTCAAATTTATATTAAGAAAAAAGATGAGAGATCAAATGAAGAGACATGACACCTCACATTGTTCTGTGTATTCAAGAATAATATTGTACAACAGCTTACTGCATTTCACATTGTTACAAGCAAAAAAACAAGACTTCAAATATAAGTAATTTACTACATATACACATACTAAGACAATTATTCATGTAGTCATGCAATAAAATTCATGAACAACATAACAAGAAAAAGACTAAAAAGAGAACATAGGTTTGAAGTGCTACCTGTTCTGCCATTTTGTGCTTGAGAACCTTATCCTTGTCCATAATTTTGAGAGCCACAGGTTCTTGAGTTTCAGAATTCTTAGCAAATTTGACCTTTGCAAATGTTCCTTCACCAATTGTCCTCCCAATCTCATATTTACCAATTTTTCTCTTAATCTTTGTCTGATTCATTCTCATCAAGCTGTCAAAATCCTAGTTCTTGCTAGGCTGATTCCTATAGCAAGTTCCTTTCTGCAAAAGTATCATGTATAGTACTAATGATACTGGAGGCAATCATCATCCTCAAGCATTAACAAGAAAACAAATTCAACTATGAATACTCAAAACTTTATGAAAGCTGCTTGCACATGAATACAACTTGTTCTTTTCTGATTATTTGACCAATTGGAATTATGAAAACTATAAATCACATGCAATAGTCAATAGAGTTTCTACAAGGAACATAATTACAAGTGCAATGTATATTATGTAATTATGATTAAACAATGACAATTGAGAGAGAAGATTTACACATATATTAATGGCTCTGAAAATGAAATAAGCAACTAAAGTTAGTAAGTTACCACCTCCCCCAGAAGATGCCTTCAAATCTATCAATATATGCAACAACTCGCCCCTTAAATTATCAACAACTAAACAACAAATTCACCTTAAAGTAAAGTGGAACTGTGTATTCAGTTGCAGGCCTCTAATCTTCAGAGAATACAAGTTCAAGAAGAAGAAGAACCCTTTGTTCTTGAAGTTATCAAGGTATAAAAAAGGAAATGCTACCTCAGCAAATCAAACTGAAATTATTTTTCTAGAAGAAACAAGCCAAAAAAATACTGACAACAAAATATAAAAGATAGGTACACATATTTCTATCTAACAACATAACATATATATATATATACTAATATATACCCACCTACAAACAAGACAAGGTAGAGAGATAATAAACAAAGAGAAATAATGATCAATGGAGCCAAACTGAGTTATTAGAGGATAAAAAGATAAGAGTTATGATGAGGAGGATATGAATCAATTGTAAGAGCGGCTTTTCAAGCTTAAATGGGGGCAAAAAATGTTTGTTGATGAAGGAAACTTCCTAAAGATCCAATTTTGAGGACAACCCTTTTCAAGATTGAGATCAGATTTAGCAGAAACAGAGAAAAAATCCAAAAGGATTTTGCACATGACCAACTATATACATTCACATTGCAGCAGTAAACCAGCAGTCTTTAAATTCAGCTCAATCAAGACAATTGGTTGGCCTCACCAAAACAATATTTTATTCAATTATTATTATTCTGATAAAGACATTTCAATAATGGGTTGGCTAATTTCATCAACTACTGAGTAGCATATAATATTAATTGCAGAAAGCTGCAACAGTTTTCTTGGTAAGAAGAATATAGTCCAGGTGTTGTAACAAATTTATGTGAGGCATGGGGTAGCTTTGCATGTAAGAAGTGGACATAGACCACACAATGAATGATGTAAACCAAACGAATTTATTAATAGTATTGTGATGACAACAACAGAAGAAAAACTGATATTTTCATCTTCATTTTTCACTTTTGTAGTTTTGTTCATTATTATTCTTCTGCAACCTAATTTAACTAACTTGTGTATATAGTATAGTGACATTATTTCTCCGACTACATTCAAGAACAAAAGAGTTTTACTATATTTTTTGAAGGGGGTTAATTTACCATTTAAATCAAAAATAAACTTGATTAATCCTCCTAAATGAAGCTTTATAAAAAAAATGATCTATCTAGACTCTCAAAAAGAAATCGTATATATATCTAGATTCGTTTTTTATATAATAATGCATTACATAATGTACAATCAAACATAATATTACGATAAAAAGCGGAAGAAATCTAACCATTTACATTTTTTACATTTATTATTACCAAAGATAAAAGGATATACTATTGTCCACTTTTTATCTCAACTGAGAAAATGAGATGCTATGTATATATAGTAAATATTGTGTAGCAGCCAAGTCTTAGTCATCAAACCATCATTATTTATTTGAATAATTGAACAATGACCATCCTGGAATTTGTTTTAGATTTAGGTATGGACAATTAATTAATTTAGACCAACTTTTACATCACCACAAAAGAAAATCTTAAAAAGTTGCATGCAGTAGACTAGTAAAGGTGCATGAATGTTGTTAAGTAGAAATTTATTTGTTCTAAGGCTCCTAGGTACCAATGTCTTAATCATATATTCCCAAAATTCAGTCTAGTGGAATAAAAAGATAAAGACATGCTCCTTCCAATATTTTTAATTTTTGTTTTAACCATGAATTATTTCTAATTATATCATGAAAAAAAATATTTTGAAATATTTTTAGAGGATAATTTTGATGATATCAACTTGTATATATGAGAAATATACAAGTAATTTATGAAACTTCACTTCCAAAAACAATCAGTGTTTGATAACCTTTTTATTTTTCCTTTATTGGATATTCAAGTGGTTACAAATAAAAAGTGGTAGGCAACACACCAAAATGTTCCCATGCTACAACTTATGTCATGACAATACATAGACCTAACAAAATGTTCCCATGCTTTACGTCCATGTATCTTTAGAAACGTGTAGAATTGGTGTGGTATCATTTATACATTATTTATGACACAACTACTTATCAATAAATCTTGATTGAAACAAATGCATAGGTGGTTAAATTTTCTCAGCGGAATCACAATTCAATTGTCTAGGCACACTAATAAGGGTGTTTGGCCCAACTAGTACCAGAATTCGTAGGTACACTCGATAAACTCAACCTATTTGATGCAACTCTTTGCAAATGGCTACCAAACCCAGGAGCAGAGGGGGTAAAAACAAATGTGCATTCCAAGATGCGACGTAGTGCAGTAGATGCTTTGATAAACGGATATACTCTACATAAATGGTACCAAAGTATCGTATTGGCCTCGATTGCTGAGAGTTTGATATAGCGACTTTAGCTGTGTGTTCCATTTATCTATGGCAGTATACTTGGAGCTGAATTAAAGAACAAATACAGAGTTTAGGAAGCAAAGATGCAATAGTTAAAGAGAAAGGGATGAGTTTACTCCAGTATGTGTACCTGTCACTGTGCTCCTAGCAAGTCCTCGACATCTTTCTCAGGCACATTAAGTTCCTAAAATGAACAAAGTTGGTTAGGAACATCGAATGGCCAACACATCAGCACGGAAATACAGAAATCGTAGACGCAGTTCATAATTAAGGACTTAAAGCAAAATGAGGAATCAATAAAACGCTAAAACACAGATTTAAGACCAACATACACAATACTTTCATCACCTTTGATATAAAAGGAATGCGAATTCTTGTGTAAGGCTTGATGAGCTTAAGCAACACCTGTGTTCTAACATTTTTCAGAAGGTCTTCAATGTAGATTCTGATTAATGGATCATAGATTATCGTCCTTCTATTGGTCTGTCGAATTTAATGAAGCCAGTTAAACTAAAAAGTGAAACAAGTTTGGGGATAATGGTAACATGATATGTTTTGACTTTTGAATTGGACATAGTATTATAGTACCTTCACAATGGGGCCAGAGGCCCGTGCCATCCCATCCTTAAGGAAGAAGCATGCATAACAACTTACGGCTTAGCCTCAGGGCAATCCCTAATGGATTCACCTCGGATTCCGCTCAGCATACTTGCTAGAACCAAGTAGCTATCTATCAAATAAGAAAAAGCAAAACATATAATAAATAATAAAAAGATCAAAACATACTGAAAAATCTAAAGAATACAAAACAATGTCATGAACAAAATTAACCAAAAAAAAAATAGATATTACTTAAAATCAACATAGAAACTTAATGGGACTTAAAAATTATTAATAACAGTTACCCCAAAACTTGTGGCTTTTACTCAAGAAAATAGATTCACAATCAATAGCAAAATATACTTGAAGTAAATTTTTTTTACTTAAAATGTAGTTGTGCGGTTATGAACAGCAGGCTTATGCACCTTAACCCAGGGGAAAAAAACTGGGTTCGACAAACTACATAAATCAGAATGATGAAGAGGCAAAAATAACCACACAATATAAACTCAATGATGGCCATCATCATAATTTAATGGATACCAACCCATTTCCGGTAAAAGTCTGCATTCTCCTTAATAGGCTCTCCATTCTTGAAGACTTCATAAACTTGGTTATTTTTTAGGAAATAAGCCAAGCTTTTCGTCATCATCAATGAAGGTTACATAATCACATTGAACCTCCCACCTTAACCAGCAGTGGATCCCCAAACATACATGTGAACTAACCGAGCCTCTCGATTTAGGCTCAGCGCCCGATTTTAGCAGCCGAAACTGTACGCTTCCCCGAGAACACGAGGCTCTCACGATATGATGATGTGATTTGAGCTTCGGGTATCACATTGGCTGAAACAAGCGGGTTCGTACCTTTCTCGCTTCATGTGTCGGTTTATTTGCTGGCCTTCGTCTTCTCGAGAACTATCAATATGACTATAGTCATTTGAGAACTCCCATTAAGGTCTGAGTACTATCTTGATTCTCGAACTCTGATCATTTGCACACAAAGAGCTACGCTGGTTCGCTTGGAAATGTAGTTCGGTATATCACAATCCAGTGACTCGCGAGAAATCAAGCTCTTCGCTGACTTGATGCATGCCTCGCTTTAGTCGATCGGGTGAATCATTCGACAACTTCAAGTTAAATCTCCCGTACATGATCTTTTGCGGCTCACCGTTAGCAAGATAAGGCCGACCATAATCTCCCGACTGACAATTGACATTATATCATGAGTGGGTGTAGTATGAAGCGATGCTCTGGTCGAGATCAGAATTTATGAAGCGTCAGCGGAGCCCAGTGAAGCGTCACATGATAAATCAGCAGCGTTCACATCGCTCTTTGTTGCGCTTCTCGACTCTGGGGCGCGCTTGCGTTCTTGACGTCTTGTGGGTCTTGCCACGTACATTATTTCAAATCACTTCCTCGAACTTGACCTCTTCCCTCTTGACTTTGACCTCCGTTTATTAGCACATCGACTTTCGCTGTCGTAGTTCGCACTTTTATGCATTCGATGCGAGGGCACTTTCTCGGCTCATTGTTCTTAGAACTGCGGACGGACATCAGCCTAACCCCGACCGCTTAGGCTGCGAAACACCATTTCAGTGAATTACTCACTGACGGCCACCAGTGGCTCGACTACTCGGCAAGATGCCAATATTATCTCAGTAACTTGTAATTCGTCCTCGAAGTTAACCTCATGATGAACAAACTGATTTATCAAGCTATTGAAATCATTAGGTGCACAGCAATGGATATTCATTGACATCCTCAGAGTGAAGCAGTTCTTCATCCCAGCCGTGCACTTGTGTTGGCGGATGGTTTCTCATATAACCCGGCCAAGCTATCGTAATCACTGTCGTGAATTATAAGCCGCTACGTTATATGGCGTTTCTAGACAAGCAGTGCCATTATTTGAACTTGTCTATCTGGCTTCATTCTGACTATTCAATCTCCATATTTGCGGGCTTCGCCTAAGTCTTATGAAGAGCTTCTTCCCATTACAAATAATCCTCATTAAATTAACTGTTGAAGTAGCCCCGTGAATTTATACACAACATAGCCGATACACGCCGTGCTGCCCGTTGAATTTGGACAAGCCTGGGCTGAAAGCACTTGGCCCATTTCGTCAGGTGTTGAGCGACGATGCAACTAACGGATATATCGACACGGCCTACGAGTCTAATATCTCGGGAAATGGCTGAGCAGGACAATAATTGAAAATACCGAGTAAATACTTGTGAATCTTTTATACGGGTTCCCCACCGAGGTGCGTCGCATTGCTGTGTTGAAATCAATGAAAGAACTGCCGATGATTGTTACAAGTCTATCAAACTAAGCTTACTCGATTGAGTAATGCTTGCCATTTAGTATTTCTCGGTAACAAATCTACCTCTAGATTTAGCTTAAAATGATATCTGATTAGTCACAAATCAAGTGAGAACAACTCTATTGAATTTGGAACAAAGAGATTTAGAGAGAAATTGGAAATTTTATGGATTAAAGAAAGAAGTTATGACCTAAACCCTCTTTATCTTCTTTGAACCGTCATTGGTCGAGACCGTCTACGATGGCCAGTCTCGATGGCCTCTCGAGCGACTATACCGCAGGACCGGCGGATAAAGGTTGTGAAAAAATATGTCTCATTTTCTAACTCAATATTTAAAACATTTTTGTACGTGTCTTTAACTTAATATTTAACACAGTAATGTAGGAGGAGGAGTTTCTATTGTGTCCTAAAATTATATGTTACACAATCTCAAAATGCGGATTTTTATCGCATGCATTCACGAATTTAGTATATTCGCGAACTCTCTTATCAAATTCTATTTATATCGGTATATATTACTATATTTAATTTAAAATAATTGTCATTTATATTTTTTGTGGTGGATATTTAAGCAGTAATAATTTTGACCATTAAAGATGAAAAGAGCACAAATTATCTTTAAAAACAAAATTGTGAAATAATGTTGAAAATGATTGGTTAAGATTGGATACAAAAGTGTAATATACGATCATGAATCACTTAAAGCTCTAAAACTCAACATTCTTCTCTATACCATTTGATCATTCCTTTGAAAAAACAAACTCATTACCCTCAATGTTGACAGTTAAACATATTGAAATTAGAACTAACATGCTCAAAAGAAGTATGAGTAATAGAAGGGGGGAGCCCATAGTACGGGAAACTCATTTGTACCACAACTTTAATAAAGACGATGCCTACTAGAACAACTAAAGCTCCAATGTTGCAGTTAAAACTCAAAACTCGACTGCAACATCAGAGATTTAGTTATTCTAATAAGTATACTCTATATTAAAGTTGTGGTAAAAATGAGTATTTCGTACTATGGTTATTATCCATACTTGTTTTGTGATGTTTGTTCTAATTACGAGAGGGATACGAGTTTGCTTATCGGCATAGGAGTAGAAGAATGTTACAGTGTTAGAGGTGCTGCAGCGCTATTATTGGGGGGATCATTTACGGTTGGGCATTTTATATACTCCCTTATTAAACATGTTACACATTATGCAGTTGATTTGTCCATCCCCATTCACATCTGCTTCACGGATAATCTCATCGACCTCCTCGTCTGTCAACATTGGTCATGGCTTCTTCTACAAAGGCACACATATAACCACGAACACCAAAACATTACATAATTAGTTGAAAAGCTCCATTCCACTCCAAAATTTCAATTCGAGGTTCGGTTCGGCATAGAAACCTTCTTTATAGGTTCATACAAATTAAGCCGAAGGCTCGATTCAACTCAAATTATATAAATATATAAAAAATATTATTTTCTTAATTTATCATGACACTTTGAATATTCCGTTCCAATCGAACTTCAAGCTTTTTGTTTCGTTCGAACCTTGAACCAACACGAACTTTACATTAATTCGAACATTACTTGAAACACATGAAATTAAAATCAATTCCTATACCTATATTATAATACAACTATGTGCTTATCCCTCACATTTTCTTTCATGGATCAAAGATTATTTAATTAATTCAAATAAGCCAAGTTAAACGAAAAAAATATAGGATCCGTTTGGAAGCCACGTATTGTTTTTCATTTTTGCTTTTTGTAATTTCAAAGAGAAACAAAATATATTTTTATTATTATGTCCACAAGTAAAAAATAAAACACATTTGGTACACATCAAAACTGAAACAAAAAAGTTTATCATTTTCAAACAGATTTCTTCCACAATTTCATCCGAATCTGGCTTCCATACATGCTCCACCACCTAAGAACATCATGGCTGTTTGTCGAATCTTGATGATAAAGATCTCAGAATTCTTAACTGTCAAAGATATGCAAAAAGAAATCACCTCTGTTAATTCTAGACATTTCACAACGATTACCTAGTACTAAAATTAGATCTATAAAACATAGCACTATTAGAACCTACCTTGTTAAATTGGTCAAAATTGAAAGTTATTTCAATTTTTCCCAATTTGTAATTATTTTTACCCTAACTCCAACAAACTTCAAAATAATTATTAATATTGGAAAACCCATTTCAATTAACCTTCAGGATTATTTACTATGAGAACTCTTTCGTTTTTATCAATTTTTTTATAAAAAAACTGCAAAGAAAGGTGAATAAAGAATGAAGTTTAGAATAAAATAAAATAAAATAGAAGCACAAAAGCTTGAGGAAATAAAAAACGGACAAAAGAAAAGAACAGAGGGAAAAAAGATGGAAGATGATGAGGTTAAGTTGCCGTACATTTTTCAAATTTTACTTTCTGTTATTTAGTTTTAAAAACGAAACATCATAATCAAATGTATTTTCATTTATATTTACTAGTTTCATAAAATAAAAAGTAGGAAAACAATAAAATATGAGTTTCCAAAACAATTGACGTTTGACTAGAGTTATACTCCCTCCAATCCAAAACAATAAGTAAGCCACCAAAATCACTAGAGTTATACTCCCTCTAATTCAAAACAATTGATGTTTGACTTTTTTGAAATTGAACTTTGACCATTAATTATTAATTATTCATTATTTTAAAAAATATAAAATTTATATAATTTGATTCGTCTTTTAAAATACTTTCATAATTTTAATTTTTAATTTTTTTTAATAATATAATTAAAAAGTAATTGAAGATTAAAATGAGAAACTCAATTATTTTGAATTGGAGGGAGTATAACTCAATTACATAATTACAAATCTCATAACATAGTTTTGCACAATAAATATCGTAAAAATCATATAACAACGCAAAAAATAATAATAAATTATTATAAGAATACCATCCTTGTCGAATAAGGCTTCGCCGAACTCACGACAACGATGGAATGCGGTAAGCGTATTGGAAATCAGAACCTCAAATACTCAAGAACACAATCGAAAATGAAGCTGTGGATGGATTTGCAGTTTTTCTTGTGCTCAAGTTGTACAAATGGAAGCTTCACATTGAATAGCTAGAAACGACACCGAACGATCTATTTAGAGCGAATACTTGAATCGAATCGAACGCCGAATTCATTTACACCCACTCGCCTTTACGTGCCTTGTGCATGCATGATCTTGCATTATTAGTTCATCAAACTCATCAGTCATAATTCTATATAATTATTCCCAAAAGAAATATATATTTTGGACCTAAATCAAATCAAATGAAATGAATTTAAAAGCGGTACCACGTTAATAACGATAACGTTATTTACTTCTTGGTTTTTAACGTGTAGTACGCTTTTAAATGCAGTACCGTTAATACCCAAAATGCACCAGTGTTCATTTGAAATAGAATAGTGTTCAATTTAAAACAAATGATACCACATTAAGAACAATTCTAAAGTGAAATCAAACATATTAATATCCGAAATTACAAAATAAGTAACTGCATAACATAAAACTAAATTGTTCGAATACTAAACATGAATAGAATCAATATTGAAAACACATTATTCATGGAAACATGTTCTCAAATTGAATCGCATTTGCTCTGCCTTTACCCTCGGCCTATAGCTCGCATTCATCGCTCTGCTCCTTTGATCATAAGCTCTTCTTGCCAGCCTTATTTGCCCAATATCAACTTTGATGCTACCATTATCTTGAGCGGCTTTAACATGTTGAAGCGTTAATCGATTCCAACATTGACATATCTCTATCGGATGATCGGGGAGCGAGAGAGACCACCTTACTCCGGGCTCGGTCGGCTTACGTCGGTGTTGGCCAACAAAGTAGGAGAGTACCCGTCCACAGAGGTAGCAGTTGTTGAACCTCATTACCTGCATCTTGGGACATCCGGCTAAATGTTCAAAACACCTCCATTTAGACGCAATACCGTCCCATAAAGACTTCACGAGTAATCAATGGTGCGCTTCCCGTTTCCCAAAGTCCTCGCTGCCAAATCAACCCGTACATTCTCAGTAGGAACCCCTTTGATATTAACTAACAAATGAGAAAAAATCATGCCATATTATTGAAGGGGTTGACTTAAGCCCTTTGATGAAACATATGGTTTAAGTATCAAGCGTGGCATATTAACCTCGCAAATTCATTGCCGACCACGCCTTGAGCGAATGCAAACAACTTGAATTCGGATGACTAAATGTTGGACTCTCCCTCCCCATTTCTTGTTTATGACTTAACAATTTCCTTGTTTTGGAGCTCTTTTTGGTGCCATTTTAGCAAATTGATACTAATATACTAATTGGAAGATGATTTATAGAGGAATTGAAGATTGAGTTTGAGAGAATTTTGTTTTTTAAGTTTGGATTTTGAGAAAATGTGTTTCAATTGAATGTTTGGAACCTATTTGATTTCAGCTTAAGCGTGGTACCGTTATAAATAAATTTCTTAAACTTCTTATTGGAAGCCTCAACCATTTTTATATTCATGTCTTCTTACCCGCCATTAACAACAAAATAACGGCTTTCTGAATTGGTAAAATAAACTAATCGCGAGCAACTTTTTATTCCATCTTTAGCAACTAATAATTGAAGGGCGTGACATAAGCATCCCAATATGAAAAAGTTCACTAAAATCGGTTTAATAGGCCTCTTTAATTTTTTCGATTGAAGCGGTATTAAGCGGACGCATTATCAAATGAAATTAGTAATCTTATTCAAGCATTTGTAATCATTAGCGCATGCGAGTATACCTTCGAAATTTGAATATTGTTATGTTTATGTCGATCTAAAATATATAATTCTCCTTTGTAAGACACAATCTTGATCAATCCAATGACATATTTACACACATTATATCAAAATCCAAAAAGATACCAATATCACTAGTCAAACACATTTTATAAAAGGCAAATTCATAAAGAGTGTTAGAAGCTCTCTTCATTTCTAAAATATTTAAAAGCATAGGTTCGTAAAAAGTAGTACGAGGGATACGTATATTTCGAGGATTAACGACATTTTGAATCCATTTAGTAAAAACGCCATCCATCGCTGATGATTAAAAGGCAAAGAACTACCGATTACAAATTTACGTAGTTTGATCACAAGCGAATGCTAAAAAAGTTCTTACGGTTTGGATATCGATAGTTCTTGTGTACCACCACTCGCGCTATCTTTAGTGATCTTATGACCGCTAATTAATACAGCAAGATGACGGTTCCCTTTCTGCCGCCCCGTTTTATGATAGAAGTAGCACTGAATTTATACAAGTTACCGTTTGTTTTCACGGTCTCCATTAAAATATTTCCAAATCCATGAAGTTTTTTTTTTCTTTCATTAGTAGTATCCGTAGCACTAGATTGAGAGTTAATAATGGGTAGTTGACCATCACGATTATAAATCGCCAAGTATATGTCGTTAGACATGAGCATCTGTATTTAGCACTTTGAACATTTTTACCAAGATTATGATTTGATGCCATTAATTTAGAAGAACAAATATCACAATTTATAAAAAGTTGGTAGATAATACCGAATCGGAGATGGAGCAACGTAGGATCGTAGATTGGAATGAGCAAGCCAGCGCTTGAATGGAATCCTTAAATTTCAATATAATTCTTTAATATAAGATTTGAGATTACTTACTTATTGCTTTGAGTTTTGCTTACGAAATGATTGTGAATTGTGAGAAATGAAGGAAGGTATTATCCTCTTTATAGACCTCTCCCACTTGGTATTTTTTTTTGACTTTACGCAAGCAATAAGCGATGGTAACGTTTAAGCCGCGGTACACGTTTAGTACAAAATAGCCGTTGGGAATAAACGTGGTACCGTTTGATGAGACGGTACCACGTTTATTCATACAAGTAGCCGTTATTACATTATAGACGTTACAAACTGGCCCGGATTGGTTTATGGCATTGAGTTTAAAATAACGGTCTGCGTTTAAATAGAAAATGGTGAGGAAATCATTATTATTATAAGGGACAAGAAGTAGTGCCCAGTTTGGTATTAAGCGATGCGTTAAGCAGTAGCTTTAAAGTGAAACCAGCCCAGAAGAATAGAGGCGTGTAGCCCAACGGGCGGCCCAGCCGGTTGGTAAAGGGCATTAGCCCGTCGAACATGTTACTGGGTCAGGCCGGTTCGAGCGTTAAGAGGCCGGCCGGTTCGTTGAATCACCGGCTAATATTGTAGGCTATAAAGGGCTTAAGTAAAGGGCAAGGCTGGACCTCATTGGGTCTTGTGCCTTATTAGGCCACGTCCACTAAGAATTTCATGATATTCTTCTCTTGGTATTTACTTTCCTAATTTTTTAAGGTTTACACACAATCATTTAACAATTTGATTAAAAAAAAAAAAACTAATGAGCAGAATCATTCAATTGTAATAATAATTTATTTGGGTAAAAAAGAATTAGGAGTTTGTGATGGTGCTCTAGTCAATTAGGAGTGAAAAAATAATATTTAATGTCATGATATGTTGTGCACACACCATCACACATGACCCAAGTACACTACCCACCAATGCAAAACTTTGGATCGTCATTACATAATACATATTATGCAACACTTTTACATATGTTTAATACTATGTCCGTTACTTTTTAATTGTGTTTATAGTCTTAATTTTTTGTTTCAAAATACTTGTATTATTAACATAGAAAATTAAATTTTTTACATTTTTAATATACCTTTTGGCTAATTTTTTTTATTAAATTATTAAGCAACCAATTATATAGTTTCAATTAATTGACATTTTATATTTTCAATGTGTTTTTTGATTTCTTTTTATTTTTCTTAATCTATATGTAAATACTTAGAAAGACAACTAAAATGGATAGGAGGGAGTATGATGATAGTACACTAATTTTAAAATTGAACATAAAACACATGACATGATCCGATCCCAACACGTCTCAAAATTTCCCATAAATAAAAAAATAAATGTCCATAGCCCATGTCCATGCTTCGATTGGTAAGATATTAGAAGTGGTGTGATGGCCAATTTCGTACTCTTCGCTTATGACTTGAGTTCAATTTTTTTATTAAGAGTCACCTTATGTTAAAGTAGTGTCGAGAACTCTAACGCCTAATGGGCTAAAAAAGTCACGTCAAGCGATTTACCTTGCTTACGTCTACTCAACTTAGCGTGTGGATGGTTTAAGATGCAGTCTAACGATAAGGATACAAAAAGAATTCAACCGATTGTCAATAGTATCAAAACCCTGTCCGAATCCAAAACTAAACCCTACTTCTGCCTCATCATCTACTGTTTATGTATACTTTACTGCATACAAAACACACACTCTCATTCTCTCTTAAACCCTTGTTCTTCTTCACAGAATAACAAAAAAGAACCCACTTATTGTTATTTATTTATCATTGAAAAAACAGCCAAAAAAATCCAAAAAAATTTGTTTTTTGTTTTAATTTCAGTAAAGATTTGATTTTGTTGTTGTTTAGCTATTTGGGTTTTTGAGTTTTGATTATTTGCTTGTGATGATGGGTGAAAATGTGAAAACTAGTGTTGATGGTGGTGATGATCAGAAGAATTTAACAGTTGAGGCACCAAAGTCTCCATGGAAGAATCCAAAAACTCCTCCAGCTGCTGTTGCTGCAGTTAATGACCCTGATTCTTGGCCTCCTTTATCTGGTGCCCAAAATGGTATCAAGAAAATGGATTATCAGTTAGGGAAAAAGCAGCCTCCAAATGCTTCTGCTACCAAAAGTGTTGTTGCTCCAACCCCACCTCAGGTTTGCTAGTTTGTTGAGTTCATTGACTTTAAAAATGCAATCTTGTTATATTTTTGTTGCAATGTAGATGGTTTTAGTGTGTGTTTTTGTAATTTGATGAGTTAATTTGCTCTGATTATGCAATGTATGTACTGAATTGAGTTGCATGGTTTGCTTGTTTTTTGAGTTTAAAAATGTAATCTTGATATATTTGTTACAATGTAGATGGTTTGAGTGTGTGTTTTGTAATTTGTTGAGTTAATTTGCTCTTATTATGCAATGTATGTACTGAATTGAGTTGTATGGTTTGCTTGTTTGTTGAGTTCATTGACTTTAAAAATGCAGTCTTTATATATTTGTTACATTGTAGATGGTTTTGGTAATTTGATGAGTTAATTTGTTTTGTTTATGCAATGTATGTACTGAATTGTGATGTATTATATCAAACATCTTCATGTTCGTGTATGTTCTAATGGTTAGAGACTAATGTATAGATGTGTGTATGAATTTGATCAAATATATGAGTGTGATGTCATTTGGTGAATCTGATAGTTCCTTCTCTCCCTGAATCTCCAGAGTCTTGAATCAGAATGTTCATTAAACACCGAGAATTGAGAAACGTTTGACAATTAATGATTATCATAACGGATGGATGAAAATTAATTGGTCAGGAAGATTTGTGCAATGCTGGTTTGCAATTTATTGAACTTAAATGGAATAAAATCAATATTCATTTATTAACCGACACTTTAGTAGGTTGGCTAAACTTCGCTGGACATACTCTTTGATAGTTCAGCAACAAGAATTTATAACGTTCGCGAATACATAATGCTCATAATGGATAAGTGAAGATTAAGTGACCAGGCAATTTTGTGCTTTGTCGATTTTTAATGTACCAAGCGTACGTATGCAGAGTAAAGCTGATACAGTTTTTATTTACCTACACTTAAGGAGGTCATTTTAACTTCAAAGCTTGACGAGATGATTTTAGTCATCAGCCTAGTAAAGTAAACGTGACATTCAGTTTATTTATTTTTCCTGCAAGGTCACGGTGCGTTAAATATTTAAATTACAATGCATTTTGCCCATTTATCGGACTTGATACCATGCCTATATGTTGGAACTACCTTGTGTGATTGAACTGGCAGTACTGATGAGACGGAACCCCCTTTTTCTTATATGAAGCAATCAATAAAGTTGCCATTAGTTAAAAAAATGAACAGAATATATTGATTTTATTTCCAAAGTTTTGCTGGACCATTTAACCTTTCACAATCTCTGACAATCACTTGCATGATTGCTTTAATGGATCTCTAATCTTAATTTCCGTTTTAAAGAAGAGAAGCAGATGGTTCATCTCATTTTGTTTTGTTCTTGTTCATTAAATGGAATATATTGGCATCTATAACTCGTGAACTCGTTACTTAGTTTGGTTTTATTTCTTTGGATATGTTAAGTTTGGATTGTTTAATAATATAAGGTTTTATGTATATCTATTTTATTTCTTCATCAGGGACCTGGCGAACAGAAGAAGACTAATGGGCGGAGTCACTATAAGTCTTCTCATAAGTCCATGCCGATGCGCCAACCAAGAGCAGGACCCAAGCACCAGACTGGTGGCGTGCCTCCATTTCCTGTGCCCTTCCCTTATCATCAGCCAGGAATTCGTCCAATTGTTCATCCCATGGTACCAGTGCCACACTTGCCAGCTCCTGGATATGTCTTCCACCCTCCTCTTGGACCTCCTTCCAGTTCAGAAACTACTTTGGTTAAGCCTGGTCCCGATAATCCCAGACAAGCTTTTGTTCCTCCTGTAAATGGCAGCATTCAGACTTCATCTCAACCTGAGTCAAATGTTAGTGATGCCAGTAATTTGAGCAAAGGATCTAATGTTCAAGATCATGTTGGCAATTTCAACCCAGGCCCTAGGCATTTCATGAGACCACCCTTTCCTGGTCCAGTTCTTGGCTTTGTTGATGGGACAAGATTTTCTGGTACTGCCCTTTTTGTTGTTTAGGTTACAGATGCCTTGAATGATTGTTTTCTATGTCACTTCAAATGGATATTCCGCCTGGTTTCCACTTTAAAGTTTTCACCCCTTCATCTAATTTGATCTTGTGACTATATTCACTGCATGTTTGATTGTTTTGCAGGCCCCTCTGGAGCAGTATTCTACTATCCTGCTCCCCCTCTTGGCTCTTTTAGAGTCCCCTATCTGCCTATGTTTGTTCCACATCCATTGGTCTCTGGACCTCCTATGCTTCCTCCACCAGATTTAGTTTTAAGGACCAACATTGTGAAGCAAATTGAATATTATTTCAGGTGGTTTATCTTGAAACAATGCTAATGCTCTTGGATTTGTGTGATTTTTCGCTTTGTTGAGGTTTACTCTATTATTGCTCAGAATAGAGCATATATTTGAGATATTCGAATCTCTTTCTCTCTCTATGTACCTATATATATCTGAGTGCTGAGCATTTAGTTTTGGCCTCTCACACTTCATCACATACAACTTTAATCAATCTGGTTGATCGTAGCACTATGAAGTTATCTACCTCACGTATCTGTTGATTTACAGTGATGAAAATCTGGAGGGTGATTACTACTTGAGGTCCTTGATGGATAATGAGGGTTGGGTTGCGGTATCTCGTATATCTGACTTCAAGAGGGTATTTTTCTTTTACATATCTAGTCCTTTAATCTTCTGCAGGCATGGCCTGGAGCTAATCTTAAATGTGGATCTGCCAATACTTCTGTTTCATTAACTGTTTTGTTCTGCAGTACTCACGTCTCTGCACTAAGCTTGTAAGTTTGTATGTGTTTCCTTATTTCAGGTTAAACGTATGACAACAGATGTCTCTCTTATATTGGACTCCTTAAAGACCTCAAGCTCCATGGAAGTTTTGGTCAGATATTTCTCCTCAACTCCTTATCCTTGAACTTTTTTATCTCAATTTTAAAGAATTAGACCATGATCCTGTAGTTGAGTTTCCTCCACAGTTGTATGTTCTTATCCATATTTGTTTTGTGTTCATCAACACAGGGTGAGAAGATAAGAAGACGTGATGACTGGTCCAAGTGGGTCCCTGAATCTGCAGATCAGGCCCCAAAAGATAGTGCAGAGAATATTGGTGGTGCTACTCTGAGTGGTGTGAAGAGCGAAAGTAAAAATGATAATGAACTAGGAGCAAAGGATAGTTCCCCACTGCCACCATTGTCCAACAGAGAAAATCAATACCAATCTACTATAAATGATACAAATAATGACAGGGAGAACATGCTGGCTGATGGCTGTTCTCCGTCAACTGAAGTAAATCGAACCTCAAGCAGTGGAGCAAATTCTGTATCTAAGGTGGAGGTCACCGAAAGTGGTGGTTCTAAAGCATCTCAAGAGAGAGGAACTTCTGGTGGTCAAGAAGCAAAGATAAAACACCCAAGAAGTCGTCAAGGCTGCAAAGGGAGACTGACTTCTATTTTGTCCGAAAAACATCCAGATGAACGGTCTAATGATTTCGGGAACACATTTCAATTTGATGAAGAGTTGGAATCTGAACATAGATCTGAGATGAAGAATCAGTATGATTCCATTGAGAGGTAAAACATGCTTTCTCATTGAGCAGTTACCTTCAACACTGAGTTCCTTTAATCTCTTGTATATCCTGAAAGGATTCTTCATCCATTTCCAGTTCTCTCTTTACATTGCATGGTTTGTTCTTCTGCTTGTAGATAACTTAACACCTTGCTTAAATCAAGTTAGAACAACAAAATCGATTATTTGTATTTCAGATCTAGAAGAGGCGTTGTGTGTCTAAGATATATATGAGAATGGCTCAGGTGCTTGAAGTGCTATAACACTCAGTATTAACTAACTTCCATTTTGTTTGAATGTAACGTTGTACATTTAAATTTCCCCTTAGATTTTAATTTCCTTATGATACGATTTTAAATATAACATTACTTCATGATTCTCAAAGAAGTTTAAGAATGCACAATTCACTTTTACCGAACTTAATGGTTATTGTTCATAACAACTTGAATGATCTCTGAGTTCTCTTTTTATCTTTTAGGTAAAGGTGTTAACCTATTTGTATCACCTTCATTTTGTTCTTGCAATATCTGTACATCTCATCTTACTTTCTCTTGTTTCTTCTGTCCTAAAGGATTGACGATGAAGAGGATGAGAACATTGTTAATGATCTAGACGTCGATAAACTTGTAATTGTCACTCGGGTAAGGAAGAAGCATTAGATTATAGTACTCTATTATATCGTAGTCACTACATTTTTAACATATATACTGTAGAATGTACAATGTAGATAATGAAATGGGTTGAATATGTGCTAGAACGTAGTTGTCAGAAAGCAAATAATTGACATATCTCTGTGTTAGCTTAGCCAATAGAAGTAATATGATTCTTATTCTATCTATTTAACTTTGCTTCCTGACTTATAGTTTTCTTTGAAATATTTAATTATTGAAATCCTTTTATCACAGGATTTACAGATTGATGAACAGTCAGGCACTGCTCTACGAGAATCAAAAGCAATATCCTCTGAGCATGCTTCTGCCATAAATGATTTACTCTATGATTATGAGCAGGTTAAAGCTTTGTGTATCATACTCCTTTTGTTTTTCTAGTTGGACATTCTTATATTGTCAATCGGATTCCTGTTTACAGGAGCTAAAGTCGAAGCAATCTTGTCATAAACATGGTAATCCA
This sequence comes from Lithospermum erythrorhizon, assembly GCA_019722365.1. NCBI lineage: Eukaryota > Viridiplantae > Streptophyta > Magnoliopsida > Boraginales > Boraginaceae > Lithospermum > Lithospermum erythrorhizon. The sequence continues at coordinate 404,583 of JADFUC010000294.1, forward strand.
AGTAATGAAATCAAAGACGAAAGCTCCAGATCTCCTGATGTTGCTTCTGCAGTATCCAAACCAAAGGCTTTTGATCATTCTTCTGCTGTGAGTGGTTCTGAAGGCCCCAGAAATCCTAATCCACGAAGGAAGCAACATAAAGGAAGTTTTAAGCAACAATCACTTCATAAGCAGCGGCTATTCCCCAGCAACTTCAAGAACCATGGCAATGGTCAACATGGTCTCGCCATTGTATCTGAAAGCCCGCCAAGCGATTCAATAGGGTTTTTCTTTGGGTCTACGCCTCCTGACAATCCTGGGTAAGTGCATGGTGGTGATTCTTGTGTGACTGCATGTCTTTTTAAATGAGATCTGTCTTAGGAATTGTTTGAGCACTTTTTTCTTTCAGATGTGTCATAATGTAACGTATTACTAATCAAGTGTTGATATCTATTTGGCTATTCCCATTGTTTTTATCATGTATATGTTTGTTTTGGTTAAGCAAATATAACTGTTATATCAGGTTCAGGCATTCAAAGTTGAGTGTGTCACCTCGTTCCAATGTCTCTAGCAGCAGTCCGCCTGTGGGTTCTGTACCAAAGTCATTCCCACCTTTCCAGCATCCAAGTCATAAACTTCTTGAAGAAAATGGTTTCAAACAGCAACTGTAAGGGCATTTGTTTAGAAAGAAACACTGTTTCTAATTGACACTTTCCACCTTTATGCTTGTGTGATTTCACATGTTTGGCTTCTCATTGCCTTGTCTATGGTCTTTATGTGTTCTTATGAAGGAGTAAATTTCTCGTCTTTTGAGATTCTAGTAGTTGCACTTACTATTTGTTTATTTCATTCAGTTACAAGAAGTATCACAAACGGTGCTTAGCTGAACGCAAGAAATTGGGAGTTGGTTGCAGTGAGGTATTCCTAGATGTCTTTGTTCTGAATTATTATTCCTCCTTTTTATTGGCATTGACCATACATCCTTTTGTTGGCTCATTGTAGTTTCTATCACCACCTTTTTATTAATATCAAATGTTTGGAGGTTTGGAAGGGGGTGGGGTGGGGGGGGGGTAGGAATGTAGGATATTGGAGTACAGGAAGGAATTCATTGACCACTTTCCAACAGACTATAACACCACAGATTGCTGGCCAACACAAATATAGTTTGGTGTACTGTTGTCACTTGTGAAGTCTTGCTTATAGGCCACCTGCACCTAGGACTCTAGGAGTATAGCTATAACGAGTTTATAATAGCTCGTGAACATAGATTCTTTTTTTCCTTTTAGTACCAGAATCTGGGAAAAGTAGGATAGTGCTTCCATTTTGTCAATCTAGTAGATTGCAGTTTGCATATGTGCTATCATGATATCCTTCATCAACACGTAGCCTATCACAAAGCAATTCTGGTCAGTGAATGTCTCTTATAGTTATATAATTGCCTCCCATGCCAACAACTAGCGTCTTCAGCCAATAATGGCGTTTGTTTTAGTCCAAATTTTCCAGTATATTTATTCGTGGACATGTCATCCTAATATTGTGAAACTATTTTTTGCTTCATAAATAACATGTTCACATTTCATGTAGGAAATGAATACTCTTTATAGGTTTTGGTCATATTTCTTGAGGAACATGTTTATACCGTCAATGTATGATGAATTTCTGAAGTTGGCACTGGAAGATGCAGCTGCTAACTATAATTATGGGGTGGAGTGCTTATTCAGATTTTTTAGTTACGGGGACTAAACAAGTGTATTGCCTTTCTGGAATTACTTCTGTTCAACTCTGTGAAAGTGAATCTTCGCGGTTTGGTGACATACATTGTTCTTGCTTAAAATTACTAGACGTAGCCCATGTACTCTTCAGGGCTTCATTAACGCCTCATAGAACAATCTAGACCAGAATTGAGATGTCTCACTTGTCAGCGAATAAGTCGACATCACTTCCATTTTGTTTTTTGCTTAGTCGTTTTCATAGCCAGAGCTTAAGTTCTCAGTAAGATTATTTTGCTGATCCACGACTTTTTTTTCTGTTGCTGTTTTTATGTTTATTAACCGTTACCAGAAAATTCTTACGCAAATATGCTGATGGCAGGGCATTTCACCATTATCGCGAGGAACGTTATCACAAAGAACCTCTAAAGAAGGATCCGGAGTTGAACAGAGTGCTTAAAGAAGAATACCAAAGTATGGATGACTTCAAACGTGCAAAACTGAGGATGACGGCTCAGTAGAGTCCGGACATCTCCATCTAACCGAAAACCCCCCCAAATTTTGGAAGAACAAATCTGATAACAAGCTCGAGCCTGATGACTCAAATCGGTTGCCCATTTTTCGAGCAAAAGGATGATGTTGTATATAAGATGGATCTGGTGGTGAGGGTCATAGACTCAAAGTATGTACGATAGGGTGAGTGCCTGCAGAAGTTTTGAAGAATGAATCTCACATATTCCTTATGTGGTAGATTCTTGGAATAGTTTGTCTGGCTTATCTAGCTCCCTCTTCTTTCTCTATATGAATTTGCAATTTGTACATATTGAGAGAATTGGAGAGGAATTTCAAATATAAAAAGGGGGAAAAATTAACATAGAATAAATTAAAACTTTTGAACTTGCAAATTATAAAACTCATTTTACTTCTGAATGTTTTCTGGCCTTTTGTTTCTTATATTCTTGTAGGCCTACTTATTATTGCATGTGGTTTTTTTTTTTATCATTGATTTCTTTATGAGATGGTTTCGTAAACTTTGAACTCAAATATATTTGAATATGTTTGTATACTATTTGCAATAATTATATCACAATATGATTTTTAAACCTAATTTGTTATAAACTTGAAATTTTTGATTCAAATCAAAGTAGAATTACCATAGCAAAAAGCATACAACATATCCATTCATCAATCAATTAATTCTGTTCACTTGAAACTATAGCCCTACATGTATGAACCATGAAAACCAGTTCCAGAAACAATGCAGAATCTAACTAAAAATTCATGAAATAAATTGTAGCAATCTAGTTGCATGATCTATCTTCTACATGTCAATATTTTTCTTCTGGCAACTGATTGAGATCAAAATCCACCACTTTCTCACCCTCCGGTGTCTTCGGCCCTTGCCCCTCATCTTTTCTTCCTTTAGAAGAGGGTCCCTGATCACATATCAACCTTTGAATGCCCCCATTAGTATTACTATTATCCATAGCAGAAACAGGAGGAGGGACTTCATGATCCATTGTGTTGTAAATACTAATCTTGAATTTGTTATGACTTGACTTGTGACCTCCCAGAGCTTGATAAGTTGCAAATGTTTTGCCACAATGGCACCTAAAAGACGAAGGAGGAGGACGAGGAGGAGCAGCAGCAACAGCAACTGACGTTGGGCTAATGTCATGAGCTGAAGATAATGACAATAATTACAGTGATTTAAGGTTACAAATTTGAAATACTAAGCTAATATGAAGCATAAAGATGGAACAAATTTTTTTACCAAGTCTAAGAGACATATATTACTCAAATTAATAATTTTTTTTTTTATCAAAAGATACAATACACAAGTTTAAAGCTCACTATTCTTTTCATTTGTATAATTCCAGTTATTATTCCAAATGAAATTACTTCTAAAACTATACATTAAAATCAATAAATTAATACACAGACTATGAGTCTATATGTGATCCATCTGCAAAATTAATGTATGTACAATGCATACATAACATATTAACATAATATCCCAAACTTCCTAAACTTTTGTATCTTAAATAAAACCTGTAAATAAACACAGCAAAAAACTAAAAAAGACATCCACTCATCAATCGATTTAATTCTATCTATTTGAAACTATAGCCTTAATGTATAAACTATGCAGAATCTTTCTATCTATTCGAAACTATAGCCTTAATGTATGAACTATGCAGAATCTAACTAAAAATTCATGAAATAAATTTTAACATTCAAGTTGCTTGTCTGTATGTCAATATTTTTCTTCTGGCAACTAATTGAGATAAAAGTCCAGCATTTCTTACCCTCCGGTGCCTTCGACCTTTGCTTGTCATTTTTTCTTCCTTTAGAAGATGAGGCCTGATCAAAAATCAACTTTTGGATGCCCCCTTTACTATTGCTATCCATACCAGCAACAGGTTGAAGGACTTCTTGATCAATTGTCTTGCAAATGCTAATCTTGATTTTGTTATGAATTTTATTGTGGCCTCCCAGAGCTCGACGAGTTGCAAATGTTTCGTCACAAATGGGGCACCTATACTCAATTTTTTCAGCAGTAGACTGTGGTGGAGGAGCAGGAGCAACAGGAACAGAAGATGGGCTAATGTCATGAGCTGAAGATGATGATGATTCCTCCTTTTTTGTCATGATTTTCTCAGAATTGTTACCCATAGCAGCAACATGAGGAAGGACTTCTTGATCAATTGTTTTGTTTATATTTTCCTTGTGGACTCTAAAAGCTTGAAGAGCTGCAACTGTTTTGCCACAATCGCACCAATATGCATCATCAGCAACTGAAGTTGGACTAATGTCATGAGCGGAAGATGATGACAATTTCTCCTTTTTGATTACCATTTTCTCAGCATTGTTGTACTTTGTTCTATGCTTCTTTGTTTCAACAAAATTCAGTCTTCTAGCAGAGAATTTCCAAGTAACTACATCATCAGACATAGTTGCATCTGAAGAACTATCAGCTTTAACATTTTCTAGAATTGCTCTACTTTTCCCTCTGTTCTTCAGTTGATTAATCACCAGTGGCGACGCCCTCGGAATGGTGCTGCTCGTAGCCTCCTCTACTGCTCTGGCAGCTCTGCCATAATCAAGATTGGAATTGAATCTGCCACTATCATCTATATACATCAGCCCTTTAGCAACCATAAGACTATCCTGATCAAAACCGTCCTTTTTATCTTCATGAATTTCATTATCTCCTCTTATACCCTTCTTTAACCATCCTCTACCCACTAAAGATTGAGCTAAATCAACCACGGGCTTAACATGAGAAATCCCATTTTCTTGATTTCTTCTTACCATTTCCTCGACTTCTTTGAATTCGACAATTCCAGACTTATCATGAGAGATCATTGAAGAGTTCTTGAGCTTAGATTGGCATCTATTCTGTCTTAACAAATATTTCTTGGATGGAGAACTTTTCCTATTCAAATTTCCATAATAATAGTTATCACCATCCTCATCATATTCATTCTTTTTATTGTATATTCTTTGTATGGGCTTCTTAGGTCGACCTTCAAGATGGGCACTACTCAGATGACCTCCAAGTGCATATCCAGAGATGAACTTCTTGTTGCAAGTTGGACAAACTCTTTGCTGACTCTTCTCTTTCCCATCAGTCCCCTTTTCCTTAGAATTATTTTCCATTTCTTCCTCCTTTTCTTGATGACCATCTTCCATATCAGCTAGCTTCATTGGTTTTTTCCCAGTAGAAGAATCTTGGTCATCTTGATTCTTCTTCATCTTCAACAAAATCAAAAGAAAAAAAGTCAATGCAAAATATTAATGGTTCTTGAAAAAGAAAAGACTCCATAAAGATTGCATTCATTCAAAATATAATGAAGGTGTATAAATTATGCAAAGAAGAAGTAACAAATAAGCAGAAAAACTGAAATATTAATTGCATGCACTACCTTCAATGATGCAGAAGAAAATTTGAATATTTGATGAAAGGTTTCAAGTAGAATGTGTATCAATAATTACCTAACAATTTGTATTTATGAAAGTAAAATGAGTAGAGACAAATTTTTGAATGAGAAGGAAACTATATTGGTATGATCATGAACATTTAGAAGGTAGAGTGAGTGTGAATAATACATGGAAGATTTTATTATGTGATTTTCGAGAAAGGTTGTTTTGTTGTACATAATTCACAAATATATATCGGATATTCCTCTATGTTTATGACTTTCTTTAGATTTATTTATCAATTGGTAACTAAGGACCCATTTATCTTAGTAATAGGTAATGTTAATTTCTATACTACATCCCAAAAAATTGTTCTGTTTAATTTTATAATAATCAAAATTAAAAAGATTTATAATATTAATTGACTCGCATGATTATAATTTGAATTAAAAACAAATGGGACGTTTGATTATTTAGTGAATTAAGATACTCCTTTAATTCAGTTAGTTGAATTGCATGAACATCACATATACAAAGATTGATTCAATTACATAGTCGGCAATAAAAGTTAATTGCCAAATTCATCATTTGAAATCATGTGTAGGAGATTAGGAGTTGGCAGTCGGCATATAAGGTCGAGCCGCTCGTTTTAGCTAGGCTCATACCTGCTAATCCTTCATTCAACCTCATGCTACCAGAGATGGCCTCAAAATTAGTAGGCATTACAAAATAAGAATGTGCATAAGAGAAGTTCAAATAGTCAATGAGCACACATGATATGAAAGAGTAGCAACCAAGTGAACAACAATGGTATCACCTAAACCAAGAACACAACTACTATTCAATTAAATACAATATCTACTATGTAATTTTCAAAGGCCTATAGTCTATGATTCTGTATAAGAAACGTTGCATGTACGAGGATGAGGACAGCAACGGAACTTCAAGCAACTATCTTCCTCATCCCAAAGCAGTGAAATCGGTCTCATAAGTTGTGAATGCCAATGCAGCAAGTTCTCCTCAAATTCCTTTCTATAGTAATCTCTACGAGAGAGAAAAGGAACTACCTCTCATATATAGTAGTCCCAGTCGAATGCTTAAACAAACCCATGCAAACTCAAGAAGGGGCAAGACAAGGACCAAAAAGAGTGAAGTTAATCACAACATATCCACGGTTAGATATGCTAACAACTTTACACAAAACAAGCTCAAATGAAGACCTGGTTCACATGTTAAATGTCACTGTTGAGATGAAAAATGAGGATTTGGTCAGGCTATTTTGAGGAGATGCTAAAATTATTTTCACGTTTCAACTTCATTTCAATAAATGAAAATTAGCTCTACACAAATAGGATCAAAGATGATGTAATAAAGAATTATATGGAAAATAATTGTAGATGAGAGATAGTAATTTATCGCATCATCCGTCAGATTTCTCGATAAAGATTCTCAAGCCAAAAGGAATTAAAAATTAATCAAGGTAAAAAAAAATATGCATTAAAATTCATTAAAGCAGCGATGGAGTCGGGAATGTTAATTTGTTTTTGCATCAAAATCTAGGGGGCCGAAACAAACTTTGAAGTGGAGAGCGACGTGGATCCAAATGGAGAGTGGAATAGCAATAGATACTTGAAGTGCTGGGTTGCCCACCCTTCACCACTTCAAGCAGGTTATAGATGATAATCCTCAATGAAAATGCTTCTTATGTAGTGAGGAATGCATTTGTTATAAAAGAATTAGGAGAAAACAAATAGAGAGCAGGACAAATGCAATGCTTCAAAATGTTCTTCACATCACTAGGTTTGCCACACACTTAACCTGCACCAGTAACTGTTATAGTATGCAATGAATCAAGTGGTAAGCTTGTCAAATTTAACAATACACTTATATATCATTATCTAACAGTTCGCCCTTTATATATCTATGAAAACAAGCTAATAGGTAAATAAATCATTACTTAAATCAGTTGGTCATATAGATTCAGAAGATTTGGAAAGAGCGCAAAACAAATATGGAAATTTGTACTTTTAAGTAATAGATTAAAACTAAACGGAAGTTTAATACTTAAAGAAAGACAGTCAGATACACGAGTTAGAATAAAACCGATAAACTGTCAAGTGTCAACTGATAAACGAACTTGAGACTCTGGAAAGACATGGGCCAGAATACCCAACCTTAGCAATTCTTTTTCAAGGAAAAAAATGTGTGCAAACTATTTAGAAAAGCTTTAAAGAAGGTACTTGAACAAAATGAAAATACATTTTGAAGATTCAAGCCTTTTAAGTAATAAAGTACGATTTTTCCTACGACATAAAGATGTCATTTGCAATTTGCTGGAACTTCGGAAGAATCACCAGAGTCCAAAACAAAAAGAGAGATTGATTTATGAAGATATCTGCACCATAAGATGATAAAACGTGAAAAAAATAAGTTGCTAAGACGATGCTTTTATGGCATCAGGAAACATAAAATGCATTAGAATAGTAGAAAAATAGTATGAGATCGAAATATAAATGAAAACTTAAGAGATCAGAGAGAGCTTATACATTCAGGCCAACAGATGCAAAACCATTGGAATTCAAGAAATCGAAGTACAACTTACCAAGCATTATAAGGAAGCCTGCACCCAATGCTGCAAGCAGTTTCCGACAACAATAAATAATACCAATTCATTATTTCATTAAACACTACACTTCACAACAGAATAACCATGAACACTGATAATTTTTTAACAGAAAGTGAATAACTTCTGTGTTTTCTCTTCTACACATATATGCAACTTTCAAAGACATCTTTTAGTTCAGACATTACAACAGGCAGGATGAGATAACAAAAAGGGAGTACGATCAGAGACTTGTTCTATATTCTATATTCAGGATGAGATAACAAAAAGGGAGTACGATCAGAGACTTGTACTATATTCTATATTCTTGACTTTTACTAGATCTCCTATGGTGATTAAGATAGTCACACAGGCGGTTAATCTATAACATAATCCAACTTTAAGCACACATTTTTAAACCTTTACTTATATCTTTTACTAACATTTTAAGACTTCTTTGAGAAACACAACCAGATTCGGTACCACAGTTACTACCTTCCACTAAATATAAGGATTTGAACCGAACAAGCATAAATCATATACTTTAAGAGTATAGCATTGCAAAATCGAGAACCATAAAAAATATCTGAAGTTAAAAGCTTTATCCTCACCTAGTATCCCTGGCCCATGTAAGGAGCACCACCCTGGTTGGGTCTCACACCTCCCTGCCCCATCTGAGGATTAGCATATGCTCCTTGAAGTTCAGGCTGTCCATATCCACCAGTAGCACCACCTTGAGTACCATATCCACTTGGTGGCACACCTAGTCCCTGCGCACCCATCCCTCCAAGAAAATTGCCATATCCCAATCCCGCACCTTGTGAAGCTAGAAGCGCCAACGCCTGCCCAATCGCGGCATGAGACAGACCAGGATTAAACCCAACTGCAGCATTCCCAGCAGTGGGCGTCATCAAATGCCCTCCATGCCCCACTGCAGAACCACTACCCCCAGAGTACTTCCCTTTTTTAGCTGTGTGCCCATAGTGCGATTGCTGTGAATGATGGTGGCGTTGCTGCTGATAAAATCCAGCACCAACGCCACCTTTTCCCCCCTTAGGCCCATCCACCGCCTTCTGACAATTCAACGAATGCCCCTCAAAACTCTTATGCGGCTCCTCCAACGCCTTCCTCGCCCCCTCAAGACTCTTATACACAAACAAACAAAAACCCCTCGCCTTCCCCGTCTGCTTATCCAACCCCAACGGCCCCTCCTCAATCTCCCCAAACCCCGAAAAAAACTCCAACAACTTCCCAACATCCACATCGGCACCCACATTGCTCACAAATATCTTCCTCTGCGTATACTCCGACCCAAACTCCATCCCCGTCCCATTCACGGGACCAGCAGACGCCAACTGGCACGACGCAACTCTCCCCCCAATAGTCTTCTGAGGCGTTTCCAACGCCTTTTTCGCGCCAATTCTCCGCTTAAACAGAATAAAAGCGTAGCCTTTCGATTTTCCCGTAACCTTATCCATAACAGCTTTACAATCCTCAATCTCCCCAAACTTCCCAAACTCGCTAATTAACTTTTCAGAAGTGGTATCCCAACCCAAACCATGAACGAATATCTTGCGATGAACCGGGTCCAAATCAGCATGGTTTTTCACATTTTCAATTAATTGAGGGTATTTAATAACAGCTTCTTTTAATAAAATTGTTAATTGGTCTTTATTAAATGGTTCTAGAAGCTTCTCAATTGGCTCATCATCTCCTTCTTCAGCTTTTTCATTATTATTATTATTATTATTATTATTATTATTATTATTTTCTTCTTCGTATTCTACTTCTTCTTCAATATCATCGAATTCTTCGGGCTCGGGTTGGAGAGTATTTTGAGTTTCCGGCGTCGGTTGTGGTTGTTCCGGCGGCGGAGATTTTCGCTTAGTTGCCATATTTGTGAATATGGGGGTTTGAGGGAGGGGGTAGGGTTTGATATAAAAAGGGAGTAAAATTGATTTGGGGATTTTGTGTGGCTGGAGGGAACGACACTTAGGGTGCTAAGGTCTTTGAACGAGTCTAATAAGATCGAATCACGTGTGTTTTAAATTCGATTTGATAATTATAAATTGAAATTAGAATTTATTGTTGAATTTTATAGAATGAATTTTAATTAGATATTTAGCCGAGATGGAGTTAATTTTAACACATTGATGGGTTTTAATTCTAACTAATTTGAAATTTTGGCATTTCGGGAGAGGTTAGGGTTTTTGATAGAAAATTAAGGAATAATTTAGGGGATTTGTATGGCCGGAGGAATGTTATGATTCATAAATTAGTATACATGAGTTGAATTCGGTGGAGAATTTCGGCTCATTTATTGACTATTCAAACTTGTCGACAACGATTCACTTAATTGTACAAAACCTCATCTACTTCACAAGGATTAACTCACTTGATTAATACATTTTCAAATTTTAACTTCATTCTTAAAAAATTATAAATAAAACCTACTTTACTCAATCAACTATCAGTCAAATTAATAAACCTGGTTTTATTGGAAAATGTCATTCAATGTGTATGAAATCGAGCATAGAGTCGCATGACTATTAAAATAAAAATGTGTACAATAAAATCAGTTTTGGAACCATTTCATTTCAATTGAGAAATTAATCAAACTTTATGAATGTCATGGGCACTATTATATTATAGTGCATGAAAACATTATCTACAATAGAATCAATGTTCATGGCATTTCATCAAACATGAGAATAAATAGAATTTGATAAAATGTCATGAACACGATCATATTATAGTGCTTCGTAATAGTCTGAATTCTTTTGTTATAGCCTAAGTCGTTTATATAGTGAGAACATGATATCTTATGATGTGACTTTTACAAGCATTTATTGGCAAAATGATGCATTTGTTAGAAATTAAGTTGTAAATAAAATGTAACCAATTACTAATTGAACATTAATGAAAGCATTTATTTTCACAATTATAAGTCTATTTATTGTTAGATGTGCATGCATTCAGTTACATATTTTGTTTGTTGGTCAACTGTAGCAATTTAATACAAGAAATATTACATCTCACTACACGTATTGCATTAAAAGTCTTATATGTGACTTTTATGCGGCGTTACATATTATAATTTTATTTAATAATGGTTTTTAATGCTTTCAGCATCTTCCGACTTGCTCAAAATAAAGTAATTTTATATAAGTATATCTTTATTATATCTAATTAGCTTGATTGTCGTTTTATAATTTTGGGACATATATTTGGCTATTCATAAATTTTGATCATTAAAAGATAGAAAAATATAAAATTGTCTTTAAAATCAAAATTGGCAAATATTTTAAATGTTAAAAATGATTGATAATAAAGAGAAGTATCATAATGTAACTATACAATTTAGAATAAAGCTAAAGGTAAGTGAATATTTGTTCTCAATAAAGCATAACATATTTTTGAAGCAGCAATTCATTTAATTTGAAGCAATAATTCAAATACTTAACTTTAAGATTTGAGAATATATAAAACATTGTTCTCATTTATAACCCTTTTTCTCAATCCTGCAACATAGTTCCTTGCAATGAAGTATGTGAATACATGTTACATCTGTGAGAGGTTGCAGAGGTAGTGGTTTAATGTAAGGGTTCTTCACCAGGGTTGCAGTTGCCCATTGTTGTAACATAAAAGTCGATTCAATCAAAAGTCTGCCATTCGGGTGCGATCAAAGTAACAACCAGTAGGACCTTCATCAGGTAAAAGAGCCAACATTACAGACCCTTCCGCGCCTTCTTGGAGTGACAGTGTGCCTGTATGCCAATTAATATCTGTGTTGACGAAACCTGGATGGACACAGTTGATACGCATGCTCGGGTATTTCCTTGCAAGAATCCTAGAGTAAGCATTTAGGGTGACTTTAGTATCTTTTCTGGCTGGTGGCATTTACTACTTACCCATTCTCCTCGACCTTATCTTCTTTCAGATCACGCAGAAATTTCTGCAAAATATTGTCGATGGTCTCTTCACTTAAATTATCAATGTCACCCAGAACTCTCCTTCGTTCTTCATCAGGAACTCGCTGCACAAATAAATAAATAAATAAAACAACCGAGGTTACAACGATACTTAAATACTTGATACGTGCGGCGTCTACAAGCAGTTTCAGCCTTCTAATACCAGCGGGGATTGAATCGGCCTTAACACCTTGATTCTGTGAGGCATTTTATGAGTTCACCCAAGAATGGGTGGATGTTACATTTCCAAATTTCAGTTCAAATTAAAGGAGAAAAGAGGTTAAATTCTATAAAATAGTAATATATTATATACATCTACTTACTCTGAGTTCACTCCTGAGGGAGGTTACATTTACAATTCTTGCTCCAGAAGAAAGTTGCAGCAGAGGGAGAAGAGCTTCGGTAACATTCTTAACTCCGTAGTAGTTGGTCTCCAGGCATTCCTTTGCCTTGTCATATGTTGTTATTATCACATCTTGAATCAAATTGGTCGCCTTACCTGCAAGCTGCATAGAAGTTAACATGCAATTAGTACCAAATGGGTGTCACTATTACAAGGAAATGGGTGATTCTGAAAAGACAAAATGCTCTTTTTTTATTGAAGTTTTTGTTCTACCCAATCCGCAGGATCAATATTCTTGGCCCTTAGGCCATCTTCATCAACCATGACCCCGGAAGCTCCAGCATTGTTTACCTGAATAAGTTAGTCAATGCAAATCAGTTCTCAACAAGTGAATAGCAAGAAGTAAGCACTTTCCCGAACTTCAACAGAAATGTGATTGTCAACCAATTTATACAACAACTTCTGATACAAGAGCTTAATACTTATGAATCTCGCAATAGGATGTTTTAGTGAAAAACATGAATGTCATATTAAGAGACATGACCATTCACCCAACTTTAATTACAATCTTAGCTTTCCAGTGTACAAAATATAGATGCAAGAGAACATTGGAAAGAATTACCAGTAAAGTTATGGTCAGACTTAAGATGGGAGCTTAAAGGTCTTTCTTTCAATCTCTACTGTCTAGAATTTTAAACATAGATTAACCATGAATGTATAAGCAATAGTTACCAGAATATCAAGCCTTCCAAATTGTGCTTTAACAAAGGCTGCTAATGAGACTATGCTCTTGAAATCTTGAACATCAAGCTGATGAAATAACACATTTGTTAGACCTTCATCATGTAGCAAAGACATGGCCTCCTTGCCCCTCGTCTCATTCCTCGCTGTCAATATAACGGTCACACCCGCTTTCACTAGTTGACGGACAGTCTCGAACCCGATGCCCTTATTCGCTCCAGTAACAACTGCAAACCTGCAAAACATTACCAATGATGAATCTCCAAAGGCAACGGACGTGTATCCGCAAAAGCTTACTTTCCGGATGCTGCCTCTGAATTGACTCCCATTGCTGCTATCTTTTGATGTATGGTTAGTTTTCCTGTTGAGATATTTCTGCATGAAATAACGACAAGATAGTTTCATCAAATAATGACAACAGTTTATGGTGACAATTGGACCATAACAGACCCATGCAGTTTTCATAATGGCCACAGAATGACATAAAGAAAAGATGCAATCTTTAACTAATTTAAAGTGCTAGTAATAGTCTATCATAACCAAATTGACTTTTAATTCAGTTTTGTCTAGTTTGGCACAAACCACTCTTCTTCAACTATGATAACAAAAAGAGACCAAATCAATCTTGGTACCAATAAACTTTGGTACACTCCTCACAATGCAGATCCCTAGCCTACTCAATTTAACCCAACATTTGTAAAGATTTAATCAGTTGTCGATTTGCTTTATAAAAAGAAGATATAAATGAACGTCTATGAAATGATTTCATGGGATTCAGCCAATTGTCTTGATCGTGGCATATCATTGAGAAATAGCCAAAATGATTTCGAAAATATTACACTTACAGAATGAATCTTAACACACACAAAAATCAATAGACTAACAACTTAGTACTAGTCTGGAACTTGAATACGATCTTATATATTGACATTACAATGTAATAGTCTAAAAACCAGGCCAAAACACATATACTCGAATATTCTAAAGGGAGGATTATTCCTAGTATTTGATTGAGAAACCTTAGAATATGCTAAATCAAGGATCATTCCTATTATTTAATCCGTCTTAAGCAGGCTCAGTAATGTATTGCACGTAACAAACGATAGTAGTAATTTGGACAACATCATTAAACCATTAAACCAAACTAACGTTATCCAACTAACGAGTGTCGAGTATGTAAATGCAACGTTAATATTCTATACGTAGATAATTAGGATCGGCTATGTGAATATAACGTATATATTTGGGTGGTTACAGATAACACTAAAAATGGACATGTTCTCTAACAAAGAGTTGAGTATGTAAAAGATTTATGAGTTAAGTGGGCACCTGAAAAATGAAGAGGTAGGTGTAGTTGATGAATGAAATGATTTGACAACGATTGGACCACTTATTATATTGGGCGGCGGAAAAACTGTGATTTTGAGTTGACTGAGCGCTACTAACTCCATCTATCAACGTCGAGACATTAACTAATACTCCATTTAACGACTACTCTACTTAGGTAATGTTGTTTCCCACATAGCTCAATCGGTAAAGAATTGGTAGACTGATGCCGTATTTCTGATTTTCATTTGCGGCATGATAGGAACAATCTTGTATGAGTTGGTTTATGAAAAATTATCACTACACTGATCATTTGAGACACATACCACGATTTACTTCTTACATGTAATTCAAGAACATGAATATCGAAATACTTAGGTTAATAGTTTCAATCCTTTTGTACTTAAGGTTGATTTAGGTAACTAGTTTCTCCATTTTGTTTTAAACATAATTTGTTATAGATAAATTTCAATTTAATTCACCTTGAAATCATTTTAACATTTGAAAACTTTTATTTCGATCATGTTTCAAATTAATTAATCTTGGATCACGTCCACCAAAAGATACATTTATAACACTTTTATATCGATAAAATATTTAGTAGGAGTTCTGTTCAAATATTTAAAATGATCCAGACATACCATATACCATAAGAAGAGGTATTACTATCAATATAAATGATGGTTTAAATTAACATTAATTATTTTATTGAGAATGTATATCAATTTTCTCTTATTAACACTTTCAACTAAACTATGAAATAATTTTCCATAAGAATTTATTCTTATAGCCAGATTAGATTCAGTTAAAACTAAGTACCAACCTTTCTAAGGGCAATTCGATAACTTATTTGTAGTTTTAGCTTTTTAGGGAAATTTAGTTCAATTAATTACTATGTCAATATCTTGACAAGCAACAATAACTACAAAACCACTTGAAGCATAATAACCAGGCTAAAAAACATTGTTAGCAGTTGCAATATCACAATCAAATTGGCTTATGCAATTTCATTATTAAATAACCTCTAAAGGAAAATTCTAACAAAGCAGTTGATGATGTCTTGATTCTAACGACTTCTGCATAAAACAAAATGAAAATGATAACATTACATTGTTCTTCAAAAAACCCAAGTATGTCAGAAAGAGAGTCAGTATCGACACCATACAGCACACCTGGCCACAGCTTCCAGGAGAGAGAGAGACGCACATTAGTTCTTCTACACTGACAATCGGATAACACCCCCCTCGAGAACCAAGCATCTTTTGGCGATGTATACTGTTGAATGGGCAGTATTGACAAATAGATGTATGCCAGTCTCTAAAATCACTCGAGCTTCTGCCATCTATACTGACCGCTGAAAATTTTCCGACTCTAACCCTTCACAGACCAAAACTTATAGCAAAGTGTTAATTGCTACCCCAGGCCTATAAACTCCTGTAGTCTATTACAGTGACTTCATCTTCTGGAGCATCAAGGTCTTGATAACTACAAAATAGATTTTTTAAAGGTTGAGTATTGACATACAGCATCCAATGTTTGGAGCATAGTAAAAAATACACTTTCTCAAATTCAAATATACATCAGTGAAAAATAACAGATCCTCTTCCTTTTCCATATTTGTCAGAAAAAACTTTGGATCCAGTAAACATGATTTGAGGAAATATTCTTTCTTTTCCCACTTCTTTCTTGAAGATTGTTTTGCCATTGGAGGGTTCACAACAGAAAGCACATAAAAATGGAAGTAGATACAAATACCTTCGTAATCGCCTAGGATCTTCACGAAATGCAGGAGGCAAACCCATTATTGGAGCAGGTCCACTTAACTGGGGCCCTGACATCCCATTTCTCCCACCACCTTCAAAAGGTGAAGGGCCACCCTGCTCTCGCAGCATACGCATTGCAACCTCAGGAGGAGCAGGAACAAAAGGCCCCAGCGGTCTGCATCAAGAATATATCAGAATAAAAGCTCAAGTACATATAATGCAGAGTAGGATCCTGAAAATAAGTATACAAACTTACCCTGCACCAGGCACAGGCATCAAAACAGGAGGAGGTATATCAGATGGAAAAGGAGCCATATGAATTCCTTGCCCTCCATATGCATCAAACATAGCCTCATCCGCATTATCATCCCCTGACCCATCAAACCCTTCAGCACCATTAGATCCATACTCATGTTCTCTACGGGATCTTTCATCTTCCACTCTATTATCTGGACCAGGTCTGCGCTTTTGGAGCCTCTCCTTCTGGTGAAGGGAAGATGCCAGACAATGTAAATAATAATAACTTCAATAGAAGCCATAGTAACTAAAAATCATCAAATGCCATATAGTATTGCATAAACAAAATATAGAGTAACAAAAAGGAAGGAGACCGAAAAAAGGAGCCGCAGAACAAATGCATGTTAGGGCACACATATATCAATTCTAATACATACCAATGTTGGTTGTTGCATGACTGGTGTACCACCCGGTGCACTTTCATCACTGTAAAATCAGAAATTTATTAGTCTACTGAATATAGAAGTTTATTTTGATTGGGGGAAATTATAAACATATACATACTTCATGTAATTCTGGAAATATAGATCTTCACGAACTTTAGAGGTTAACTCCAACATAAGGTCTTGGTGTTTCAGTTTCAAATGTTTATGGACAAACTCAGCAGCATGGAAGAGCTTTGTGCAACCTTTAGCTCCACATCCATACTTCCATCCGTACTTCTCATCTCTAATTTTGCGAACATAGGGATCCAAACCCTCATTGGCAGCAGCATCAATCTTCTCTTTTGCAGCCATTATTTCCAAAGGGTCCTGAACCTTAAGCCTATCTTTCCATCGAGAATCTACCTTTTTCTCCCACTCTGCACCATTAACCGTCGCATCAGAAGTCTTTCCATCGACTCTCATATGTCGCAAACCCTTAGCTCCATTAGTTTCAGTCAATCCATAATAATCCAGTCCGTGAATAAACTTAGAAGACCGGTTAAGGTGTATCGAAGTTCAATCCCCTCAAGGCCTTTAACTGAAGTTAAACCACGGATTATTATAACTGGGCCGGAGGAAGCTCCATGAGACTTATCTCTTCCAGCCCTATCATTATCACTTCTACATAATATATTGTCCTCGATTCCTTTTTCAAAGTCAAGCTTCCGCACAAGAGCCTGAGCTTGTTCGACATCAATCTGGATTCGTCTGGACTCTGAACTAACTGGATGGGCCTTCGGAGCTGCTGAAAAAAGATCTTCCTCTTTAGCGGATCCTCTACCATGCCGATTTCTTTTTCCACCCTCTTCACCATCAGAACCATGATCATTTGGCTGCCCAGATTTATTGGAAGATGAAGCTGTGACACTGGGACCACTGTATAAATACAGTTTTGGCTTTCAGGTTAAGATATTGACAGATTTGCTCCAAAAACACAAGCTTACTACTATATATATAATCTAAACCACATGGAAAAGAAAAGCCACTCACAGATCCAAAACACCGCTCTGCAAATCAAGCTGAAAATCCTTAGCCTGCTTCCGTGCAAGGTCATTTCTCCTGTAAAATCCAAAATTCAATAATCACGTCTTCAATATAGAACAAGAAGAGAAACAGAATGAACCCAAAGGTTGAACACAGTGAGCTATATGTAGTTTGACCAATATCTTGAATCTTTAAGCGACTAACCTTTCTATAACAGCAACTAGGTTCGTTGGGTGATATTTGTCTTTCAACCTGACCAAGAAAAGGTCTCACTAAAAAGAACAAACAAGAACATATAGTAAATAATAAAGAAATAAAAGGCACAGTACCATTCTTCATCTTTATGTGCATCAAAGTAGGCTTTCTTTTGAGTTGAGATATACTCTGCCCTGTATTCTTGATACCTATGCATGTGTATAAATAATAATGTTTAGGAAATAGAAACAACTAAGAATTGTCTAGGTCAGATGAGAAATTGAATTGGTTGAGAAGCTACTAATGATAAAAGCTCATATCTGACCTATGTTCAGCTTCAGAAGGCAAAACATCATCTTCAAGTTCTTGTATGAACTGTTTATATGACATCAATCCTTCTCTGCAAGACAAATCTTCAACAGTCAAATAGTGAATTTTACCTCATTAAAGTATTCTCTGTTAGAAAATAATTTCATTTAAAACAATTTTTGGTTTGATTAAAGTATTCTCTGTTAGAGAATAATTTTATTTAAAACAATTTCAGGCATGATAATTGAATAATAAAAAAAAACATACTCACAAAGAGAACTTAGGCAATATTCAGTCACTGTCAAACAGACCATCAAAAGAGTGAAACTAAATTGATAGAACTATCCTACGCACCAGTAAGAAGGTGCGAAACTATGGTAGTCACAAATGGTCATAGAGGCAAAGGGAGATCGAGACAGAGTTGGACTAAAAGTATATCAAAGGAACTAGAGCTTATGGTCTTAGCGGAAGAGATGGCCCAACATAGAACTGAATGGAGATGTCAAATCCATATAGAAAATCCCACTTATTGTGATAAGGCTTGGTTTGGTTTGTATCCTCATAACAATAAATATATAACGAAGTGGGGAACCAGACAGGCAATAACTAGAGCGATATTAAAAGATGATACTGTCCCAAAAAAATAAATTTCCACACACAGAACTTCCACCTTTTTGATCTCCCTGCGTTAAAAGCATCAGCTTGACCACCGATACGTCCGGAATCGAAACCTGCCAAATGATAAGGAGATATAGTCGCACCATATTCCAATAGATAATATAAGGTGAAAAACATTATAAGTTATAACCTATTTTAAAATATGAAGGCCTCAAAGTGGTCAATTAACTTGGTATATAAATGATAGCAACAAACATATACATTTAGGCTGACCAATAAGAAAAGAACATGGAATGTGAATTAATATTCCTATTATTCAACAGTGTCGAGGTTGTAGATGTACAAGCCACAGCCAAAGCCTCTTAAGAGTCACAGAGACACTGATACTGACATCTTGATTAGAGAAATTATGAAAGGAAACTAAAAAAAACACCAGAAAGACACTCACTGGCTCGGTAACCACCGGACGAGCGCCCCATATTTCGACCATGTCTTTCCTCAGGATAATCATGCCTGCTTTCCATCTCGCGGTCGTACACATCAGGATAGTCGTTATAAAACCTCCGCAACAATTTTTTTTCAAAGGTTCATACACAGAAAAACATGCCAAATAAAGGGACAAAGCAAACAGAGAGAGGACGTTCACCAGAAAAACATGTATAAATTCATGAAAATGGAAGGAATCAACTACGTTTAATGCATGCCAAATAAACCTAATCAATGCTTACATTAAGACCATCATGGTTACTTTCAATGAGAAGAGTAAAAGAACGCCCATGAGAGATTCTCACAAAAGAAAAGTGGAGGTGTAACTTGTAAGAGATAACACCTTAAAGAAGGGGTACAAAGAGCACAAGCTAACGTGGCGTTCGAAGTTACCAAGGTGAAATAGTGAATATAGATATAACTCAACCCTGAAACAATTAAGATCTAAAGATATTTGTTGATCGTTTCTTTCATTACTTATAAGTTCAACTTAAGCAAAACACAACAAGGACGTTCTAACAAACATATCATCATCCCTCTCATTGACAGAAAGCATTTACCCAGCAAAAAAGATAGGTGCTTCGTATAAGAGAATTTAATCTCTTACTAACCATCAACAACTATAATGTTACTAATTACCAAAACATCAAACAGAAACTCATAACTTGCAATGGCGGAGTTTACTCTAAACAGGCAGATAGACAGCTCTTGTCGACCTAACAAAAATTCTATTTTCAACGTAGCCTAAACTCCATTTTCAATATCGAGGTTCTCAACACTTGCCAAAGAAACTAGCAGTCAGTTTACGCCGTGCAATTAATTAAATCAATCAATACAAGACAAGGCTTGAACAACAAAGGAGATACAAACAATCCCTTAAAACATTTCCAAATCCAACAACATTCACGAAATCGCTAAGAATTACGATAAGAATCTGAAATATAAAGCACTTCAATCACAGTAAATTAAGCTAAAATCTATCAAAATAAAAAAACACTGAAAAATCCAGTAACAATGGAAAATGAATACAATGCTGACCTCCGATCAGCGCCACCAAAGCCGCCACGGGGACTTCCCCGCCGAATATAGCCTCCATTATCTCCCCTACGCCTCTTATAATCATTAAACGGAGGAGAGCGACGCCTGGGAGGCGAATATCTTCCTCCTCCGCCTCCACGTCGTTGACGATAAGGAGGCGGAGGAGGACTAAAACTAGGCCGACTCCTTTTATTATACTCACGCTCACGATAAAACTCTCTCCGCATTGGCCTCTCAAATTCCCTCTCCCTAAAATCTCGTTCTCTTCCTCCAGGCCCATTGGGCCTACTAAACTCCCGCTCCCTGGAATCACGTTCTCGTCCTCGGGACCTCGAACGCGGCGGCGGAGGCCCATTGGGCCTGTCAAATTCCCGTTCTCCAGGCCCATTGGGCCAGTCCCTGGACCTTAGACCCCGAGGAGGCGAAGAGTCGCCGGAGTTTTCGGGCCCATTGGGCCGTTCCCTTGAATCGCGTTCTCGACCTCGAGACCTTGGACGTGGCGGAGGAGGAGAGGAGGAGGGGGATTCGGGCCCAATGGGCTTGTGGAGGTCTCGTTCGCTGGAATCTCGGGCTTGGGGTGGTGGTGGAGAGTCTTCGTGGTCGCTGAGGCGGTGGTCCATAGTGGCGGCGCCGCCGAGGTCTTCTTCGGTGTTCATCGCTTCCACCATCGGTTCAAAGAGTGATGCTGCTGTGGAGAATGTAGACTGCAGTCGAAAGGTCGGGTATTGATATTAGGGGGGTTTTGGAGTTATATGATACTCTATTGGATTCGACTCGCTCGATTCATTTTTTATTTTGGGTTGGATTGGATTGGCTTGGGTTTTGATTAAGTGAATTAAGTCGGGTGATGTCGGCCTCGATGTGATTCGTTTTTTTCATTTCCGATCTTTGAGTTGGGGTTTTGGTAAAGTGAGTTTGGTCGGGTGATATTTGCCTCGATTTCGGTTCGTTTTAACTATTTAGATTTTGGATTGGTTTTGATTTAGGGGTATTAGTAAATTGAATTTGGTCGGATGGTATATCTGGCGACTAATTGGTTCTTTCCATTTAGTTTAAGGGTTGGCTTGGTTTGGGGTTTTTGTAAAGTGAGTTTGGACGGGTGATATATGTTTCGATTCAACTGGTTATTTTCATTAATGATTTTTGGGTTGGCTTGGTTTGGGGTTTAAGTAAAATGAGTTTGATTAAGTAAATATACGTTTTGATGATTCGACATTTCGCTGCATTCCCAATTCTTGAGTTAGCTTGGTTTGAGGTTTTAGCAAAGTGAGTCGGTAAGGTGATATATGTCTCCATTCGACTTGTTTTTTCCATTTTCGATTTTTGGGTTGGTTTGGGTTTGGGCATTATGAGTTTGGGTCGAATGATCTTTGCACATAAACTCTTTTGGCCGGAATTAAAGATCGAAATGAAACACAAGTTGTATATGTTATATAATATGCATATTACCAAAGTTTTATAAGTAGTAGTTCATCAAGTAAATACATGAATCATAGATTATACCAAAAATTTAAGCACAAATGCATGATTTAGAATATTTCTTTAATGGTATGTCTGAATCGAGTTCAATCGAGATAAAGATAAAATTTTAAAGTAACATAATGGATTCGTTTA
Organism: Lithospermum erythrorhizon; assembly: GCA_019722365.1. Taxonomy (NCBI): domain Eukaryota; kingdom Viridiplantae; phylum Streptophyta; class Magnoliopsida; order Boraginales; family Boraginaceae; genus Lithospermum; species Lithospermum erythrorhizon. The sequence continues at coordinate 426,907 of JADFUC010000294.1, forward strand.
GTTAGGATGAACCTATGTGAATCTAGGTAAAATTTTAAGTTCACCTCGTTTGGAGTTCTATTTTGTATTTACTAGGTTAATCTAGATTAAGCGATTAACATAGATTATTTGGATTAAAAGCGCCGTTTAAATTAGCTTACGGCCCAGGGTGTAATGTGGATTAATGGTGTTTTTAGTTATATTTCATCAGCTCAGCTCAGATTTCACATAAATAAATAAATGATATACAAACATTCACCTAAGATAACATCACCTAAATTAATTTTTAAATTTTACCCTTCCTTAATTTCACCCCAATCAAATGAATCATTTAAGTGAATGTTTTTGAACCATTGTCTATATATTTTCTTAAAAACGAATAGTAAAATTTATTATTTGAACTAATCTTTCTTTGTTTTTTGTTGCCATCAGTGTATGATTTTTGCGCACCTCGCCAAATCTTGTTATAATTCATGATTAATAAAATCAAGCAAAATTACATTTTTTTTTAATAAAATTAGAATCAACAAGTAATTTTTCTTTATATAATCAACAAGTATAAAACCACATTCTAATTATAAAAAGAAAGTACTAAATTACACAATTACTCTCACCACTTACATAAGAATCCGTATGGAGAAATTTTCCAAGTTGCAATCTTGGGTTGATACTTCTTGTCTATATTAATTAATTTTTCCAAAAAATACAAATTTGCAATCTGCTGCCAATCCTGCAATGGGATTAACATCATATGGATGTTGACATGTATCTCTTGCTTTCTATATTCCTGGATCCATTATCAAGCCATCATCACCTACATTACTATGTGATACTAACTGTCTAGTTTCCTTGCTAAGACTTTTCAAGATAGACACTATATCTTCACATCGCGAATGCGAACACTGTCCTACAAAAAATGTTGTAATCTGCCCTTGCAAATCGATAAAGCTCCAACCAGGAACCTTCTTAAGGCCAAGAGACCTCAATTGCATCCATGCCTCGCCCACACCGCCCCAGTTGGCCATGGAGGCGTAAGTATGAGCTAATTGAACGAACCTTCCAGGATCTTCAGGCCTCAACAAAGATATTTCATGAGAAACGATGTCTACGAGCTCAATATTTCTGCTGGTTCTACTAGCGTCAAGTAGTATGCCAAGAACATCAATATTTGGTTCGGGGAACAATCTCCTATAGAAGCTATGTGCATCAACAACTCTGCCTGCTCGACAAAGGAGGTCAACCATGCATGCGAGATGCTCAAGTTCTGGTTTGATCCCGTAAACATTTATCATGGAGTCAAACAAGTCCAGTCCTTGCTGGATAAGACCATTATGATTGCAAGAATAGAGGACTGACAAGAAAATTACAGAATTTGGCTTTATTCCAGACTGCAAAAACTTAGAGAACATCTTTAGTGCAGCCTCCCCTTCTCCATGACTACCATACCCAGCAATGATTGTACTCCATGATATTAGGTCGTGCTGTTCCATCCTATAGAAACATTTCATTGCAATCTCTAAGTTGCCACATTTACAGTACATATCAACCAGAGCAGTATCTACAATGATGCATGGTGCTAAACAACTCCTTATGACAAATGTGTGAATAGTTTTTCCTTGATGGAATGCCCCACTAAAAGCACAAGCCTGGAGAAGGGAAGCAACAGTTACTGAATCAGGTTTCACAGAAGCTATTCTCATTTCATTGAACAAACATATAGCAGTATCTAATTGATCATTTTGAGCACAACCAGTCACAATCGCATTCCAAGAGACAACGTCTTTTTCCTCTATCATATCAAAAATAATAAAACTGCGTTCTAGTTTCCCGCACTTCGCATACATACTAACAAGTGAATTTTGGAACGGGGCATCAACATGTATTTGATGCCTCAAAACAAAGCAATATATCGAACTTCCAAATCTAAGTGAGTTTAATTGTGCACAAGCAGCAAGGGTGGCTGCTAGAATAGTAGCAGATGGCATCACCCCTGAACTTAACATCCAAGAAAATACTTCCAATGCCCTATCAGCTCGCTCATTTTTAACAAGGCCTGATACCATTGACATCCATAAAATCATATCCTTGTTTCTTGCCTTCTCAAATATCCTGTATGCATCATCCACATTCCCACATTTCAAATACAACCCCAAGAGTGCTGTTTCACCATGCACACCGAGTTCAAGTCCACTAACCAACATTTGCCCATGCACTATCTTACCAAATTCAAAGCACCTCTCTTTAGCAATGGCGGGCAACAAAGACGTATATGTCTGCTGATCAGGCTCCACCCCTTCAACCCTCATTCTACAAAAAGCCCTCCACATTTCTCCAACATTCGTATCTAACCCATACCCTGCAATCAAAGAATTCCAAGAAACAATATCCTTGATCTCCATCGAATCAAACAACTTCCTACCATCATCTACTCTACCACATTTCCCATATACACTTATCAAACAATTCATTAAACTCAAACTCGACAATAAAAACCCATACTTTATAACACAAGCATGTAAACACAGCAACTGTACAACATCCATCACTCTGGAAAGCAATGCAACAACTGTAACATCACTAGGCCTAACCCCTTCAAAAACCATCTCATTATACAAAGAAACCGCACAACCCAAATCCCCAGACCGAGAGTAGCAACCAATTATAGTGGTCCAAGGAACAATATTTCTCTCAGGCATAATATCAAACACTTTACGTGCATTACAAGTCTGTCCAAATCTTGCATAAAAACTGACCAAAGAAGAAGATGTAAAGGAATCTGAAAAGTACCCATTAACTGTAATTTGCTGGTGAAGTGATAGGCCTAAAGAATAGAGGTTGAGACTAGCACATGCCTTGAGGATACTTGGGTATGTGAAGGCGTCTGGAGGGGTGGAGGGGGTTGATTTCAGCATGGAAATGAATACTTTGAGGACTTTGTGGCTGTCCCTTTGGGATGATAAATGGTTGATTATGGCGTTGAATTCCCTTGTGGTGGAGGGGGAAGAAGGAGGAATATGTGGAGTAGGACTTGGAGAAAGTCTGAACCTTTTCATGGAAGCTCGCTGGTTTCTTGGGACGAGCTTCACGGTTGGGAACACCAATTAAAATAACTAGTGAATTCTTAAAATACGCTCGATTATCAAAATTTAATCACATTCGAAATGTGAGTGATGTAAAATATGCACTATCAAATTAGGATGATCGAAGTGGAAATTTTATCAAATGTTAGTGATCTTCGGAGCCATTCGCAATTTAAAAAAATAAGGTTTGATGTGAAGTGATTGTTTTGTATATACTTGAAATTGATAGTAGCAAAGTATTGGGATGTGAAGTTGACAAACTCAACAAATGTCCAACTTTTCTCATTATTTTTCCAAATTATAGATGATTAGACAACTCGGATCAAAGAAAACAACATGCAAATGAAGAAGAATAAAATCGTGGGATAATATTGTACACTTGTACCTGAGCCTCTATACTACTTTTAGCTTACCAAAATGTATGTATGGAATGAAAGTGCCACATGCAGGACAGCAGGAGGCAGTAATACTTCAAATAATCAAATTAACAATTTGGCTAATTTAATTTTTGTTTACAACCAAATTATATTGAAAAACGCTTTACCAAACTTACCATGTCCATATCAACTATATAGCTAGAGTAACAACAATAATATCAGTTCCAACATACACTTGAAATCCATCAAATTTCTTCATCATAATTTCTTGGCAGTTCAATTGGAAAATATGTTCAAGTCTAAGTTGAATGAAACGTGCCACAAGAAAAAATGGGCATTGCCAAAATACTCATGCATGAGAGATGGACCAGACCACAACCCACAATTTAAAGCTTCTGTAGTTGTTGATGGTGTGAATTTTGACACAGAAACTATCTGGAAATCTTCCAAAGAAACCTACAATGAAGCTGCAAAGTTTGCCTTCCTACACTTCACTTCTGGTAAATAAAAAGTTCAAGAAAAAACACACTATATTTTGCCTGTTTATTTTCACGTATAGTTTTACTTCTAACCATATATAACTAATTACACTCATTGATGTGCCAATAAAAGAAAACTCATCTCAGAAGCCTAAGGCGAATCCTGAGGCTTCAGATGAAAAAAATGGCGAAAAAGAGGATCAAGAATTGAAGAAAAAGCTCGAGATCTTTGCTCAAAGTAACAAACTTGGTACCCCGACGTATCGTTGTAAGAAAGAAGGTCCACTTCAACACCCCCTTAGCTTCAAGGGCACTGTTGCTATTGGCGGACATTCATATGACAGCCCTTCATTATACACAAATCTGCATGAAGCAGAGGCTGCTGCTGCTCAGGCTGCTTTGCTTTCATTGGCTATTGATGCTTTCAAAGTGGTAACAAATTTTAACCACTTCATGTTACATCTTTCATACTCTACAACATATATGAATAGGTTACACTTCTCTAATAGTTTTACGTTAACACGCCCCAATACCTCTTGGCATAATAGGGTTGGATAGTATGTAGCCTTTTTCCCGTGATAACAAGGAGGTTGTTTACAATACACTTCTCAGATAGTAAAATTGTCCAAACTCCAAAATCATTCTATGTAAGTAGTGTGCCAAAATATTATGTGCTAAAGTTTTTTGAAAATAGATACAGAAGTTATTCTTTATGTCTTTCCATTTAGGAAAACACCAACTCCTACAAAGATCTGCTGAAAGAATTTGCTGAGAAAGAAGGATTATTCTCGCCAACATACACAACAATCAAAGCTGGCAGTAACCATGAGCTTAAGTTTATATCAATGGTGGAATTTAATGGAGAAAGATTTTGTGGAAAGCCAGCAAATTCAAGTAAACAGGCAGAGATTAATGCTGCCATGGTAGCACACACTACTATTTGCAATAGTAAGTTTTACTATCCGACCCCCTACCTGTTTAGGAGTCTCTCAGAGGGAGGCATTAGGACATGTTGATGTTGATGTAACTTAATAAATAATTCATGTGGAACTTCGTAAGTAAATTTGATTTTGCAGGTGAAGATATTGATTCCAAGAGAACCAACAAAACAACTGATGTTACTGGACAGAAGAACTTGGATTCGACCCAGGGACCAGTGGCATTACCAGAAATTAGTTCCCTATCTATTTCTGACTCGAGGGGAAATACTTCCGCGGACATGGAAACGAAGAACTACCTTCTTTGTAACAGGGTTAGAGTGTACACTTGCATTCCAGAATGTGGGTTGCCAGATGGGACTATTCTGCTTCCTATTGCGGAAAGCAAGTGGGTTGCTGCAAGCTTGGACTTTCCGGATGGAGTTGCCACATAACATTTGAGTGTTTAGAAGTATGCATTTCATTATCACCATATGGTTAAATTATTAACTTTTTGAACATGTACTATGTATAACTTACGTACTATTTTGACTGCTAAACTTTTCATAATGATCGTCTTGTGGACAAAATCTATGCTTATTGAGTTCCATTTATATATGTAAGTTGAAGACCACATAGAATATATGCGATTTATGATATGGATATAGGCGGATCAACGTCTCAAACTTAGAGCGTTGAAAATATAATCTAGAAAACTATTATAATCGACTAGGCATATTACTTAGATAACCGATAATAATGAAAGTACATGTATGTATATGGTTCAGTCTGATACATTATAAGATTCAATGCGATATTAGTTTTTAGGTTGTCTGAAAGTAATGATCAATTTTTTCACATAAATGGCAACCATGCAAGTAAAAAGAGCAGCCAAGAAAATATGCAGCACTCTCCTCTGCATCTTCAACCTCTTTCCCATCATTTTTCTATAATTATCTGTTCCAGTGGTCACTTCATCTTTCATCTCACCATCATTTTTCGTTTCAGTTTTCTCTTCATTTCTTGTTACTCTCCCCATGTTCTTTTCTTCTTCAGAAAACATTTTCTTCCCCTCCTCTGTTCCATTGGCTTTCTCTACAGCATTTTCTGTTTCCCGAGGCTCATTTACAGGCTTCTTCGATTCTTGAGCCGCGGGGGAGGGTGTCGTTGTAGGTTGTTGTTGTGGTGGTGGCAATTTTTGTTGTTCTGGTGTAGCAGATGTTGCAGGAGTGATCAGTTTTGGTTGTTTGACATGGAGAATGCCACTATCAAATCTAGCAGTAATCTGGTTAGTTTCACAATTTGGTGAAACTGGAAATTCCTTTTGAAAACGTCTCATTTTGTTGTCTCCCATTGGCATTGATCCACTGATCCTTAGCATTCCTGTAGTCAACTGGACTCTCAATTGTTCTTTCTTGAAACCTACAAAATCCAATCAAACAAATGTTGGAAATATACACATTTCAAGAATTCTAACAGGCATAGTAACGTGGTCGAACCAGGATTTATATGACGCGATAGATGTGCATACTAACGATGGGAATATCGAACCATATAAAAAATAACAATACAAGGGAAAATCCAAACCAGGGAGATGTATAAGAAGGGTGTCACAATCTTCACCCAAGACCAACTCTGATGTTGGTACAAAATCCTCATAGATGTGTGTTGCTGCAGCTGAACCTTTTGTGACATCCATTGCAAATTATTTTTCTTTGTTTGTTTGTTTCTAATGTAAAGATTGAGTAGTTGAAAATGGTGAGAAAGATAGGTAATACTTCATGACTATATACATTTCTCCATTGCTAGAAAGGCTACAACACATCTTTTCTTCAATTAAGCCACTAAGCTTTTCTTCCAAGATAGATATACCTTTTCTATTTCCCATAGGCCATAGGCTTTCTTTGTTTCTGGACCTTCTAGTTGCTTTTTTATTGTTAAAATTTCTTTATAATCTGTTTTATTCTTTGTTTAAAGTGTTTAGCTTCCTATACTTGACATCTATTTTTTTAATCAAGTGCTGCAAGCCTGCATTAGCATCTTTGTTTCTTCAGCTAGTTCAAGAAAACTCTTTTATGTATCACTTTCTTGTCATGGATAATTTATTGGTTTAAATACTAAACAAACATAAGACAAGGTATATTATTTCTACTAAAAAACCTTTTTCAATTATATTTCGTTTAAACGAGCTATTTCTTAGATGCTTACTTTTTTTTTTATAATCAACCTCCTTACTGTTCGTGCATACCATTATTGATAAATTATGATATTCTAATATTATTAGAAAGTACCATTATTGATAAATTATGATATTTCAATACTATTTGAGAATACAATACATAATTACTTAAGAATACTATTATTAAAAAATTATGCTATTTCAAAATTGCTATACCATTACTAAGCAGGCTTACAAAAGCAGCCAAGTCAATCTCGCCTATTTAGTACCAACTTCAGAGATAATCAATCGAGCAACTCGTACACGGCTCGGTTCGTTACATCGAAGTCAAAACTTGATAGTTAATTTCGGTTTAAATCTACTCATCTCTTGGGCCAAATTAATTGTTCTAATTCATTTAATGGTACAATTAATCTCAAATATTTTTCCAACATTAAAGGATATTGATATATATAGAAAGATGTACTCCGTAATTATGATTATTTCATCATACATTTAACATCAGACTCTTTATACTATTGGATCATAATTTAGTTTGGTACAATAATCTACTCTAAAAGTCAACAAAATAGACGTCCAAATAAAAAACAAACATGTAAGATTCCAAAGTAGAATACTTTGATTTCCCCATCTCATCTCATTTGGCCACACATTAAATCTACCTCGATTACTCTCACTATTTTATGTTTCTTTTTTAACAGGAATCGCAGTCGATATTCGTCGAGCATGTGTAGACCTCAGACGAACATAATAACGTACAAATCATATCAACCAGTTAAAACATACTAAACATATTTCGTGTGTTCGATCAAAAAAATATTAAACGATTTGTAATCACAAACTCACCAACTTTGACACTCCTTTGGGAGAAATATTTTATGTTCTTACATTGTGCATGTGTGTGGCATCTTCATTTTATTGCATCTGTCCTTTTGTCCCAAATTAAATGTCACATATCTATCACAAATCACCTCCTAGTTTTCTTCAAAAAACTGTCTTTTTGTGTTCTGCTATATATGTCATGTTCTAAGTATAGAGTGATCACTAGAGTTTGTAATAGCTGAAAAAATTCAAGAAACCAAGTAAGTTGAACTAGAAATGGACCAAGTAAAATTAATTACTGAGTCAAGAATTGAACCACTACATGGGAACTTGATGTTTGAAGTTAATGGAGAGAGATTTGAAGTTCTTAGCGTTGACCCTTGTACTACTTTGCTTGAATTCTTGCGTTATCAAACTCGCTTCAAGAGTGTCAAGCTTGGCTGTGGTGAAGGTATACTTCAACTTGTTTATTAAACTGTACTCGTTACACTAGCTACGCTTCTTATATACTTATATATTGTGAATTAGTAGATAAAGATGCACGTGTTTGGTTCAATTCGGAAACAACCTCGCTGTTATGACGGGTTAAGGGTGTGTACTATCTGAATCTGAATTTTTATATAGGAACGGATAATTTGATATCATATAAATAAGAAAAAATAAAATAAGTATAGTTTTTGAAAAGTTGGGGCACTGGCATTGAGACATATTGATGTATTAAACTTGGCTCCTCTTAATCTTCTATGAATATGTATGTTTTATGTATATCTAGAGGCCTAAGGCAAGAGAGGGCATTGCTTTATTCATAACTGTCATTTTGTTGTGAAGGTCAAATCTATAAGGAAAAGCTCCAGCCTCCAAGTCTGAACTTTTGAGTATTTTGTTGTTCTTTGTTGAGAATGAGGGGAGTGGTAGGGGTTATATGAGTGTTTAAGCTCATTAGTTCATAGTGCAGCCAGTTGTATACTACCTCCTTTTCAGTTTAACTAAGAGTTTTGACTTAGCAATAAAAATACTAAACTTTAACTATAAATTAATCCTATTGAAATACTTTGTTATTAACTTGAAACATGATAGCACACAAGTATATAGTGTGTATTATCTAATTTTATTAAGTTCTTTATATAAATACAAAGTTAAACGAATTAATTATAGTTTCAAAAGTAGTTTTTCTTTTTATTGACTAAAAGTCTCCCACTTAAATTTTATTGGAGGGAGTATGACAGTGTGTCTTGACTGATTACAGTTCTAAATTAGGGAAAATGTGTCTATTGTGAATTGTCTGATCAAAGTTTAATGGTTGCAGGTGGGTGTGGAGCATGTGTTGTTCTCTTGACAAAGTATAATCCAGTAATTAAGAAAGTTGAGAGTTTCACTGTTAGTTCATGCCTTACACTTCTTTGTAGTGTAAATGGTGGTTCAATAACTACAAGTGAAGGACTAGGAAATAGTAAAGATGGTTTCCACTCAATTCATCAAAGATTTTCTGGTTTTCATGCTTCTCAATGCGGCTTCTGTACTCCGGGGATCTGCATTTCGCTTTTCGCTGCATTAACTAATGCCGATAAAACAGACCGTTCAGAACCCCAGGCAGGATTGTCTAAGCTTACTGCGTCTGAAGCTGAAAAAGCTGTTGCAGGAAATCTTTGCCGGTGTACTGGATACCGACCTATTGCTGATGCCTGCAAATCATTCGCTGCTGATGTAGATATGGAAGATCTAGGAATTAATTGTTTCTGGAAGAAAGAGGAACCTACAGATATGAAACTAGGTAGATTGCCCCCATACAAGTCGAGTGATCAAATATGTATGCATCCTGATTTTTTGAATAAACCGATGATTTTAAATTCTGAAACTTACTCTTGGCACAGCCCTGTTACAGTTCAGGAACTTGTTAGTGTTTTAAACCCCAGTATGAAAAATGATAGTGCTAAGGTTAAACTTGTTGTTGGCAACACTGCTATTGGATATTACAAAGATATGGAACACTATGAATCATACATTGATCTGCGGTCAATCCCCGAGCTCTCGATGATTGAGAAGGATCAAACAGGTCTTGTAATCGGAGCTGCTGTCACAATTTCTGACCTCATACTAAATTTAAGAGATGAAAAAAATGTTTCATCTCAGCTGTGCGCAGACGACATGATTATATTTCATCAAATTGCTGACCATATGGAAAAAGTTGCATCAGGTTTTATCAGAAACTCGGCCAGTATAGGAGGAAATTTGGTGATGGCCCAGAGAAACTCTTTTCCTTCTGATATAGCTACTGTACTTCTCGCCGTGGGTTCAAATGTTAGCATAGTAACTGTAGAGGACCAAAAAGTTGTCACATTAGAGGAATTCTTGATGAGTCCCCCATTAGATCACAGAAGCTTGCTACTGAGTGTTAAGATTCCATTCTGGGGGATGAAAAGAGATGGAAAATCAAATGGGAGTGATCCCAAATTGCTGTTTCAAACATATCGTGCTGCACCGCGACCTTTAGGAAATGCATTACCCTACTTAAATGCGGCTTTTTGGGCTAATATTTCTGTCTGCAAAACTGGAGTTCGGGTAAATGATGTTAGACTAGTATTTGGTGCTTTTGGCACTAAACATGCAGTAAGAGCGCGTAGAGTTGAAAATTATCTGGGTGGAAAAGTATTGAGCGCCTCTGTACTTTATGAAGCAGTTAAATTAGTCAAAGAAGCTGTAGTACCTGAACATGGCACATCATACTCCAGTTACAGATCAAGCTTGGCCTGTTCTTTTCTTTTTGAGTTCTTTCACCCTTTCATCAATGTTCCTACTCCAATTCTGGATGGCTCATGTGAAAGTTTAATGAGTTCCTTTTTGGAGATTGTTCCCAAATCTGGTAGTGACAGAAGTGTGAAGTCCACACTTTTATCATCTTCAAAACAGGAGATAGAGTCCATCAATGAGTACTATCCCGTGGGAGAACCAATGCCAAAAGTTGGGGCTTCCCTACAAGCTTCAGGTTTGTTGAGTTTTGCTCGTATCCATCACCTTGAGGCAATAAAGAAATTTGGCATCATCTTCCCTAGTTCAGTGAAAAATTCCAAGTCCAATATAACAGTATCACCAACACGTTTGGACAAAAATGATTTCTTTTGATACTTACAGTTTGATTTTGCAGGTGAAGCTGTGTATGTTGACGACATACCATCTCCTCCAGGCTGCTTGTATGGAGCTTTTATTTATAGCAAAAGATCCTTGTCAAGGATAAGAAGTGTCAATTTTAAAACAAATTCATATCCTGAAGGAGTCACTGCAGTTGTGACTTTTAAAGATATTCCTGCAGGAGGAGAGAACATTGGATCGAAGACATACTTTGGCATAGAGCAGTTATTTGCTGATGAAGTCACCAGACATGCTGGTGAGCGAATTGCTGTTGTGGTAAGGACACATTTCTGTGTTTCAGTTTCTAGCATGTTGTGTATTACAAAATTCTTATCCTGTTCCAACGTGTAACGGAGCTTCACTTCCTGCCTGTAAATTATTTGTTTCTTTAGGTTGCAAAGACTCAAAGATGTGCAGATAGGGCAGCAGACATGGCACTGATAGATTATGGAAATGATAATCTAGGACCTCCAATTTTAACCGTTGAAGAGGCTGTTGAGAGATCAAGCTTCTTCAACACTCCTCCTTTTTTGACACCTAAACCAGTTGGCGATTTCTCGAAAGGCATGGCTGAAGCTGATCACAAGATACTCTCTGCCAAAGTAACTTCTTTTATTAACGTTTGATGTTTGTCTGTAAATGTAGTCGTCCATTCTGACCTCTCTACATTATTGGCGTGATGTGATCTATTAGGTTCTTCATATATGTTTTCTCAATAATGTATGTACAGCTTAAACTTGGATCACAATACTATTTCTATATGGAGACACAAACTGCTCTTGCTGTGCCTGATGAAGACAACTGTATTGTGGTTTACAGTTCAATACAAGTTCCAGAATTTGCACAAATAGTTATAGCTAGATGCCTTGGCATTCCTGAACATAATGTCCGTGTGGTCACAAGAAGGGTTGGTGGAGGTTTTGGTGGCAAGGCTCTTAAAGCAATGCCTGTGAGTACCTGTTCATACAGAGAAGTTTTGTTGCTTTACTTATAGATTCTGAAAATAATCTCTTTGTATAGTTAACTTCATCAATTCCTTCTATTTTTGGTAAAAATCTCCTGAATTATCTCATTGAATGGTTTATTCGGTATTATTCTGACACGTTGGTGATACAACTAACATGTAATTTTCAGATTGCAGCGGCATGTGCGTTAGCAGCACACAATCTGCACAAGCCTGTAAGAATGTACCTAAACCGCAAGACAGATATGATAATGGCAGGGGGAAGACATCCAATGAAGATAACTTACAGTGTTGGGTTCAAGTCTAGTGGGAGAATCACGGCTCTGAATCTTGACATACTCATTGATGCTGGAATATCTGAAGACATAAGCCCTGTCATGCCCTCGAACCTGTTAGGTGCTTTTAAAAAGTATGACTGGGGTGCTTTATCTTTCGACATTAAGGTATGCAAGACAAATAATATTAGTAGATCTGCGATGCGTGGTCCTGGAGAAGTTCAGGGATCTTACATTGCTGAAGCTATTATTGAGCATGTAGCATCAACACTTCACATTGATGTGGATTCTGTCAGAGACAAAAATCTTCATACCTTTGAAAGCCTAAATACATTCTATGGCCATAGCGCTGGTGACAATGCAGAGTATACATTACCTGTTATTTGGGACAAATTAGCCAATTCTTCCAGATTCTTTGAAAGGATTCAGATGATAGTACGGTTTAACCAGAAAAATAAATGGAGAAAGAGGGGCATTTCACGAGTCCCGATACTGCATGAAGTGACACTTAGACCTACACCAGGAAAAGTAAGCATTCTCTGGGATGGATCTGTAGTTGTTGAAGTTGGAGGCATAGAGTTGGGACAGGGACTCTGGACCAAGGTGAAACAGATGACTGCATATGCTCTCAGTTCAGTTCAATGTGATGGAATGAGAGACCTAGTCGATAAAATTAGAGTTGTACAAGCAGACACCCTGAGCCTAGTTCAAGGAGGCTTTACTGCTGGAAGCACAACATCTGAATCAAGTTGTGAAGCAGTTCAATTATGCTGCAATATTCTGGTCGAAAGACTAGCCCCTCTGAAGAAACAGATTCAAGAGGACCATGGTCATGTTAAATGGGAAAACCTGATTTTGCAGGCTCATTATACAAGTGTAAATTTGTCTGCAAGTTCTTACTATGTGCCAGATCGCAGTTCCATGCAATACCTGAACTACGGTGCTGCAGTTGGCGAGGTATGTTTGTATACTCTAGTTCTAATGTGTAAGGGAATCCGTAAGATTACTTTCATTAGATCTTCTAAATAGTTTACCTGTGTTGTCCATCTGTGAAACTCATTTAATCCAGTGATAAAACTAACAATGACGGATATTGCAGGTGGAGATAAACGTTCTCACAGGAGAAACAAAAATTTTGCAAGCTGATATCATTTACGACTGTGGGCAAAGCATGAATCCAGCTGTCGATTTAGGCCAGGTATAAAATTTCTATTCCTAGGGTATATTGTCTGCATGTATTTTGTATACTCATTCTTCATGTACATATTGATAATTTGGTGAAATAATTGTAGATTGAAGGAGCCTTTGTACAAGGAATTGGATTCTTCATGCTTGAAGAGTATCTTACAGATAAAAATGGATTGGTGACGACAGATAGCACATGGACATACAAGATCCCAACAATTGACACCATACCAAAACAATTCAATGTTGAGATAGTTAACAGTGGACATCACCAGAAACGCGTTCTCTCGTCCAAAGGTCTGACTTCCTTTGTATATTTCTTTTTTATCTATCAAGGTCCTCTTTCCATTTTCTCATCTGAGTTTCTTAATGGGAAAATAGTTATTATCAGCTCATTGTGCATCTTCTTTTTTGACTATCCATCAACGATAACTTTGAACTCGTTTTCTTGGTTTGGAGCTTGATGTGAGGTTTTACTAGCAGTGATATGCATCTTTTAGAGGGTATAAGTTTTTCGTACCATTCTAATGTTATTACTTTGCTGCAGCTTCTGGTGAGCCTCCGTTGCTTTTAGCAGTGTCGATTCACTGTGCGACTAGAGCAGCCATTAAGGAAGCCAGAAAACAAGCGACTTCATGGAGCAACGCCTCAGGCGAAACGGATTTAGATTTCGAGCTAGAGGTTCCTGCAACCATGCCAATTGTGAAGACCCTCTGTGGCTTGGATAATGTGGAGAAGTATCTAGAGAGCTTGCTCAATGAACAAGCTAAATAGCTAGCCTCAGGCCTGTATATACATCTATTGCTTTTGTACTCTTAGATTACAAAAGAAGTTGTATTATGATAATTTAGTATGATAGAGCTAAATGTTTTATTTATTCATAGAACTCTAATTCTTTCAATATGATAGAAATCCTTCTCAACAATAGTTATAAAAATAACATTTTCATTTTTACCCATCTAACCTTCAAGTCCTTCATCACAATGGAAAATAAGACGTTAAATAGGGAGGGCATATAAAAAAGCTATGAATGAATTAGGCAAAAATGTTTTATTTATTCATAGATGATAGAACTCTAATTCTTGAATAAAAATAGTCGACTTAAATACATTAATATTCCCTCCATTCCTAAAAGATTCTCCATTTTCGCATTTTAATATGTTAATTTTTGAAACTTTTATCTCAAATAATTTTAATTCAGATTAAAGTTGCGTGAATTAATTAAGACATCAAATGTTATTAATAATTTTGATCTTTGAAAAGAATAAACTGATAGGTCGATCTTTTTAGGGATAAAGAGAGTAGAGGAGGAGCAAATTCGATTGTAGAAGAGGAGGTTGGTATAGTAGTTAGAGGGTAGAGATTGATGGATTCAATGATCTCACTAGATTTTAAAAGAAAAAATTGGATGTAGTTATATAGGTATTGCCACCTTTATAATAATCTTGATTCAAATTAAGGTGTTATGTATGCAGAAGCAGTACAATTAAATTAAAAGATAATGTTAAATAATTTTCATTAATCGGCATATGTATTGATTTCAATGAAAAAATGAATTAGCATTCTGCGGCATATATAATTTTAAGATGGGAGACAATTTAAATCAAAAAATAAATTATCAAAGTATTATATCTATTCTGCAATTAGTATGTGCAAAATTAGATTAAAATAAATTAGTACGGATTACTTAAAAAGTTAAAAATAAGTTTTATATAATTGATATCAATGATTTTTTAGGAAATGAATACGTATTAGTTATTACTAAAATATATACCAAAAAGAAAGAAAGAAAATAAATTATAAGTGGTATAATTTGACTTTTTTGATTATTAGTGAATTGTTAATAAACCAGAAAATTTAATGAGTAAATGTTATATATATGTTAATTAAGTTTTAAAGTGATTAATTTTTTATTATAAAGTAAGTTTATTATCCTTCTGAGATTGGATAGAATACTGTTTGATGAGTAGTACTAGTAATTAACTAATTATCCATATTCACTGTACATCTCCCTTTATTTTCATTTTCGGTTGTTTGTAAATTCTATTTCATAATTTATCCAGTTAATTACCCTTTCAAAGAGCCTAAATCTATGATTACTTTTAACTCCCTAAGACTAGCCACAATGAGGTTGTATAATTTACTTTTCAACAATTAAATCATTGGTGTGGGTTGTTGAAAAAAATTAGGGGCTGATGTGTATTAAATGGGTGAAATATTAAACTATTGAATTTCTGGAGAAAAGGCTGACATGGGACACGCGTTAGAAACTCGGTAGTCCTCAACATAACCTCACTTTTTCTTTAACAGTGGTAGAAAACATAAATTTTAGCTGACAAGTCTTCATCCGATATCATTGCAATGAAATACTAACTAAATTAATTTGTCAAAAACAATGACACTTACGTTTATTTTAACAACATTTTTCATCTCTACCTCTCTATATTAGTATAATAATATTATGTTTTACGAATATATTTTTTCTAACCTCATATATATAAACTTTAAACAAAGGTATAGTAATATATTCACAATAACAAGTCCAACTAATTTGTTTTAATTTTGTAAAAGTCGATGTGAATTATACGGATAAAATTATGTAGCTATTACTTTACATAATTAATATTTAGCTATTCTATAACTATTATTTGGATTTCTCACAGCTATTAGCACATGTTTATTTATTTGTAAGAAAAAATTAATTAGGAATATGAGATTAAAAATATTTGCTAATTTTGTTTTAAAAATATCAAAAATATTTATTTAAGTATTAATTATTCTGTTAATTATAAGCGATCTTACATTGTTATACTCCGTAATTATTGTCATAAAAATAAAGAATATAAATAAATAAGAATATGACATAAAGGTTATGGAGTAGGGTGTTGAATTTTATTAAACAAAATTGTTGTAGAGTGTAAAAGTTGAATGATTATTGAATTATTATGTAGAAGAAAAAGAATATGATGTGGAATGTTGAGAATTGAAAAAATGAATGTCGAATAAATCAACCAACATGAATAATCATACTCAGGTATTAAGCGTATTAGGAAATGGTGATACAGAATGATGTGGCGCGCCCGGTGCATGCATGATTTATCTCGGCGGACGTAAATTCGCTGCGGTCACGCCTAGCATCTGAGTGGGGTTGATGCTGGCGGCTGACAAGTAATTGTTCAAAGTGTCTTGATGTTGAGTTACACAGCTGGCTATCTTTGGTATTTGTGTATCAAAATTAGGCTGCAATTTCAAATCAAAGCTGTCTTGAATAACACTCACATTAGTGATAGATGGCATGCGAAGCATTTTCGTTGAGCATGTCAGCGTATGATTTATCCTCTCAAGTCATTAATGTCCAATTATCAAATATCAATCATAATTGGTGTATTAATTTAATCCAAAAACTATATACATTGAATAATACGGAGTACTACTCATAGTATTAATAACGCCGGAAAATTACAGGTATTAGCATTAATTTAATAATAAATCCATATACTAAAATAATTTAATACTCCGTATTATCCGTGACATACGTGCTAATCGAGATCTTTTTATTCTAACTAGTAAAAGGAGATCGCGATACCACGATTGATTTTAAATATTTGATCATTCTTATGTTTTAATTAAAATCGTCCCAAATTGAGTAAAAACTTAGACTCCTTGATTTTTTTGATTCTTTTATTTTTGAAGGGATCTTTGATCATGAATAAGCTAGATTAAATATAAGATGAAAAAATTACGATAAAATAATATGGTCAATATTTTAAAAAAAGGTCATTAGGATAAATTTTATAATACGACGGGTTACTTTGTGAGTTAATATTTATTTTATTTTCTAGTACATTTTATTTCAAGTATATTTTTATTAGTAATATTACTTAAATTAATATATTATTAATCAATACATATTAAAATAATAAGCTTTTATAAACTTAAATAATATATATCAATCGGTGTGTAATAATATTTTTTAGTAAAATATTAGTAGTATAATATTAATATTTAAAAATTACATTATTTGAATAATAATCAATCAAATACAATTATACTTGTGAATAGATAATTGGTTTCAAGATGAAAGATCTTCAATTTAAACATCTATTGTTTCCTCGATTAAGAAAGAAAAAAAGATCATGTGCGTGTCGTATTAACGTGTTACAGACCTCTAGATTAATTCGTAAGTGGAATCGTTATTTATAATGATAATATTAAGGAAATAATTTGGTATTAGAGCATGTTTTACTTTATGATTTTGTTACCACATAAAGTTGGAAGAGAGTAAAGAAAGTTTTTCACGACATGACTATGTCAAACAGGTTTGGGATATTCAGTGTGCTTGAATTTCGTACATGGAGGTAGTGAAACCATTTATTAGAATCTAATCATAAGTATATGAACTTTATCGTTGTTATTTAATTTGAAGCTAAAATCATTAGTGCTTGTCCCATTATGGTCGAATGGATAATTAATAATAATAATAATAACAATAACATTAATTCTACCAAAAACATATAAAGATATCTTTACTATTAATTTGTTAAATTTATAGGAATTTGTCAAATATCGCTAATGTGACATTTGTAATCATAATCAGAAGGTGACATTTATAATCAAGATTGGAAGAAAGGTACTCATTATATATCAACTATACTAAATTGAGATGTCGGCCAGAAATCTGGCATGCTATGATTTGATGTACTCACGATTAAATATATTCAGCAAATTGATAAATGATATAATATCATGAATTATTTTTAACTTTTATGTCAGTTAAATTGGTATAATTTAAATTTATGTGGGTGTCAATATATAAAATTCATATATGTGAGATTAAATAAACGATAATAATAATAATTTTATCACAGAAACGTATGATTATTTAAATATCACATTATAATAATAATAATAACAATAGTTCTAACAAATCATATGATTATTTAACTAACACCTATTATAGTAATAATAATAACATGTCTACATAAAATATATTATTATTAATATTAGTTAATTACTGTTAAATTTCATGAGTTATCGATTAAGAGGTAAAGGTATTAATTAAAATGATAATATTTTTAGTAGCTTTTAAATTTTAGAGGAAATAATTTAGTAATTAATAGTGTGAAAATGGAAGAAACGGAAAAAATAGCTAGCATTGTGACTTTTATATATGTTGGTAGATTGAATTGAATGTTAGTGATTAATTCAAGATTTCTTATCCATCATATCATATCAATGAACGTTACCATAATTATAAAATCTTTTGATAATGACAAGTTGACAACAAGGCATGAGGCATCCAGACCCCCCTTTTCCTCTGTTTGCTGAGTCAAGGTCGTTAAGAAATTATTATTATATATACATGATACATGCAATACTTAAGTAAATCGTCATAATCCACTAGTATATGTTACCACATACTATTTTCTGAAATAGTTGGTACAAAAAAAAAAGATTGTTCACATTTCAGTATTTTTAAAGTATTGCAAAGTAAAAGTTATTACATGCACGTTTCATTTTTCGATTTTCCTACTGATTCTTGATATTTTTCTTTTTCTTATAGTAGCCTTGATTGAATATATTATTGTTTGGGTTAAAGAAATCAGAAATGGTGAGATATTCATCAAGAACACGCATGAGTCTCTGTATGGGAATATTATTGGTGCTATTGTTCTTCTTCATGAAGAAAGAAGCAGAAGCAGAATACATGAAGTACAAGGATGCTAAGCAGCCATTAGAAGTTAGAATCACAGACTTGATGAATAGGATGACTCTTGAAGAGAAAATAGGACAGATGACTCAGATTGAAAGAAAGGTTGCTTCCAAAGAAGTAATGAAAAAGTATTTTATTGGTATGTTATGTTTACTAATTTTTATAAAGATGGTCAAGTTTTGATATGGTTGAACTTTTATATTTTGACTTTTAATATCTTATTTATGGTCTATAATATTTGAAAAGTGACGATACTTGCTTAGTACCCAAAATCGGACTCGTTTACATGTCTCATTGAAAGTAGGTTTTATGTTGGTGGCAAATGACAACTAAGGTTTTTTTCCCTCATGTTATGTATGTGTTATGACTTTAATGATTCTTGATAAATTTAATATTTTATTTATCCAAACTGAAGCATGTATGGAAGTGAAATGATGAACAATTGATTATTTATGTGAGGTCAAAACATTGGTATTAATTAAATTAATCAAATGATTAGGGAGTTTACTGAGTGGAGGGGGGAGTGCACCATCTGCAAATGCTTCTGCTGAGACATGGGTGAATATGGTGAATGAGTTTCAAGAGGGTGCACTTTCGACTCGTCTTGGAATTCCCATGATTTATGGTATTGATGCTGTCCATGGCCATAACAATGTCTATAATGCCACCATATTTCCTCACAATATTGGTCTTGGAGCCTCAAGGTGAGTATTTGAACTTTTCTTATTGGATTATTCTTTCATATTACTGTTACAGAATCGGTGATAGATTGGATCTTAGTGGACTTTTTATTATTATCATCAGTAATGAGCAGTTCTTGATTTTTTGTTATATTAGGGACCCAGAACTAGTGAAGAGGATAGGGGCCGCAACAGCGCTTGAACTGAGAGCTACAGGAATCCCCTATACCTTTGCTCCCTCTATAGCTGTAAGTCAACCAAATGTAATTTGTAGTTCTTCTTTCCTTATCTGTGCAAGTGTGTTTAGTATCATTTAATGAGTTGATTTGTGGTTCACTTAGGTGTATCTTGATGTAACAGGTTTGCAGGGATCCGAGATGGGGGCGTTGTTATGAAAGCTATAGTGAAGATCATAACATAGTGCAGGAAATGACTGAGTTAATACCTGGTTTACAAGGGGATGTTCCAGAGAACTATCCAATTGATTTTCCCTATGTTAGCACCGAGAGGTAGGAGAACATCCCTTCCCCTTTTACTCCCTGCCAAACTTACATTTTTAGACCACTCCACTTCTTCCTTCTTTCATGTCTACCAAAGACCACTTAATTCGGTAGGTATTGTTTCGTTTTAGGTAAATTAACTTCGAAGTCTGTTGGTGCAACTTATCTGCTAAAAATTGGTGCTACTGGCTGATATAATGTCTGACACATTGTACATATTTTGATCTGAAGGACTAAAGTTGTGGGCTGCGCTAAACATTTCGTGGGAGATGGTGGAACGGTGAATGGTATTGATGAGAACAATACTGTAATTAACTTCAATGGATTGAACAGCATCCACATGCCTGCATATTTGGACTCCATACGAAAAGGTGTTTCCACGGTGATGATATCGTACTCAAGTTGGAATGGGGTGAAGATGCATGCTAATTATGACCTCGTCACTGGAGTCCTCAAGAAAAAGCTTAAATTCAAGGTAAAATTACAGGCCGTAGTAAATTGGTCTTAATTTTCAGAGTTCTATTAAAGATCATAAATATATATGTGAGGGATCAGAAGAAGAGTAAATTACATGGTCTGATGGTCAATTATGTCTTATGTGTTACCTGCATTGTAAGTTATTTTAGCGATTTGCATTCAACGAAAATCTGATGCTTGGATGCATTTTTCAGGGATTTGTCATTTCAGATTGGGAAGCTATAGACCGGATTACCTCTCCTCCTGGTGCCAACTATACTTACTCCGTTCAAGTTTCAGTAAATGCTGGGATCGACATGGTCAGTTTGAAGTTTCTTTCTTGATTACTTTTGTGTTCGGAGGAAACACACTTTTCCTTTTCTTTCTCATGAATTATCTAAGATGTAGAAGTCGTCAATTGCAGATCATGGTTCCATTTAATTATGGGGAGTTTATCGATGATCTGACATTGTTGGTAAAGAAGAATATAGTTCCTATGAGCAGAATCAACGACGCAGTTAGGAGAATACTTAGAGTGAAGTTTCTGATGGGGCTATTTGAGAACCCACTGGCTGATTATTCCTTAGTGAACCAATTAGGAAGCCAGGTCCGTTCGGGATCTTCTTCGACCCCTGAAAACACCTTCCTTTTAACCTGCCCAAGTAAACTCTTTTGATAATTGTTGTATACATGTGTTTCTGTAAACAGGAGCACAGAGAATTGGCTAGAGAAGCAGTGAGGAAGTCACTTGTGCTTCTCAAGAATGGTAAGGACATGAATGAGCCATTGCTTCCCCTTCCAAAGAGAGCAGAGAAGATTCTTGTTGCAGGAAGTCATGCACACAATATTGGCTATCAATGTGGAGGTTGGACGATTGAATGGAGAGGCGGTTCTGGCAACATCACAAGAGGTACTTTCCAATGAAAAAACCGCAAAAGATTCTTGTTTATCCAGAGAAGATTGAAATTAAAATTCGATCCTGATAATTTAATGGTTTTGCCATATTAACATTCTTAACTGACATTCATGTTTCCAAATTAACGTCGCAGCAAACTATTTTCTCTACCAGGTACAACAATTTTGGAGGCTGTAAAAAGCACAGTTGATCCTCTCACAGAAGTAGTCTACAATGACAGCCCTGACAGCGAATTCGTGGAGTCAGACAATTTCTCTTACGCCGTCGTAGTGGTGGGAGAAACACCTTATGTAGAATACTATGGCGATAACATGTACTTGACATTGCCAGAATCTGGCGTCAACACAATCAAGAATGTCTGCGGAAAGCTTAAATGTGTTGTGGTTATCATCTCCGGACGGCCTCTAGTGATCGAGCCTTATTTAGAAACAATGGATGCTGTTGTGGCTGCTTGGCTTCCAGGGAGTGAAGGCCAAGGTGTTGCAGATGTTTTGTTTGGGAACTTTGGTTTTACTGGAAAGCTACCTAGGACATGGTTCAAGTCAGTTGATCAACTTCCTATGAATGTTGGTGATTCTCATTATGATCCATTGTTTCCATTTGGATATGGCCTCACAACTCTTCCCAATGAGCTCAAAGCAGCACTATGAGATGTCTCTTTGTCAAGTTGTGACCATCTTGCTTGCATTTTCTCAATTTAATTTAGAGAAGTCTTATGTATTCATTACTTCTTCCTTATATATATGAATTTCTATTTTAACTTGGGAAAAAATGTGTCAAAATAATGAGTTATATTATTAATATTCATGTTTGTAGTGGTTTTCTCACTTTGTTTTAGGTCTATTGACCAACATCTTGTGGTAAGACAAAAAAATGTCAACACTATTGAACATTTTTTTTTTCATTTTTAATTATTTTCTATGATGTTTAAATAGATAAATTGGTGTTTAAACACTAAGAAAACATCTAAAGCTTAAACTGGAAATGTTAGCCAATATGTTAGTAATGTTACTATATCATATAAATTACAGGGGTATTTTGGTACTGATAAATTTCCAGAGTTTATTTTACAATTGCTACTCAAAGTTTTAAACTTTGGTTATATAATTAGTACTTCTCATTTTCCTATCTACTGTCATTTCTTTCTACTCTTTTTCTATCTTTTTCCTATTATTCATCTATCTTTATCTTAATGAGGTTTAACATTTGCAATATATTGAAGATAAAAATCATCACATGGGAAAATTTTAATTGCTGATTTTTTTTTTTTGAATAAACTGTTATAATAGTCATCTTATTACTCTCTTCATTTCATATATGTTATTATACTTTTTGACTAGTAAAGGCGTGCGTGCGCGACACGTACGATAGATTTACCGAATATTTGATTCATTTTTTTATGTTTAATTCGAGTGCAGATTTTTCTAGTTAACAATTTGATGTCTTCGACTAAATGTATTGGCAATTGATAAATCGATATTGTATCATCGAATTATTTGATTTTATGTCGGTTAAAATTGGTATGATTTAAAAAGTATAATTTAATTTTTTTGTGGATCCCAATATATAAAATTCATATATGCAAGAAATTAAATAACAATAATAATAATAATAATAATAATAATAATAATTCTACTCAAATCATATGATTGTTGCTAATACCTATTATAATGATAATACAAATAGTTCTACATAATAATAAATAATAATAATAATAATAATAATAATTGTACAAAAAAAATATGATTATTTAACTAGCACATATTATAATAATAATAATAGTTTTACATAAAATATATTATTATTGCTAACACAAATGATTAAAAAGTAAAATTGACATATGATAGAAGAACCATATTGATAGAAAAAGAGTAATAAATTAATACTATATTATATATAGGTATATTAGCATGAATTGAATGCATAGAGGATTATACGTGCAAAATTGAAAAAAAATATATAATTGTGTTATTCAATACGTACTTTGAATTATAAACATTCAACGTGGATAAATAAAGTTAATTAAAATGGGATACGAGCAATTATAAAGTATATATATGCCAAATGTATATGATTATAACTGATTGATAATCTTATGTATATGCAAGTATAAAGTATGATGAATACTTAATACTACATCCGTTTTTCTTATTTCGCGTTTTCGTATATCGAGGTAAAACTTTGTTTATTAATTACCAATTACTTATTATTTTAATCAATATAAAAGTTATATCATTAGATTCGTCTTTGAAAATAGTTTCGTAATGTTATTTTAGCATAATGTTTGAACTTATACGGTTTAAGAATAATTGATAAGTTCACATCGATATCACAGCGTCAAATAAAAAAAATGGGTGGATCGGTGGTTAATTCTTGTCGAACTCACAACTTTTAGGTTTTTAGATATAATGATAATTTAGTAGTGGTAATTGTGCGAAAGAAAGAAACACAACCATTATTATGTTAATATTGATTGTGGTGCACAACTAGCAAGTTGAAAACTGATGTAACACCTCTGCTGCTAGCAATAGATTATATATGACTTAATAAAGTATGCGTTAATTACTTTGTACTACTTTCATGTAGTTTTTAATTTTTAATTTATATAACTTAATGTTCAATATTTCGCCTCTATAAGAAGGACCGAGATATTAAATATAACATAAAGGGTATAACTAACATGTATAAGAAATCTTTAAAATGTGTCTCATTCAACATGTATTTTTTTTTTGACAATAATAAATTTGTAAGTTTTATTTTTAAATTTAAGATTGGAAATATATTTATACATCACAAAAATATATGGAGATCCATCCAAAATATGTTTCATTCAAATGTTTCATTCAAATCTATTAATGTTAAAATTAAAGATAAAAGATAATATTTTATATCTTATTTTTCTATTCAAATAATTATTCCGATCAATACATTAAGGACATGTATTTTTCACTAATTTATGCATGAAATATTTTCGGGAAGTAGTATATATAACATATAATTGTATAGTAATATGTCAATGGTTATTGCTTATGTGTCAAATTATTCTATAAAATTTTTACAATAAACACAAATTATAAATAAATTATATTTTTTATAGGGTTAATAGCTTTATTCGATCACCCATTGTTTAAATAGCATTCGCGAATTCGATGTGTTTCATTTTAACCTTTTTGATCTCACCGTGTTTTAAATTTCATGTCTTAGTTCGTTTTGGGTTTAATTTTTCCGTTAAGTGTTGAATTTTTTTAGCATGTGACTGTCATGTGCTTAATTGAAGGGGTAAAAATGTCTTTTCATTATAATTTGAAAAATTAATTCTTACTTGCTATTGCCTAGTGTATTACAAAAAATAATATTAAAATCTCAAAATTAAACCAGCCCACCTTCGCCAAACACCCCCCTCGTACACGCCTGCTTCCACCTCCCCCTCCCAAAAGTTTTCATCTTTATTTCAAATTCATAGTTTTTACCTATAAATTTTACACCTTTATTTCAAATCCATAGGCTTTTTTGATTTTATTTTATAAACTTTCATCGAGTAAAGTTGCTTAAATTGGACTAATAATTTCATTAAAGATTGAATCTTTTTTAGAGTATTTTTTTGTAGATAATATTTTTATAATTTTTTGTATGTGGATTTATTTCAATTAGTTGAATAGGCATTTGTTTTGTCTTGGTTTGTTGGTGATAAAATCTATGCTTTTTCTTTCTTCTTGATTTGATAATCCGGTTTCTTTTGTTGCCTTGTTGTGGTTTGATTGTGGGAACTAATATATATACAGACGAATAGAACCTCGAACTTACGTGGGGGGCGTGGGGTGGGGGTAGGGGGTGGGGTAGGGTGTGTTAAGGAAAGAAATGCGTGGAGGTATTTCGGTCAAAATTGTGTTTTGTAATTCATGTTTTGGGTCTAAGTTGCACGAAAATGGCGGAAAAAGTGGAAGGCACCGAATTTGCTGCGTTTTGGGTCAAAAATGATGATTTATGCTTGAGAGAAAGCGAGTTTGTGAAATTTGAATTTGATGCCTTTTGGTCAGAAAAAAATGATGTTTTGGCTAAAAATCGTGGTTTTTGGTATAAGTTTCATGGAAAATCGCCGGAAAAATGGTTGAAATAAGCTCACGTAAGCGGAATAGTCGTCTCCGGACGTATCGTTGGTAGGATAGTTGACTCATTTTTTTATTTAATAGATAGTACCCTAATTTTGTCATGTGCTGACTCACGTGAGCACCATATGAAAAATTAACCCCCAAAGAAACAAATTGAGACATAGAAATTTAAACATGAATGATCAAAAAGGTCAAATGAAACATGAGTGATCGAATGGTGAATCTTGTAAGCATAATTGATCGATGG
Organism: Lithospermum erythrorhizon; assembly: GCA_019722365.1. Lineage (NCBI taxonomy): Eukaryota > Viridiplantae > Streptophyta > Magnoliopsida > Boraginales > Boraginaceae > Lithospermum > Lithospermum erythrorhizon. The sequence goes on from JADFUC010000294.1 coordinate 452,911, forward strand.
TGCCAAGTAATCCTTTTTATATCAAATTTTAGGACTGACAATCATAAACTATTAATTGACTATCTAGAACAATCATTAAATTTTATTATTATCATGATCATAATCAAAGAAGCAACATATAAATTATTTTCTTAGTGTAAAGGAAAGAGGAAAAATAGTTTATTAGACAATATTCGGATGTATTATGTTCACGTTATTATTAGATTATTTCATGCAAATATATCTCATATGTCAAAGTATATATTATAAATTCATGAACAATAATCAATGGGAGATTATGATATTCTTCATAGTATCAAAGCTTAAGATCCTGAAATAATTTTTCGATTCTGCTGTGCCGGTGGGTGGTTGATCATCATGAAAATGGTTGAGTTCTACTTTACTTAGTTTTTATTTATAAATTAATGAGATCATTCATAATGATGTAAAGTTGAATATTAAAAGAAATGTAATTTCAATATGTAATTTTAAGAGGTGTTTTAATTATTTGTAACTCTCATTATTATATAATTATTATAGAATTTTCATTAAAAAAAAATTCAACTTTATAGTTGTTTTTTGCAAATTGTGGTACTACAAAGGTAGAAAAAATAGTTGAGTTCTACTTTACCTATTTTTTTTTATTTATGTTAATGAAATAATTCACAATGATCGAGAGCAGATTCCCTATATCATATATAAACTCTAGTTTTCTTTTTGTTATTTTGATTGTTTATTGTTAAATGATTTATGTAGAAGATTTACGTATTGTACTCTCTTTATCGGGATGACCGGTGGTGTTTAGAGGCGGGTCGAAGGTACAAGTAAGTCGTAGGCGGGTGGCTTGAGGCTCACGTAGCTGAAGTGTATGGGCGAAATGAGCACTACATCTTGAAATATGATTTGTCACAGTCACGGTCCTATAAGGTCAAGGGAAGATGACTATCAAGTTAGCAGCACATGCTACATAATTTTTAGTTACTGATACAAGTTACAGAAGGGTGACTTCAAGAATGAAAATGAGAGGGAGCAATCATTTGATGCCTTCAGAGAGTATAAGATAAGATACAGAGGCTTTCATAACAGTGAAAACTATAGCAAGATGATAAATTCACCAAATGAACATGCATTTTCACATTTGTTCGAGCATCCACCCTCTTGGCAACGCGAGTTAATGAAAAGGCAATCATGTTGTATTGCCATACATCGCATACTTATTTTCTTTGTTGCTCGACCTAATAGTAGTTCATCAGATTTTTCCTTTCTTCGTTGTTGTTTTAAAGTTTTTAGCTGATAAATAATAATGATTCAGTTGTTGAGGTATGCTTCGGGTGGTTTGTTTAGATTACTCTTATTTTTTGCTTTCAAGTTTTTTAGTTGTTTGAGTAGGCTTTGGTAGAGTTGTATTATTCGGGTATGTTTCGATGATAGCTTTTATATTTTTTTTCACCTATCATAATGTATTCTCATTTGTTTTGAAAATTTACTTCATCTATACTTGTTGTTACTCGATATATGTTCAAATTCAATTAAGTAGAAGTTATGACATTATGAAATAAATTAAGAAGCATTTGATGGATAAATGCAAGAAGAGAAGGTTGTTGATCAACAATTATGCAAGGCTAAATAGCAATGATATTCATTACTTTGTCAACGTAATGAATTCACTGTGGATCATATGAGTTTAGCTCGTCTACCGTGAAGTGACACTTTTAAACGTTTTAAACAAAATCTAGATGACTTGATAGCTTTTAAACATTTACAATGACATAACATATTCAAAATAAACAATAAAGAGACAGACCAAAACGACACTCCAATCCTTTTGAAGAATGAAAATTGATACTCCGTTAATAATGGGGAAAATTACAGAGTACAATGAAGCTCAATAAACTAATTTACCTAAAAAGAAAACTCAATAAACTACAAAGAAAACTCAATAAACTACTTTTTCTTTTTATTTGAATGACATATGACCTTAACTACCACCAAAATAATAATTACAATAAAACAAATACTATAAAATAATGTAAAAAGTATCATACGCCAAAAATATTTAAGGGGAAATTTAAATTTGATATCGAGCAAATCTAAATCTAAAATCATCATTTTTATAATTAGAGGTTTGCAATCCGGATAAAAAAAATTTAAATTCTGCAACCAAAAATTTTTGGAATAGACCTAATCTCCGAAAACATGGTTAAAAATCCTAAAATGGCAGCACCAATAAGGATTGTCAAAATAATAGGAATTAAGTGAAGATCATGTTCTGAACATTTTGATATCTTTGTAAAAAATATGGTTAGCAAACCCCCAAATAATAAAGTAATAAATGGAAGAAAAATTAACCAATTTAGACGAAAAGCACCATTGCTTGAGTTTACGTCATTTGAAAGCTTCTTGATTCTGGTGTCAATTCTATCAATATAATCCGTTAAGGAATTATATTCATTAACAGATCCCCTCATTCTTCGTAGCTCATTCCTGTTTTGGAGAAGATCTTCCCCTAAACGAGTTGGAGCTTTCAAATAATCCATACGGGCCCACGATTTGGATTTTCCCCATATATTATACCAGCCTATAGGTTGTCGCGGTTGCGGTATAGCATGCTCCCGTTGTTGTAAAGCCTGTTGTATAGCCGGTTGCGGTTGTTGTATAGCTTGTTGTATAGGTTGTTGCGGAAGCTGTATAGCCTGTTGTATAGCCTGCATAGCCTGTTGTATAGCCTCTTGTATACACCGTTGCAGTTGAGGTTGCAGTTGGGGGTATAATGGTGGTGGTGGTGGTGGGGATTGTGATGAGGTCGCCCAGGGGGTAAGCGGTGATGGTTGGAGGTGGTACTGAGGAGGTGGTGGTGGTGGAGACGGGTTGTAGTGCTGAGGAGGCGATGGTGGCGGTGGGGCTGGTGGTGGGAGGGGGTTGTGGTGATGAGGTGGAGGGGGTAGTGGTGGTGGGGTGGTGGTGCTGAGGAGGTGATGGTAGCGGGCGTGGTGGTGGGAGGGCTTTGTGGTGACAAGGTGGTAGGGGTTGTGATGCTTGGAGGTGGTCCTGAGGAGGTGGCGGTGGTGGAGACGGGTTGTGGTGCTGAGGAGGTGATGGTGGCGGTGGAGGTGGTAGTGGGAGGGGGTTGTGGTGATGAGGTGGAGGGGTAGTGGTGGTGGTGGGGGTTGGTAGTGATGAGGTGGTGGGGGTTGTGATGCTTGGAGGTAGTACTGAGGAGGTGGCGGTGGTGGAGACGGGTTGTGGTGCTGAGGAGGTGATGGTGGCGGTGGGGCGGTGGTGGGAGGGGGTTGTGGTGATGAGGTGGAGGGGGTAGTGGTGGTGGTGGGGGATGGTGGTGTTGAGGAGGTGATGGTAGCGGGCGTGGTGGTGGGAGGGGGTTGTGGTGATGAGGTGGAGGGGGTAGTGGTGGTGGTGGGGGATGGTGTGGCGAGGAGGTGATGGTAGCGAGGCGTGGTGGTGGTGGGGGGGTGATGGTTGGAGGTGGTACTGAGGTGATGGTGGTGGAGGAGGTGAAAGGTGGACTTGTTTGTTTGTTTAATGGAGAGGGCGCCGGAGAGTATAAGCAGGCAGTATTGGGCATTTTGGCGAATGAGTGAATAGTGAATTGTTGAGTGAATAGTGAATTTTTGAGTGAATAGTGAATTGTGAAATGTTGTCATTATATGCCCGGCCAGAGTTACAAGACAATCGGGTACAGGCTGCAAGGCAATCGATCTGTTGCAGAAAACAGTAATTTGAATTTTACGTGAGTAGACAATATATTGTACAATTTTACAGCTAGAATGTTGCGGTTGAGGTTGCGGTATCATGGGGGTGCTGGTGGTGGTGGGGGGTTGTGTTGATGAGGTGTGGGGGGTAGCGGTGATGGTTGGAGGTGGTGGTGGGTGGGCCAGTTGTAGTGCGGGGCGATGGTGGCGGTGGGGGTGGTGGTGGGAGGGGTTGTGGTGAGGTGGAGGGTAGTGGTGGTGGTGGGGGTGGTGGTGTTGAGAAAGCCCTCTTACGGTGCATGGGCCTGCTCGAGACCTCGAGGGTCTCGATGCCCTCCTCGTCGCCGGCGCTCTTCCAAAGCCAAAAAGTAATTCTTTGACGCCAGCCAATGCGGCAGAAGACATTTTAATCATGCCCAACCAATTCTGCGGCAGCCCTTGGTCCTCACGAGAAGGCTTGCGAAGTTAGCCTTGACCGGTTTCTCGCTATTCACACGCCTTAATAAACATATCAATTTAGTTCTTTCCCACAGGTCTTTCGAGCTTGAGCTACATTTTCCAATACAAACCGTATAAATAGTGCCTCCAGTCTATATGCTTGAATTTACAACATATCTGAGATTTTGCAGATAAATAGCGCTCGACTATCGCGGTACAATGTATTACTACCGTACTCAAGATTCAGCTCTTTGAAAAAGTTTGCAACATGCTCGTCTCACTTATGAACTTTTAGCCATGACATCTTTAGAACATGACTCGATAATGCCAGCATGGTGCATTTAGTCTCCATTAATAGCGATGCCTCTGACGTGAACACGTATCCACTAGTAGATTTTCTACTCTGACATCGCCACCGTTGTAGCGTCTACGTATCACTGTCAATACATGTCAGTTGGAAGCATGGCGGCACTTCATTGGCTGAATTCGAGGGTATCTTAGGAATCCTTTCTGACTTCCCGATGTTCTCTTCTGGGTTAGACATATATCTACTAAAAGACTCAGCTGCGTATGCGATATCGGGTACGAATGCTAATTGCGTACATAAGACTACCTACTGCCGAGCGTAAAGGCCTTATCGTATGCACTAGTTCATCCCTCAGTCTCGGTATTGATTGTTCTGAATAATTAGAAAATGAGAAAACATCGAGTCTTTACCGGTTTGCATCGACATGAACCGGCTTGATCGCCTTCTTGGGTATTCTTCTGTGTTAATCTCTGAGAGAATCGATCTCGATTATTATCATCCCGGTACTGCTGCATCCTTTAGGTCTTTGATTGCAAATTAAGCGATAACTCGCTTTTTAATGTTATTTTATGCAAATCGGCTCCCCCTTTATCAACATATCGTCCACAAAGAGGTAGAATAACATAGTCTTTCGAGCACTCCCTCGTAGCAGCGGTGATCGGTCGCATCTCCTGACAGTTCTTCCTTAAAATTGCTCAGGTTATATTCAGCTGCCTTGGAGCTTTGCTTGAAGCCGTACAAACTCTTCAGTTTGCGAGACCAAAAATTGTTTCCACTTTAGCCTCAAAGCCTTGAGGTTCTTCATCGAATATTTCTTCATCCAGTCGCCCATGCTTAAAAATGAGTTTTACATCCATTTATTGAAGATGCGATTATTCCTTTACTACCCGGCCCAAACGATTACGTTGTCCTTGGCTTGACCACGGTGAGAATATTTTAGTGTAGTCGATTGCCTTCCCCTTCTGTTGAAATTCCTTCACAACCAATCGAGCCTTGTATCGTTTAATTCCATCATGTTCTTCCTTGATTCGATAGATCCATTTGCCGCAATATTATTTTACGGCTATTCGGTTTAACCAACTCCATGTCATATTTGTGTCAATGAATCCATCTTCTCTTTCATTGCTAAACTCCTTAATTTAAACTAAATCACGTTATGCTTTGTATTAAAACTACTTGAGTTCGCCTTTGTCAGTTAACAGTAAGAAATTAGCGGATGGAGAATACCTTTGAGTTGGTGCGCTTTGCTAACGATCTTACGGAGCACGGTGTTTTACGTCTGCTTGTATAGTGTCAGAAGTGTTTTCCACATCCTCGTCTTAAACCGGTGCCAACTCCTCCAAAGGTGGCATGTCGACAAAGGATCTTGGGTTTATTTTACGGGTAGGGCATGATCATGTTATCAGATTTGGAACAGTGTTTTCTCGGAGTTGCGTTGTGACTTTTCTCATTTAACATAGCCAAAACGCGTACATGCATGCTTGTATGCGCTCTTGGGTTAAGATCACATCTTTTCGTCATGATCTTCCGGTTCTTTAAGTCATATAATCGATATCCCGTCGGCGTCGCCATAACCCGATAAAATAACAAATATAGATTTTGCATCAAGATTACTTCTAGCATTTGCATACACGCGAACATAAGCTACCTGACAAATACTCTTAGGAAAGATAAGTTTACCTTCTTGAACTCCAAGCTTAGCCGAGATTTTAAACTACAGAGGGTAGGGGTCCTCTATTAATCAAGAAAGGATGCGTGTGATTGCATCAGCCCGGAAACGTCTGAGGTAATCGGAATGTAACCTCATGCTCAGCGCGTTCATTTAGCGTTACTGTTCATCCTCTAGCTACTCCGTTGTTGGGGTATTCCGGAATAGTCTTACGTCGATCCCGTTCTCGTATGATATTGTTTGAAATCCTTGTCGATTATTATTCACCCCGTTATCGATCTCAAACATTTCACTTTCAGCCCAGTCTCGTTCTCAACCATAGCTTTCCAGTTCTTAAAGACTCCATAAACTTCAGATTTGTGTTTCATGAAATAAATCCAAACCTTCCTAGTTAAATCATCAGTAGAAGGTTACATAATATAGTGAACCTCAGCAGAGGTAGCAGTGCGAGGTCCACAGTACATGCTTAACTCTTTATCGGACTTAGGCGATCCAGTTTTAAGCCCGGCCTTCTTTGCTTTCCCGGCCTGCGGCTCTCCACGGATATGATGATCAGCCGGACTTAGTCGAATTATTAAATTGGCGAGACAAGCAATTTCATACCTTTCTCACTCATATGACCCAATCGATTGTGCCATAACTTTGTCTTCTCCCGGAAATTTCAGCTGACTATAAATACTTTGAGAACCTCCAGTTAGGTACAACGTACCCGTCTCTTCGATCTGTTATAGTCATTGCTCCGTGTTACTTTCGAGCGTTGTTCGATAACCATCTCCGTCGACCGACTAAATCAGCGTTTACAAGCTTTGGTAAGTATCTCACTTTTGTCAATTTCCATGTAGAACCATTTGTGACCGAGCTAATATCTCATACCACAATATTCAATAGTTCACCGTCAGCCAAATGAACGTTCCATAATCTCCGGCTATATAATTCACCATTTATATCCGAAACTAGGTGTAGTATGAAAGCGATGCGGAATCAAAATCCAAGAGTTAATAGAGCAATCAAGCGAAGTAGTGCATACGGTGGTAAATGACAACATTGGCGTGCGTTTATGTTGTTGTCGACCTCGGAAGCTTTCTGATGCTTCCTCATGTGACGCTTTCTTTGCCTGACCCAGCTCGATGCGTCCTCCAAGTTTCGACTTACTCCTTCCTCTCGACTTTGACCTCCATTTATCCTTGCTATTTCCTCTGTCCCAGTTCCTACCTCTTTTCTACATTGTCACGGGGAGCCATATCTCCATGCTCGGTCTTGAACTTCTTGGACAAACGGCGTTCTGCGCTACGCTTAGCTCGACTTATCATTACCTGAGTTACTAAGCTGCGTACAATGAACAACTATTTAGCAAAGATGCAACAATATCCAATGCACATGTTTCGTCGCCGAAATTCACAACGATGAATAATTGGTTTTATCAGAAACTATTAAGGTCATTAAGGTGCCTTGTTATCAGGAGTATTTTAAGGCATCCTCAAGAGTGAAACAACTACTTCGTTAATTAAGTACCTTGTTGTTTGGCGATGGCTTCGTATAGATTAGTCAGCGCCTACATCGGACGCTTTGTTGTAGTCTCATGGCGACATTAGCAACCACGTTTACGGACAAACATAGTGCGATCCACACCTAAAGACTGTCGTCTAACTCTTTCCATTCTTCCTCGTCCATCTTCTTTTGGCTTATCACTGATAGTTTGTTCGACTTTTTTACCATATAGAAAATCATCGTATTAAATGGCACCGATATGAAATGCATCTGTCAAACTTCTACAACGTGTCAGTAACTCATGGTTCTTCGACATTGAATCTGATTTCGATAAGACCTCGCTACGATACCAATTGATGTGATTATGATATAATGCAATCACGAGCCTAAGCAAACAATGATAACGACAAAGGAATAAATTACGGAAAAATAAATAACACCACGATTTATATAGGTTTTCCCCTCTGTATGTGAAAGGTGCGATCTGTTCTTCTTTGAGAAATCCACTAAAAATCAAGTGGAAGATTGTTACAATTACCTATCGAGCTAGAACACTCGATTGAAGTAATGCTTTATAACTTAGTATTCTCAATATGGCCTGTAATATTATTGATGATTCAATAATATTCTTTCACAAGTTATTTTTGTATGTTGTTTTTGAGATAGCAAACCTATAAGAAAAGATCATCTATTTATATGGGAAAACTTAGCTACTTGAGTTGAAAAAAGGTAATAAAAGGTCAAAACCGCCTCAATTTCTGCTTGTTTCGCGTCAGCGGACCCACGTCGAGGCGAGAGTGCCGACAGGCCTCTCGATCAACTCGATGGAGCTATCAACAGTCTAAGCGAAGGCCCTCTTACGGTGCATCGGGACCCAGCCGAGACCTGGGGTCTCGATACTGCAAATGCGACGCTACTTCAAAGCCAAAAATGATCTTGACCTCGACCTGAAAATAGGCCAATGTGGCCTATTCCCATTAATAACTTGACTACATTTGTTATTGGAAGTAACTCCTACAACTTTCCAAATTCCCAACATTTGTATAGTTAATCTAAATACTTCTAGAATTTAAAATTATTACATCTTTGAACATCAAGGAATTAGGGAACTAAGCATCCTTTTATCTTCATATTTTGATGTTTTCATTAAGGCATGATGGGTATTTTACCCGTGTTTTAACTTGAAGCCGTTGGATAAAATTCATTTAAACGGATGATCTAACGGTTAAAACATGGGAAAGGACCGTATACTCAATTTTTGCTTAAACATAATAAGTTAACTTTTCGTATATATAATGTATAATTTTTTTAAAATAAAATTACTCCATGTCCCCATTTGTTTAAATAATTTATAACTAACGTCTCGATACCGTTTAAGCTACTCGTTTGGAACCAGCCGAAATTTATTGATTCTACCATAATTATCTAACTCGATAATATGTACCCATTGGGCTTTGTGAAGTTGTACTACTTTAATGGGAGCGAAAGAGAGTTAGGAAATGGGGAGTACAATCGTGGAGACATCACCACTCTGATTGATAGCTCAATTATTTTCCACATTGTTAATGATATTAGCCAACATATATTCATGCAACAAATTCCCTCTAATTTCTTCACTTTTTTAATTAATTGTCCCAAAATGATTGTTCAATTTTGAATTTTTGATAGTTGACTTTTTTATTCATTAATTAAACATTTTTTCTCACTTTCCCATATTATTTTCAAATATTTGGTTATGAACAAAATAAAAATCAGATCATATAAACACCAAAATTTAAAACATATATAAAATGGTTAGTTATTCATATATTTATTGACCAAAACACCTACGAAGTGGTTTTCAAATGGAAATTACAAAAACAACCGACATCCACAAAATAGAAACATATATATATAGTGGTTGCATATTCGTATAATTGTTCACTGATACACGTACAAAATGGTTTTCATGTGAGAATTTGAACAAAAACAAATGAGTACGTTCGCAGCAGATAACATCAATAATTTACTAACCAAAATAACAAAAATATATCAAATGATTGTTTATTTGTTCACCTAAACATATACGAAATGGGTTCAAAATGACAAATTGAACAAAAACAATAATGTTGCATTCATAACATTCAAAAACCATATCAAAGTGGTCATTCATTCAGATATTCACTAACTAAAACACATACAAAATGGATTTCAAATGACAATATAACAACAAAAAATACATCGGAATGGTTGTTTATTTAGATAATTAATTAACCAAAACACATAAAATGGTTTCAAATGACAATGTGAATACAAACCAGTGTAACTACAAACTTTACCCTGATACTCGTTAAATACAAGAATTTTTGCCTCCTGCCCCCACGACGCCATTACCATCCACATTCTCGGAGCCCGCTGACCCGCACTTGGGGCATTCGTAAGAAAAATAAAACCATTAATTTCATCAACTAATTAAAACAAAGTAAAAGAAATTAATGTCAACAATTGATAGAAAAGCAGAAATGTAAATCATTAGATTTATAGATTCACATAAAAATTAAAAGCATAATGATATAAAACAACTAAATGCAATTTATACAAAAAAAAATTAAAAAGAAATTGTTGGTGTTTTGGTGTTGGCTAGCTATTTTTGTTGCTGCTGATTTTAGTGTTGTTAACAGATGGATACAACACGTGGAATATAGGAGTATTATTACCGTTGGATTCAGTCCAACTAATTGATGTGATTGAAGATTTTGCTCAATCTGAAAAAGGAATTGTTATTTATGGAAGATATCAAATTGATGTGATTGAAGATTTTCAGCTGTCTGAAAAATGAATATTTATTTATGGAGGAAGAGGCGACATGTGTAAGAATTGGCAAAGACTTGGGCGAAAAGCTTTCCTTCTTGAATAAACTGCCATTTGTTATGGAGAGTCTTAAAGATGATTGAAGATTGATTGAAGACTTGTGATTGTGTTCACATTACACACTTGGGCTATTTAAGAAGATGGGATGAAGACTGGTCATGAATCAAGAAACATATTTTCTCATTGTTATTCTCTTCATCATATAAGTTGTGTTTTGAATTTAGTGTGTTTGAGTTTTTGTTCTTTTGACTCAAAGCGATTATGCGCTGTTAACGACACATTGACAGGGCAGTCTGAAGACAACATTACTTTTCTTAATCGCATCTTGTGGCGTGGTGTAATGTAGCCAAAGATTGTAAGAATCGAGGGGGGAGCTGGTTGACTAGTTAATAAAAGTATTAGCAGGGGCGTAGAAGTTGGGATCTTGTCCCAGTAAGACCCTCGTTGTAACCTCACGTCATAGTGCAATCTTTTTACGGGTTTATACCTCGGGCGTGGGTGCCATGGGCCTTGAGGCGGAGTTAACAATTCGTGGTGGTCTGTTATTTATTTACGTACTGTTGTTATCAAGTGTTACCAACCGTCTGTCCCGGTTGTCTTTGTCAATCCAGTGTTATTGACGGGTGGTCCTAACTTGATCAGGAAGTTGTTGGCCCGTGGTGTGGGTTTATCGGTATAGTTGGAAAGTCATTAAATAGATTTAATTTATGGTGAGTAGCATATAAAATATAACTCTTAGGGTATATAATCTTTAAATAGGTGCGAGACACAATTATTCTTATTTATGCGATAAAGTGGGTTAATACGTACTATTTGTTTTCAACTTCATTTTAGGCGACTCCAATTTTTCCCCAGGGCGTTTATACCCTAGGACTGAGGCGGGATGACCGAGATGCATTGGCCGAGTAGCTGCGTACCCGCGGAGAACGATGGTGGCTGGAAGACCTCAACAGTCATACTTTTTTTTTGGGAGTTTTGTTGTACGTAATCATTACTATTGTCTCGAGTTGTAAAACAAGTAGTTTGATGTTGTAGTTATATTACTTTTAGGTTGTTTATATTATTGGTTTAGTTCTGATGGAATGAGTTGTATTGTTTATTTGTGATGTTAAATGAAGTCGTTTTATCGTTATCAGTAAATGAATATTTCGATTCGTGTTGATGTGGTCCCCATGCCGGGGAGGCCCTTTGGGGCAGTCGTTGCAGTCTAGTCAATGATATCTATCTGGACATGCAGAAGAGGTCACGGTTCAAATCCTCTAGCGGGATAATCTGATCAATTTGTAGACTTAGTTTTCCCACAAAAAATTATTGCTAATTAACCAAAAAAAGATTACTCTTATTTTTGCTTTCAAAGTTATTTAGTTGTTTGTGTAGGCTTTGGTAGAGTTATTATCCGGGTATGCTTCGATGGCGGCTTGTATATTTTTCACCTATCATAATGTATTCTTATCCGTTTGTAATTTACTTCATCTATACTTGTTGTTGCAGTTGTTGCTCCATATATGTTCAAACTCAATTTATACAATATAGTGATATACTGTACAAAAGGAGGCTTAGAGTAGAATTATATTTATTCACAAATAAATTAAGAGGCATTTGATGGCTAAATAGCAATGAATTCACTGTGGATCATATGAGTTTAGCTCGTCTACCGTGAAGTAACGCACCCAAACCGTTTGAATCAAAAAATCTAGATGACTTGATAGCTTTTAAACATTTACGATGACATAACAGATTCAAAATAAACAATAAAGAGACAGACCAAATAAACGACACTCCAATCCTTTTGAAGACAACCAGTTCTTACGAGGTGGTGGCAGCGTTTGTTAGACCGCCCAACCATGAAGGAGGCTGTATGCCTGTCTGCTCATGGACAGCCTGAAACAAAGGCCACCTCTTTGACTGCTGCACCAACAGATCCCCCTTCCAGCACATTTTCGCTACTCCCCCCATCACCATTTCTCCAGATGCTTATCTTAGGTTGCAGTCCGTCCAAAGCTTGGGCGTTGGTTCTTGCTAGATCCTGGAATAGCCCCCCATCAATCATCATCAAATCTCTTAAAGCGTTGTAGTTTCCTCCTAAAGATGATAATAGGGTGCGGACATGGTAGTCTTTAGCTTCAGTCTCTTTCCTTTTGGCAAAAGTTCAGCTTCGGCCTCCTGTTGACGAGAATACAGCTGAGCATCTGCTGACATTCTTTGAGCCTCTACATTCATATGTTTCTTGTAAAGCTCCAAGTTAGCCTCGTGGACCTGCACACACACGCACAATAATTTGACATGAGATTAACCAAATCGATTATATGTGACATCCAAGTGATTGACCATCTTAAATCTTTTAGTGACGACTGACAGATCCTTTAGTGGATGGAACAATTTTTTTAACAAAGACGTAATGAAGATTAAATGACAAAAAATGACATTTATTGGATTACCTTGATTTCATATTTAGTTAAAGCATTCATGGTCTCTACAAGTTTCTGCAACTCGGCCTCATGGATGGCAACGGATTTCTCAGCCTCCACTTGAGCCATTTTCGCCAGCATCGCAAAATTAGCTTTGTTTGTCTCCAACTCAAAGTTCGCCTTGGCCACAGTAGCTTCGCTCTCACTCTCAAAAATCTTAACTTCTGTCTGTACCTTAATCTGCTCCTTTTGTCCCTGGCCTTCCATTTGCGCTTCTGTTACCTTCGTTTCAACATCAATTTTAGCAGCTTTTTGAAGAGCCATCCTTTGTTTTTCCTTCGAACCAATTTCTCCCATCATCTTAGCCTCAGCAACATCAATTTCCACCTGGTTTGCTGCCTCCATTTTAACCTTCTCCCCCAAGTATTTGAAATAATCGTCTCCACTAACAGTATCAGCCAGTTGCAAGATGTTGGAATGGTATATCAGAAGGCCAAACGGCTTAAGCTCAGCTGGAACCATGTCAAACACTGCTACATTGAAATCCTCGGAATTTTTGAAAATATTTTTCATTGTCCTTGAAGCTAGAGACGGGTCTTCCTTCGACCAAACCTTTCAGGAAGCTCCTTCACTTGATTGGAATCAAAGTGAGCATGCATCGAGAGAAGCTTAGCATACTTCAGAATGCTTTTATCATCGTTCAATTTCGCACCGATAGTCAAAACAACAGGAAGCATAAATCCTACCTTCTCAACACTCATAGCATTCACTTTCATGAAATTGTAGTTGACTGGTGCGACATCAATCTATTGTATTTCTGGAATGGCCATATCATTGCCTTCTTTTTTATCTTAATATCACCAATCCCTTTACCAGATAACAAGTAACTGTGATGCCTTTGCAACTTTATAATACATTCTTTTATCTGCTTCAATTGTTTATCAGTTAGAACATTATTTATCCTAATTTTCTGCATAATAATGTTTTAGGGCATGCACAATAGCAATGTATTACTGCTAAGCATTAACTACTCCTAAAATATTGATAATAGATTATTACTCAATAATAATACTCAATTAATGTATGATTTTCTATCCTAATTTTCCCATGGTAATTTTGGAAGGAATCAATTCAATTGTGCTAACATTATTTAATGTTTATGGCATGTGTTTATGGCATATTGTTGATGCCTTTTAGGTTTCAATTTTTTATTTTATTTTATTTTATTTTATATCGCTTACATTGCCTTTACAATTAGTATTCCCTCTAATTCAATTTTTACTAGTGTTTTTAATCGTGGATATAAATTATTATCTACTAATTTTTTTATTTTTATTTATATATCGCTTACATTCCCTTACAATTATCCTCCCTGCATTTCAATTTTACTAGTGTTTTTTATCAAGGATAGGTCTATTATCTACAAAAATATAGTTTAAATAATTATATATTTTTGTAGAATTATTATTATTATTATCATAATTTATTATTATGTATACCATTGTTAATTTTATTATAATAGGTATTAGTGAAATAAGTATATTTGAGTAGAATTAAACAAAGTCCGCCATTCATAAAATCATAATTATAACTAAATTAAACAAAACTAAATTTCATATAATCATAATTAAACTCGCCTACTTACGCTTGTGATCATTATACGATGATGCACGATTGATTATTATTATTACTATATATCTTGAAAAGAAAAAGAAAAGAAAAGAAAAGAAAGCATAAGTGAAAGATGATAACGTTACCAAATTAGTACTAATAATCACTACCAGCTTATTGAATTGTTATTGAAACTTATGATCAATCTTATCTTCAAAGTTATATGATCAATACAGTGATCGATATATATATATAGTCAGGAGTTTGAATAATGTCATAGTACTACTGCTTCACGGAATATTAAGTATGCTAGATCAGGAGTTTGAATAATGTCATAGTACTACTTAAACGGACTACTAGGTAACGTACACGTGAATGATAAGTGGATTAGAGTTATTTAATGTTTGTGTTCTTTTAGTTTTTTCTTTAAGACTTTTAATTTTTTTCTTTTAATTTTTAAGATATTCTTATAATTATTATATATATTTATGAGTATTTTATACTTATTAGATTTCTTTCGTTTCTTAATTCAAGACTCCTACTTAGGGCCTGTTTTTGTTTTATAGATAAGATAAAAACAAAAAATACAGTGTCCTTTAGGCTGAATATTAGAAGTAATAATATTATTGCAAGGATTATTGAAATAAAATAAAAATAAATTATCAAAACAATCAACATTCAGAGGGTGTCACAAAATATTGTCGGTCTTTCTTGTGAGGCTTACTTCAATCTTCTCTGTAATTTTGAGTGTGTTGATACAAGGGAAACATTTATGTCCAACCCCGCAAAAGAAACTGCCAATATAATAGTGATATTACTAAAAAGTTTTCTTATTATCGATATCATGATCATCAAGAGTCCAATGAATAATGTTTCAACAAACTTTTCTAAGATTGAAGAATTGTTTTGAATCAAAACTTTGTTTGACCAATCTAATCTTGTGAAACTGGCCCTGAAGGTGGAAGTGAAGATCTAAGAATGATTTTTTCTAGTTTGGTGCAATTGGGCTAAGTTGTGTTGATACAAATTTGCAATTTTTGCCGAGGGAGATATAATTATTGTACAAAATGTAATTGGCATATTTGGTTTGTTAAATTTGAAGTTTGACTATGTTTAATCGAATAATAAATCTAGAGAAACCTAATTATAATTTATTTTGTTATTCCAATTGGCATATGTTAAAGATGTTATGGCTTTACATGATAAAGACCAAGCATTATAGTTCTAGTAGTATTAGTATATCATACCATTAGTAAGATTAGTATTACGAATATTTAATTGATTATGATTTCAAGTATTGTCTCTATAAATAGGACCATCATGTAATTTAGAATAATTCAATTATCAATAATATTTCTTCATTATATATTCTTACTGCATCAAAGCATAGGTTACAATCTTGGGAATTTCCGTTATGTTGATCTAATGGCTCACCACCACAAAGCCATCCGTCGAGCATCCATATATTTTACTATTTTTTTTCTTTCCGGCGGTAAGTATCATGATGTTTTGGTATTCCTATTTTTCTTCCGATTAAAGTATCATGCCGATGTTTTGCCGCTAATGTTTGGTTTTCTCGCCGAAGTATTTACGGCAATGGTCCCGCGACGAGCCGCCAACGTTTTTTTTACTATTTCCTCACCCCTTCTAATTTCCTTGTTCGAATTCTTTTTACCCCCCGCCCCGAGGTGTTTGGCTCGTGCCTTTATTTAATAATAGAGTAGTTTGCTTGTTCAAGGGTTTCTTATGCACTACTCCATTCTTTCCCTGTCTTAATTAGTGAATCGGGCCCTTTTCTCTCGTCCAAACGAAAAGAGTTTAGAGTTTATATTTTTCTTCAACATTTGTTGCTACCATCGCTTAAGTTCGAAGTTTTCCAATCAGGCCTTCAATTCCGCCTCAAATTGAGGGAGGATGTTAAAGATGTTAAGTATTTAAGCAAGATAAAAACCAGCATTATAGTTCTAATAGTATTAGTATATCATACTACTAGTAGGATTAGTATTATGAATATTTAATTAATTAGAATTTATTATTATCTCTATAAATAGAGGACCACCATGTAATCTTAATAATTCAATTATCAATAATATTTCTCAAATGATATATTGTATCAACATTGATCCACTGATCCTTAGCATTCCTTAGTCAACTGACTCTCAATTGTTCTCTTGAAACCTGCATAATCCAAACAAATGTTGAAATGTACACATATCAAGAATTCTAACAAACATAGTAACTTGGTTGAACCAGAATTTATATGACGAAATAGATGTACATACTAAAGATGGATACAAAATAATATTTTCACATATCGAATTATATAAAAGTAACAATAAAAAGGGCAAATCCAAAACCAGGGTGATGGATGAGAAGGGTGTCATAATCTTCACCTGAGACCAACTCTGATGTTGGTACAAAATCCTCATAGGTGTGTTGTTGAAACTGATCCTTTTGTGACATCCATTATTCACGAGTTACTGCTGTTGGCGAGCTGGGTTACCCGACCGGCCCGGCATATCTGCCTCCGGATACCTATCCGCTATTGAAACGAACCTGACCTCGATTCCTCTGACATAAAATCGTTAACTCCGATTGGCATGGCCCGTCGCTGTATATACCCGCCATTTTGCATTTAAAAGGCCTTAAACTAAAAATCGGCCAATTATAGCACAAATAAGAAGAGAATCGCTATGAAAAATACTACCAACTTGCCAATATTTGCTTTTTGCACCATTGTCTTGATCGGTTACTCTAGAAATTGGCTAATGATATATAAAATACAGTGGGCCCTTTTCAATTTGGGGCCTGTATTAAGAACCGCTCGAACACTCTAATAAATCGGCCATGATATCATTGCACTAAAATATAAAATATTTCATAAACTAAATTTGTACAATATCACAATACTATGTTAAAGGAACAACAACTATAAAAAATAATTATTCTCCGCTTCAAACTAGATGGATTATTCTGAAAAAAATTTACTTTTTCACACTAGTTGATTGCTTTGTAATTTTCAATGTAGTTTTTATACTTAATGTAGCTTTTATAATTCAATGTAGTTTTTCACAATTCATTAATAAAATATTTTTTATTATTCTTAAATAGCCATCTATTTTGAGACGTTTAAGGGAATATAAAATAAAGTATTAAAAAATAACAATATAAAAACATAAGAGGTCGAATTTGTTTTAAGTTGCTGTGGAACTACTAGAAAAGTGGAACTACAACACAATACTTATAAACAAACAATAACAAACTATTCATATATGATTGCAATAACACTGTAAAATACATTCAAATCTAATCTTTATGAAGTAAATTTTTTATACCTTGGAAATAAGGGGATGGTATTATGGTCTTCTTTATAAGGAATGATTATAATTAGTGTATCCCCCTTCCTACTTTGAATATTTCAATTGTCTTTAGTGTTCCCAAATGATACAATCATAGTCCTCTATTCAAACGTGACATACGACTCTTCCCAGTAAATACTCATTGGTACCTTCACATGAGCAACAATGAATGATCCAAGAAAATAATAAACAGCCTCAGAAGAATAATATCCATGTAATTTAAAAACTAGAGTTAACACATAAAAGGTTGATCTTGTACTTGATGACCCAACATTTCCAATACTAGTGCCGAGATGAATAAAAAATGAAGGATGTACCTTACGCCGGCTATAGGATCCATCATGTATGCCATGTTATGCACTAGAATCTCGATTTTGTCTTACGACTAAGTATAGCCAAGAGATACCAAGTTAATCCAGTGAGAACCACCGATTTTGAAGTGCATCTTGAAGTATCTCGAGAAGAACTAAAAGATGCTTTCTGGTATACGCGAGATGATGAGTTAGTAGTCACCAGTACACCGATGCCGGCTAAACCCGATGTAGACGCACTCATCGCTCCTGGGCCCTGGGTATGTATTTTGTCTCAACGGTGGAGCAGTATCTTGGAGGAGTTCCAAGCAGAGTACTGTTGCCGATTCTACCACAGAATCTGAGTACATCGCAGCGTCTGAAGCCGCTAAAGAAGCATGTTGGATTAAGAAATTCCTTGACCAACTCGTGTAAGCACTAGCAGGGACCATTCGAAAGGCCTCAGACAATATCGGGGCAATAGCTCAAGCCAAAGAACCCGAGCACCTCACAAATCCAAGCATCGCACTTAAAATATCAACAATCTAATTAGAGAGATATGCTTTATGAGGCGATATCAAAGTATGTAAGTAGCAACAGAAAGCCATCTCGTCGAATTCCCCTTTACTAAACCACTAAATCAGCAAAGCATGACGAGCATGCAAATGAATATAGGTCTTAGACAAATGTCACAAGGGTGTTAGGTTGCTTGGGAGTCAAGTATGTATCCATTGTGTTATGTGAACAAATATCCGTATATCAAGGTTTTATATTCGAGTATATTTTGTTTATCAAGGCCTTATATGTTTATATTTACATATAATATACATGTATTGTAATCCCTCGATGAGTGAAAAAGTTAAAATCCCTATGCTAGTCTATGTTTCTAGAGAGGCAATATGAATTGTTGATTATACCTCTTCAAGCCTAAACATAGGATGCCTAAAGGCCTCGTCGATGTTGATAGTTGTGGCTACGCTGCTACTATATGACTAACATGGTGTTTTGATTAGGCGATCAAGATTGATCACGTTAGCCTCAGGACTAGATCACTGCGGGCTGCCGGCCCCTGTGACTGGGAGTCAGTATGACCGAAATGGTTCATAGAAGAGCATGTGATATCTATGTCCTATGATATTTGTTTAGAATTTTAAGTTCGACAATTCTTAGACTCATTTATATATAACTATCTGTGTTATATAAGCTCAAGTATTTTGACTATGACCTAACGCCTCCGCCTTAAGCCGGGATCATAATGGCATATGTTGGGTCACAATGCTGAGTATAACCCATAGATGTCGATATATTGGGAGGGATTTATCCGCCCTGATATGCTGCCAAGGAAGATCTCGTGCTCTCACACGCTTGGTAATGATTGGTTTATGTGACGCCATAAATGCTTATCTACCATACTGAGTAAAGAAAGTTGTATGCTTTCTATGACACACTTCTTATGGTTAGCCTACGACTAGAGATCGCTGATAAAGGAATTGTAAAGTAATCGCCCGGGGTGGCAAATGGGAGTGTTTGAAATCAACGAGAATTGACCCCTTTATTGTGCCCGTCATGACAATTGTGTATCAATTCATTTTACCGGGTTAAGTTAAATGTGATTACCGGAACTTAGTGTTCACCTTTAGTAATGGTATATAACTAGTGCGGGTTCTCATGATAATTTAAGGTTATGAGCGATTGCTAGGATCTTACTATTAATCGTTATAATAATAATAATTGGTCAATTATTATTATTATACAACTTACTATTATCTGAGCCTAGAAGGTCACACACATACAATGATATTCGAATAATATTTCATGAATGAAATTAAACGAGACTTGTATATTGAGAAATATATTTCTCAATATTTATATATTTGTCAAATATATATGTTGATGAAACACTCCATCAAGTTAAACTTGTAAGTTTAATCAATTAAGCAATTGAAATCGATGAATAACTTGATAAGTTATTCGAAGTGACTCGTTAGTATTTTAATTGACTTGTTAAGTTAATTAAAATAGAACAACTCACTAGTAACTCATTATTTAATTAGAAGTTCATAACGGTCTAATTGCTAACTAGTTAAACCGATTTAACGAAAGTGGAATTTTGGGACTCGTATTTAAAGAGGGGATTAGGTTTTCATGACATAAGAATAAAAAACCCTCAACCCTCAAAAGAATAGCCGCCTCCTCTAGAGAATCTCATCTTCCAATTCTCATTTCATCACTAGTCCTAGCAGGTGCTCAAGCTCGGTTCGATTCCCTCTGGCGCCAGGCAATCTGTGAGGACATCTCTGCCGTGGTGTTGAAACAAATATTGAGAGATCTTGAGGGGCTTTCACGCGAGGGCACTACGTGGGGAATTGCCCAACTTCCGTCTGCAATGTAAGAATTCTCGCATTCATGCATTTGTCATTTATGTTTAGATTAATTTTATATTATTTTGAGAACTGGATGTATGAATTGGTGTTTATCACGATTAAATTCATACTAGATTCTAACAAAGGGCCTCGTGAGCCTACTCAAGTTTAATGTATTTTATCTAGTTTCATTGTGTTGACATAGTTAAATAGTTAATTTTGATTATTTCATGATTTTATATATTCAATTGATGAATAGTAATATGAAAAAATCAACCCATTTTAATATATGTTTCACATGGCTGGAATCATCACTTCATGTATTGATTTTGATGATTTGAAGTTTATTTAATTGTTTCATGAAATGAAAGGGATTAAAAATTGATTAATTTGCATTTTTAATTTGAGGTAGAATCATTTTCGATTTTACAGTGAGGTTTAGAAATTTCAGAAAATTACGAAATTAAACTCTGTGTTCCTGACCCTTGAGGTTCATTCCAGTTTTTTTCAGAATTTTTGAATTTTTAAAGTACTCCAAACAATTCGTTGAATTCTCGTTTTGGGTTTGCACCTAAAAACTAGAAGTGTTTTTGATAAACTACCACTTGACGTGTTCAATAATGATATTGTTGATGTTCAAGAAAATCCCAGAATTTTGTGAATTTTAGAGCCTTAAATCGTTTTTCCAAAGCTGTACTAATTTGAAAACCGAATGAATTGTTAAAATCGGACGCCGATCCGCGAACGCCTCCCGGGCGCCTGGTGCCGGAATTGACGCTCCGCCAATGTGACGTAGCCTATTGGCCGCATTTCATGGCACCGGCCGGGCGCGGTCATACGCGGTGGCCGGAGGCCGGCGGTTTTGGTCGTTGAAGTTCGTCGTCCGTTTTAGAAAACCCTAAATGTATTTTATGTAATTATTTTTGGTTTTAAAATTTATTGGTAATTATTAATTTCGGTTTTAAATGTTAAATCATAAATTTTGTCATTAAGATAATTGAATATATATCTTGAATGGCATTAAATTTGATTTATATTTCCCTTTCATAATTATTTTCATTAATTGATAATTTTTGAAAATATTTTCATGATAATCTTTGAATTTTAAATTTTGAGTTAATTACTTGTAAGTAATTATTCCATAATTTAAGAGGTTGGTAATTATTGTAATTATCATTAATCATGTGTGAATATATTTTGAATTTAAAATTCTATATTAATTGATAATTAATTGTAAATATAACGGGTAATTAATTAAGTCAATTATGAACACAATTAGTTTTCATTTCATTTAATATATGTGACATTAAGTGCATTTTTATTTGTTTTAATATTTTGCCCATATATATTGTTATGGAATGGAACGGAGGCGTATTGGAGCATGACCTCGTTTTTCCTGCCCGCGTATCGCATATCAGATATGACCATTTGAGTCATATTATTTTATTTTATTTTCTTGTTTCTCCCATGCTCGCATGCCGCCTAAGTTGCGGATTAGTGTATATTTGAATTGTAATTCAAGACGGAGCTTCGTGGAGATTCCGTGTTTAAGACAAGAAATTATAAGAGGGCCAAATGTTAGTTTTCAAGTTTTGAAAATGTAATAGGCTTGTGGTCATATCATACTTGAATGTGAATTACTTGTTTTATTTTTCATGTTGTACATATGCTTGATTATGTGCTACGATTGCATGGTAAAAGCAAAGTAATAATAATCTCACCTAATTTAAAATTTAAGCAACGTATCAAGCTAATTTTAAAGTTGCGAAATCGGGTTGCATTATCTGACACATCGCGATGGTAGGTGCGCTTTTGTGGGTAATTTAGATATGACAATGATCATGTTGAAGTGATTTTACTCAATGTTGTGGGCCTCGTGATGATCATTCCAAGTAATTTTGGTTTAACAGTATGCTTAACCGGTTTGTTTGAGATACAAAGCGAGTAGTATCTTGAATAGTATGCTAACGCATTAATGTAAGAGTTACGTAGTTTTATAATCGTTGATAACCTACTATTATAACCTGATTCAAAATGTTGCAAAGCAGTTGCCGCTTGGATCTAAGTGTAATAGTCTCGATACTAATATATTTCGTGTGAGATTTGCAGCTTACATTAGTATTTACTTTTGCTAAATTTATTTGTAAATGTTTAGCATGATGTTTTACCGATTCTCAAGTGTCTTTTATTTACATATTCTTGTAGAATTTTAACGGCTACCGCTACTACTACTATAAAACTCTTTCGTCAAGACTTGAAAAGTGTAGCCGAATAACTCAAACTTCGACGAGTGGTCTCGAAATTTGGAGGATTATTCTCAAAGCAGAGAACCCGAATAATTTATCGAACACTAAGGTTCCTCCGAAACCTAATGATAGTGCCTCCCATCGGGAAAAGGGATCCCACAAAAAGCACAAGTCTGATGTTGTGGATGTCCAATGTCTCATGCTGGCCAATATGGAACCTTCGTTCCAAATTCAATATGAAAAGGTGGCAGCATATGACATATAACGGCAACTTGAGGAATTATTCCAAAAGGAAGCTGTCGAGATATGACACGGTTCGTGTTTCCTGGACAAAGAAGTCGGGGAACGGACAGCCGCGAGCCCTCATATAATTAAAATGATTGGCTTGGTCGATCGAATTCTCAACGCTGGGCAATTCGTTGTTCCTCAAGAACCGTCAGGATCTCATCCTCAAGTCTTTCCTGCATAAATTCTTCGCTTGTTGCTATGAACTTCAATAATATGCACAAGTTTGAGTTATTCTAAATGAACCGCATAAGATGATCATGAATGCCGAGACGACTGGTAAGACTAAAACTTACTCCTTCTCGCTTTTGGTGGTCCAAAACAAGAAGAAATTCAAGAAGAAAGAAGAAGTTTACCAAAGAAAGCTGCGGTCTCGAGGAATCCCAAAGTTGCCGGAACACTGGGTGCGGATGACAAATGTCATTATTTAAGGGAACCTAGGTCACTGGAAGTTGACTCACAGAAGTTCACAGATGATAGGGAAGAATGGTCTCAATGCACCACCACTCAAATTCTCCTCGAAGGTATGTATATGTTATTGAAGTTTGTACAACTTTAACACTTACTGCGGGCGCTAGACACCGGTCAAGGGGTTCTCATTTGGTCAGGTAATATGTGAACTCAAGTCAAGTAGAAGACTCGAAAGAGGGAGATGGATCTGTGGTGGGGAATGGCACGAAGGTTGCCCTGCAATAGGATCCATCGCTTAAATTCTGCTCCGACGTGACTTGTTTTGAACTTATCTCCGGGTTTACTATGTACCCGCACTTGTAGGAATATTATTTCATTGCTTTGAATAACGATGGGTTTTCATTTTCAATAGATCCTTTAGCTTGAATTTTTAGGGATCACCAGGAATGGGGGTGTATTTGGTACCGCCTCCCTTCAAAATGGTCTATTCGTTTAGACATGATGATCGAGTCATATAACATAAACTTAAAACGGAATAAGCCTAATGACTTAACCGCATACGTTCGCGTGGCATCAAGTAGATTGGTCATATTAACGAGAACCGAATCAAGAAACTCCACTCCGGTGGGATACTTGAAGGTTTCGATTATGAATCATACGATAAGTGTGAATCTTGCCTTTGGGCAAATGACTAAATCACCCTTCGTTGGATTCACCTAAAAGTGCAAAAGTTGGATTATCGGGGATCATACACACTAATGTATGTGGGCCAATGAACACATCTGCAAGAGGAGGTTATAACTACTTCATTACATTTACTGATGATTACAGTAGATATGGTTTTGTGTATCTGATGAGACACAAACACGAGTCCTTTGAGAAATTCAAGGAGTTCCAAAATGAAGTACAAAACCAATTGAACAAGACAATAAAGATTCTCCGTCCGATGTAGGGTGGAGAATATTTGAGCTCTAGTTCAATATTCATCTTAGAGAGTGTGGTATTGTTTCCCCCACAACCTACCCGGCAGAACGCCACAATATAATGGCGTGTCTCGAAAGGAGAAATCGAACCCCTTCGATATGGTTCGCCTACGATGAGCCTATCTCGATCTACCAAGCGACTTCTCTCGGGGATATGCACTTCTAAGCGACACTTACCTTAAACAAATGTTCAACAAAGTCGGGTGAGAGAAACTCCTATTGAACCGTGGTTCGGGAAGACCGTTAGCTTCTCGTGATTTCGGTCAGGAACCTTATGTTAAGAGAGATTAACAAAGGATAAACTTCATGCTTCAAATCCGATAAACGCTATTTCATAGGATATCCAAAAGGAAACATTGGTTACTATTTCTACCTAAAAACATGAGAATAAATCTTCATTGTTAAGATGAGTGTTCCTTGAAAAGGGAATATTTGTCCGTATGACTAAGTAATGGCGTTTCATCTCTGACGAAGCTCAAGTCGATGAGGTCAATGCTCGACGCATCCAATGCGTAAGCATCTCGACGCTTAATTGGCCAAGAATTGGCACCTTCTTCATAAAAGATCCGCCTGATCCACAAGAAGTAATGGAAGAACTAACCCCTAGGAGATCCAATGTGGATCGCCACGAACTGCACGCTGTACGGTGAAGCCTTCATCATTGAAAGTGACGAGCCCACTTATATAAAGAAGTTACAGAATAAAGGATGCCGACAGACGGCAAATGGTCATGTAATCCGAGATGAATTCTGTACCTCCGTAACAAGGTTTGGTCCTTGTTGGATTTACCAAACGCCCATTTAACGTAAATGGCATTTAAGCAGTTAGTATTTAGATAAAGACGGAAACGCCGATGTTTTCAAAGCTAGACTCAGAGCGGTAAAGGTTTCAAAGAAGTTCATGGCGTGACTATGACGAAACCTACTGCCAGTTGGTTATGCTTAAATCCATCCGATAATCTTAGCTAATACCGCATTTCATGACTATCAAATACGGAAAAACGGATGTAAATACCTCCTTCCCGAATGGAAATTTAGTCAGGATGTGTATACGGTGCAACCTCCAGTTTCATACATGTCCTAAAGGACTCCAAGAAGGTATGCAAGTTGCAAAGGTCCATTTATGGTCTTGCCAGTATCCCCAGCTTGGAATCTTACATCTACTTTTTGATGAATCAATTAAAGATTTTGGTTTCATCAAGAACGGCAAGAGTCTTTGTATACAAGAAGGTAAGTGGGAGTTACGTATCATTCATAGTCCTGTATGTCGATGACATACTTATCATTGGAAACAACGTAGAGTTACTGAACTCAGTCAAGGATTGGTTGTGTAAATGTTTCTCAATGAAGGACTTAGGCGAAGCACAATATATACTTGGAATAAAGATCCATCGAGATCGGGCCAGAAGGCTAATTGGACTTTGTCAGGATACCTATGTGAATAAGGTACTGCAAAGGTTCAACATGAGTAATTCCAAGAAGGGTAATCTCCCACGACATGGAGTTCAACTCCACAGAGCAATGCTGTCCCAATTACTAAGTGCCGGAGATGAACAAATGAAGCTTTCGCTATAGGATCCATCATGTATGCCATGTTACACTAGGACCCGATGTGTCTTATGCACCTAGGTATAACCAAGAGAGATACCAAGCTAATCCAGCAGAACCACCGGATTGTAGTGAAGTGCATCTTGAAGTATCTCGGAGAAGGACTAAACAAAGACGACTATCGCCCTCACTGGTATGTGTTTTGTCTCAACGCAAGGAGTAGTATCTTCGGGAGGAGTTCCAAACAAAGCAATCGCTGCCCATTCTACCACGTAACTGGTATCGCAAATGGCCTCAAGCCGCTAAAGAAGCATGTTGATAACGGTAGTTCGGACCGAACTTGGCGTGGTACCCAGTATCGAGGGACCAGCTGAGTTGCTTTGTGACAAATACCGGGGCAATAGCTCAAGCTGGGTGAACTCGAGCACATCACAAGTCCAAGCACGTACTCATAAAGTATCACCTGATTAGAGATATGCTTGATAGAGGTGATGTCAAAGCATGTAAAGTAGAAACAGAGGCCAATCTCGCCGACCCCTTTACTAAACCACTAAGTCGCAAAACATGATTTAGCATGCAATAACATGATCTTGCATGTACGCCGCAGTCATGTTAGGTTGTTGGAGTCTAAGATGTATCTATTGTGTTATGTGAACAAATATTTGAATATTAATGGTTCTTATATTTTAATATATTTGTTTGCTATGTCTATATATGTTTAAATTCACATATAATATACATGTAGTGTATCCTCGATGAAATGAAAAGCTTAAATCCCTAGGTTAGTCTATGTTTTCTGTAGAGGTAAATACTTAACCGGGTTAATTACACCTCTTTAAGCCTACCAACATAGGATAGCCAAAGGCCTTGGTCGATGCCGATAGTTGCATGACAAGCATCATATGACTAATATGGTGTTTTGATTAAAGGATCAAGATTGGATCACATTAGCCCCGTAGGACTGTGATCAATACCGCCAAGGCCGGGTTCTGGGTGGACCGGGAGTCGTATGACCGAAACGACCATAGAAGATATGTATATCTATGTCCTATGATATTTGTTTAGAATTTTAGGTTCATCAATTTAGACCTACGATATATAACTATCTCAGGTTATACAAGCTCAGATTTCTGACTATGACCAAACGTACCGCCTTTAAGCGGGATTATAACGGCATATGTCGGGTCACACAAACAGCAGCGATAGATGCTGATATATTGGGAGTGATTTTGTCCGTCCTGATATACAAGGAAAGATCTCAGCCTCTCTACACGCTTGGTACCGATTGGTTTACGTGGGACGCCATAAATGCTTATTCACCATACCGAAAGTAAAGAAAGTCATGGGTGTTTCTGGGCTTATTACCACTTCTTATGGTTAGCCTACGACCAGAGATCGGCGTGGATAAAGGAATTGTAAGATAATCGCCCAAGGGCAAAGGGAGTGTTGGAAATCAATGAGAATCGATTCCATTTATTATGCCCGCTGCGACAATTGTATCAATTCATTTACCGCCGTTGAACGCTGAAGTATCGTAACTTTAGTGTTCAACTTAGTAATTGTATATTACTAGTGTGGGTTCTCAAGCGATAATTTAAGGGGTTATGAGCGATTGCTAGATCTTACCATTATCGTTATAATAATAGTAATTGGTCAATTATTATTATACAACTTACTATTATTCGAGCCTGTATGTCAGTTTACCACATGACGTACTGAAGTTATATTTCATGTATGAAATTAAGAGAACATATAATTGAGAAATGTATTTCTCAATTACAAGGGTTCTACATTTTACGTAATATCGACAATAAATGTAATCAATTAAATAGTTATTTAATTGATTCGGTAGTAATTTTAGTATTTACTTCCATAACTCAAAGATTATCGATATCGACTCATTACTATTTAATTAGCTTAATTAAATAGTTCAACTCATTAGCAACTCATTAATGTCTTAACGAACTAATAGAGTTAACGAGTCAAGCTAATACTTAAAGCAGTTGCTTAACGTGGCTTCTGTTTTAACCTAGCCCTATATAAGCAAACTTTAGGTTTTTTCATCATAAGTTTTTAGAAAATTTTATCACAAAAACCCTAAAGTAGCCGCCCCCCCCCTTGGCCGAAATTCTCCCAAGAATTTTGGGATTTTTCTGGTTTTGTTCATCCTTGTTTACTAGCATAAATTAGTTCTTGATTCAACCCTCCCGCGTGGACCTCAACTAGAGATATCATACGATTGATATTACAACAAGGAGTCGGTGGAAGTCACCCACGCCAGGAATTTGAAGCTGCAAGGAACTTAGTGGAATTTACTCCGCTGCAATGTAGTACTGCTTATTCATATATTGTAATTATATGTTTTTGTTTAATAATGTAGTAAGCACTTTAAGATCCCTGGAATTATGAATTTGTATTTATACTCATATATCCATAGTATTTTCCATCACGTTTCCCAGATAAAACGACCCACCGACGACTTCACAAGCACAAGTTGAATCGATCGACGAACCGCCCGCAGTTTGACGTATCACCAGAAACAAAACGAAACGGTAGAATGGGTGCTCCTCGGATTTCTGTGTAGTGTGCTTTTCTTTCCGATTTCTTTAGTTGTGGCCGATGGATTGTCTCGTAATTGACATGTAGGCCGCTAAACAAAAACGCCCTTCCACAAGTGTGCACTAAACAATTTTAATCTAATTCAAACAAAAATGTATGTAACTCCGCAATTTAATTTGAATGCCAAATTAAATTCTCGCCGATTTCAAGTTTGAAATGTGCAACCGAATCTCGACTGAAAGCAAATGGGCTCGCACGACTCTTTTCGAACTCGCATTCCTCGTGTCCGCATGCCGCATTACCACGCACTGGCTTCACAATTTCCGAACTCATTTTCTCCGGATTTGTACCCCTTCGGCGCCACAGAGAGTTTTGTATAAGTAGTCAATCACATTACTAAGGGGCTACTAGAGCCTTATTTATAAATCAGTTACTCTCCCACACTCGCCCAACGCGGCCAACGGGATTTTCTCAAACTTTATGGTTTGATCCCCATTCTTGCGCAAGCTCAATTTACACACAAACGAGGCAAATTTTGATTCACAACGCCTATTCACTTTATTCAACACGTTGCCACCGCCACCCACTACCTCCACCACCCTTTCTAACCAACACGCTTACCATCACCCACTCACCTCCAATTACCCTCTAACCAACATCGCTATCACCCAGCCCTCCTCTCACCACCCCCTCTTAACCAATACTTCCTACCCATCACTACGGCCTCGGCTTCACCACTATAGCCCAACAGCCTTTACCTCTACAACAACAGGCTATACAACCTGTACAACCAACTCTACAAGCTATAAATGATGCTTTACAGCAATGGGATCGACAACAACAACCGCAAGGGCAACAACTCAGTGTATGGGAAAAGTGGACCCAAATGGCATCCTTGGTTTCCAAGGTATTTACAAATAGCATCATGTGGAGTCGCTAAAAATATGAAAGTGGTTCATTAATGAATTTGACTGCCGAGAATTATGTTGATAAAATTGATGATAGTGAGTTAGACAACTTTCAAATGATGTTAGGTCAACTAACCTAATTCTTCGAACAAATTGGTTCCTTTTGTTCCTTTTTAACCACATTATTTGGGAGTTCATTAATCGTTTTTTTTACAAAATTTCTAAGTGTTTAAAAACATGACGTTAAAAATAATTTTGAAATTGTTTTGCCGCTCTGTTGCTATGGCTATGACAGATTTGTCACAATTTTTTTGGAAATGAGGTCTATACAAAAAACTTTAAAAAATTTCAATTTTCAAAGAATACATTTAAAAAATTTAATTGAAGAATTTAAAATCATTTATCCTGATTACAAATCTATAATTATGAATATTATGATTTCTGATTTGGAATTGATTGATATTAAATTTAAAATTCCCCCTAAATATTTTTGGGGTATGTTAATTTTTACTTCATTTTATAGTATTGTATTTGTTGTACTTCTTATTTTGGTAGTACTTCATGTCATATGTAGAAAAAGAAAACCTTGTAATTTCACCTCTTTCATCATTTTCTGTTAGTTAAATGATTAGTTTTGTAATTTTACTTTAGTTAAATTATTAGTTTATTAAAGTTTGTACTCTGTAATTTTACCCTTATTAATGGAGTATCAATTTTAGTTGAAGTGAATTAGTTTATTAAGTTGTGAAAATGGCCCTAAATTCTAACTGAGAAAAAAGGTGGAGTTTTTATGATTATTATGGAATCTCAAGAATATCAAGAATTATGATTATTATGGAATCTCTAAAATGAGAAAAAGGTGGAGTTTTTATATGGAGTAGAAAGTCAAGAGCGTAGACTAAAGAGTCATGGCAAATAGGGAACATTAATGTTTTGTTTGGGTCTCGTGGATTGAGATGAGTGTAAAATTTAAATGTTGTTTTGTTATTATTTTAATTTTCGAGTGGAACATTAGGATGAGTCGGAATAAATGTTATTTTGCTATATTTTAGTTTTCGAGTTAAATCAATGTGAAATATAATTGAAAATATTATTCAAAATTAATCTTGATGTGGATAATCGGGATGAGTGGAATGAATATTGTTTAGGTATTATTTTAGTTTAAGTTTTAGATGAATTAAGGTAAACTATAATTGAATGTATTATGCACTTAAGTGATTTATATTATAGAAATTAATGAAAATGGGATTAAAGAAAATCTAGATACATTATTTAAAGTTAATTTTTTTATTAATATTATGGTATTAATGAGAATTCAATTAATTGGGGCTTAAGTAAGACGAAATTAAAATTTATCGTTGATGTAATTAAATTTATTCCAATCCAAACAAACCACGGGGAATTTGACATTTACTACTGTTCTATTAATGGTTTTTACTGATATTAATTGGAGTTTTAATATTTTGAAATTAAATAGGGCAAGATTATGTATACGATAAATATGTTATTTTTCAATTATGGTTGATTGTGAGTCGTGTTGAGTTATGAAATAGAGAATTGCAATGAAAAACAATGATAATAAAATGCTTATCATGAGGTAAATAAAATTTAGCAAAATACAAGTATAACTTATTTAACATTATTACATTAAGCACCCAATGTTATTGTAATACCCGATCGTGAAAAATGTGTGTGTGTGATGTTTGATATGATTTTGATTGATACTACCTACACCATCAAGATGCATCTTCTTTCGAAGCTCATCTCATAAGACCCAATGCAAGCCGCTGCTGAATTCGGTAATTTAAGATGGGGCGACCCATCAAAGCCAAAGGAGCACGTGAGTGAGGACAAAACGCGGCTTGGAAGTACCTGCTAAGCCATGGCGCCACCATTAAATCTATCGTACCGACCAAAGGCTGGCCGTGAGCGTTGCTGTGAGGAATGAGCAAAGTCGTCCGGAATTGCTAACTAAGCAGCTATGCGGCGCAAAGCTGACACCTCTTTGAGGCCGTGAGGAGCCACTCTAGAATCTCGGGCCAGGACGGTACGGTCCTCGGATGTGAGCCGCGGCTCAACGAGACGTGAGTATTTGGCTGGGAGGTTGTAATACCCCGACTGTGAAAAATGTGCGCTAAGTGGATATGTTTCGAGCATGCATTTGATTGAGACTACCATACCATCAAGCATGCATCTTCTTTTCGAATCTCATCTCATAAGAACTCCAATGTTAAGCTGCTAAGTTTGACCTCGGGTAATTCTAGGATGGTGACCTAATCGAAAGCTTTTCAATGAGCACGCGGGAAATGTAGGACAAAACGGCCGGAAAGACTCGCGGTGGCTCAGGAGGCCGCCCATTAAATCTACTAACGCACGACCCGGTAAGGCCAATGGGCGTTACGTAACATTTGAACATGCAAAAGAAATCATTTTGTAACTTTTAAACCGAACAATACATTTTTTATTATATATACATTAAAGCAAAATATATGACAAAATATATTTTTATAATATAATACAACAATACAATTTCTATTTGATTCAATGCAATGAAATATAATAATGTATTTATGTATTATTGTATTTAGTTCATTGTAATTATAACCTTCATTAAAATGCTTGAAAGTTACACAAAAACTAATGTTAATTAAATAAAATCAATAATTGTATTTTATGTATTTTACATTATTATAATTATAACTCATTAAAATTCTTGAAAGTTAAGACAATCATTATTTCACCATTTGAGAGTTTCATATCATTTGCTCCTAAAAATAACCATGATTTTATAGTAGGTATTACAAACTTTTAACACCATACCCCAACTAAATACCAGATAATGACATCAACTTTTATTCATTTTAGGAATTTACATGATTGTAAATTTATGAAATTTATATAAATTTGACTCCTTAAAGGTATTGTTCTATTGATTAAGAAGCACCCAAACAAAGTTTCAATGATATTTATTCTAATCTAACTCTTACTATATATTTTCAACCAGTAACCATTTTTAGGTAATTTCTCAAATTCCATTTTTATTCTTTGGATTAGTTTTTATTAGTTTTGATCAAATTATATTATCAATTATTGTAGTTATTATTCTATTAGAAAATTGATAATCAAATATTGATCAGTAGTACAGATGTATTTACATTTGATCGATTTTGTTATACCAAGATTTAACATCGATGCTGTTGTATTATGATTAATACCAACAAGTTGAATACAAACATAACTAATACTTCTTTCAAATCAATTAAAAACAATATTATATATAACTTATTAACTACGTATGTCGAATGTTTAAACAATATTCTTTACCAAACATAAACGGATGATAAAAATTATTATGAGAAATTCTATTCATTTGTTCATATCAAGTATGTCTTTATTATATAACATGATTTAATGTAAATATAGATATAATATGAAAAATATTTCATTATATCTATATTTACATTAAATTATATTTACTCTTGACAATGAAATATAGATTATTCAAACATTAAATTTTCCATCATTAAACAAAGCTTCTCACTAGCTTGTCGAGACTTTCATAATAGTACAATATTTGGATTAGTTTGTAAATTATTCTTTTGACATCGATAAAGTTCAGTTTTATAAAATATATGGATTATTTTATTAGAAAAAATAAATGCTAATAAATCTCAATATATAGATGGAAACATTTAAAAAACGATATATATATATATATATAGGACAAAGTACTTAAATATTGTAAATAATAAAAGTAAGACTAAAAATAAAGTGAATAAATAATGACAAACATGATAATAAGTAAAATTTCAAATAAATGAAAGAGAATATAAAAATCAGAATTTATATTATTTGAAATTTATTATTTTATATTTAATTGACGCCAATATTGAATTAATCTTTTTCCTTAGTATATGAAATATTGTAAAAAATAAATTTATATTAATATTTTTTCTGCTCATGATTGTCCACTGCAACGATGATTGTCCACGCCAACGCACGTAATATCTTACTAGTACTAATAAATTTCCATAGTTTATTTCAAAATTGCTACTCAAAGTTTCAAACCTTGGTTATACAATGAGTACTTCTCATTTTCCTATCTAATGTCATCAAACAATGAGTACTTCTCATTTTCCTATCTAATGTCATCAATTTCTTTCTACTATTCTATGTCTATTATTCACCTATATTCTTCTATCCCCTAAATCTTAAGTACCCCACAAAAAATGGAGATTTTAAGGAAGACATATCTTTGGTAGTGTATCATGATTGCCAGAACAATTCGAAGTCTTTACTATACAATGAACGATCCTGAATCTCCAAATTCGCGACGTGCCAGTTTATTAGCTGCGATTGAATGCATTTACACACGACAAGCGCAAGAGGGAATATCCACCATTCACCTTCATCCCTGCAATAAATTAACACATGTGTTGATATTAACGATATAAACAGAGATGCGATAGATAGGGTACAAGTGCTGGGGTAACTTACATATTCCATGGCTGAAAGTATGGAAGTGTTGTACTTGACTGACTGTTGACATGAATATATCCGCAAACAAATGCAACAACCTGATATGAAAAAACTATTATATGAAGAAGTGGTCCAAGGATCTGTAGCATGACAGGAAGAAAGTAGGATAACAAAAGGAACACAGGATGAAGCAAGTTTCAACATCTAGGCTTGACTGTGTCGTGAAACTTACAACATTGACTAAGGACGTGATGTTCCATAAAGCATACACACGTGCAAGACCAGCAGAATTCCGAGGGCCATGACTGAATAGCGCATTAATGCCAGCCGGAAATGGAAGTACTATTCCAAGTGGTAAAATGAACAAAACAAAGAAGACATCGATCATGGAGATTGAGGACAACTGCAGCAAAGTGAGCAAAACCAGGCTAAAATCTCCCAGAAGTAGCATGGAGATAACCAGCCCAACAAGATCCTGCAGGGTAGAAAGTGTTCATAATGGGACAGGGTCAGAATAACTGCCTGCTGAACATCAGTAGTTAGAAATACAAACAACATCCCTCAAACCAAGACATACTGTTACGTAGACAAAATGGAAGAAAGCTACCTGATGGCCAATTGGCTTTGTGTTATAAATGAGAAATGTGAGAATAAAAAATATGTCTCTTTTCTCATCAAGCATCTTTATGCCGTTAATGTCCAAAATCCCTCCATGATACCACTGTTCCAAATCATTCCCACTGCCACCCTGATGAGTCGAATTATTTTCTATGTCACTCTGTTGTCGGTTCAAAAGCGTATCTCCTCTTAAGTCGCCAACTGAATTTGAATTACCTCTGGAAAAATTACTCAGCTGTGAGAACTGAGAACGAACATAGACCACTAAATGGAGCAGATGGAGAAATCCATGCCCGTAGGGTTTAGTAACAAGAAAAGATATGCACCCCCCTCCCCTTCTTCCGAAGACTATATATTTATTTATAATGTGCTGGTTAATAATAATGAGTACCTCGTGAGTTGGCCCCTTCCAGGTGTTCCAACAAGGCCATCATCAAGGACTATGGATCCCACATCTTCAATAGAGCTTACCAGCAACCCATACTGGCAATAACCACCAGCAGTAGCTTGAAACCAGGCAAGATCCACATGTAATCCATATACTCGTAGAGTGGGATCAGCAAAAGTTTCTAACCATCTAAGCACAGGTCGGAATGTTGATCTTAGGCACCCCCGGCGAACCAAGCGCAACTGACCATTCAGACCTGCAACTAGTCGATACCAGGTGGTTGGTGGGATAGCCTGAAAGTAAATTGTATCTTAGTATCTTAGTGAGGGCCCTCTTTATTCAGTTAGATAATGTATCAATCAAAGTTTAGGATTCTTTATAACAAACACCTGGCTCAAGATACTGGTGACAATAGTGTCATTATGAAGATAAAAGGAAGTCATATAACTTCCATCACCTCCAAACAGTAAAGATATTGGAAACCTTTGGTGCAACCGAGGAGGAAGATCGCTCCTCTTTTCATCACCACCAAGAAAAAAATCCACATATGCTAGCATCAGATCAGGAGTTGCAGCAACCTAAAAAGTTGTGAATAATGCTTAATAGATTAACAAAAAAGGCCTAGTATGATAGAAAGTGGGTATTACTTCTCACCCTTTTCCATCAGAGTCATGCCAAGCATTAAATCTAAGTTAATTTCTAGTTTTCTACTAATCTATAGTATTCTATATGTAACCTCAACTGAATTAAATTTGAACAAAAATATCCAAACATAGTGCCGGTCAATCCGAGGCTGAAACTTCTTGTGTTTGTTTGACCACAAAAAATTAGCAATGACTTGTTACTACTGGTACATAAACTTGAGAGGCATCCATAATCATACTCCTCATATGCATAGTATTAATTGAAGTCCTGCTGAAACTAACCTTCAACCCCTCATAAAGAGCACGTGATCGACAAGATCTTAAGCAAGCATGGTCATACTCAGATCTCACAAACTCACGCAGTTGTTGTAATTTGATTTTCCTGCGCCACTGAAGCCATGACCATGTAAAAGGATATGCAAGAATACAAAGCATGTTGTGTATAGCTCCTTCCCACCACTGATATATTGCAACATTGTTGACCTCGTCAACAAATGTGTTGAATGCACCCTCGTGTCTGTCAATTGAACTAAGTGTCAAACACATTGATAAAAAACATAATGGGGAAGTAAGCAAGGCTTTTGACATCATGTTAATCAAGGAAAATCTTTTATAAAAATGAACCTATTTAGATCCGAGTGATGATTGTGGTTAGATGAGAAATTGTGTACGTTGCTAATCACAAATGACTTCTTAGGTGTAATAAACAGGCGAAGTTAAAAAACAGCTAATTAGCCAATGCTGAATACAATAGACTTACACAAGTTCCTTTATCTGTTCAGGAGGTGTGTGAGGCAAATGCCAAGGTTCGCTGAATGTATTTGGACCCATAAAGTACATTCTATGGACATGACACTGGGATTCCTCAACTCTGTTTGTCTCCAAAACCTGAAAAATAGAGAACGATTCATACTTTCTCATTATCTATTAAGCCCGAACAAGTCTTTATAATATTGTATCAGTCAATACTCATACAAATAGTCAATGTATAGTCATGTATAACAAGAAACCTCATTCAGCGATTCCAGGAAAGGAAACGAGTGATCTATATGAGAGCCATATTGAGTCGGGACAGGGCCTGATAGTTCATCAACGCCAACAAACTTCATTCGTGCAACACTAAGCACAAGTGCCAACAAGATGAGAAGACCTAACAAGAGAAGACCAAAGATCCAAGGTCCCCCAAAAGTATATATTAACTCTTCAAGAGCTGTATAACAATTTGGCATTCGATATATCTCAGAAATGCATCTGTAGGGACACGGAGTTTCAGTAATGCCACCTAAAAGAAGAAAATAAACTGCATCAACAATTTTAGACAAACAAAACCATCCAAGTGTAACTTGTGCTCTGAGCCTCTGGAAAAGGATTACAAAAGATCACATACTGCTTTCTTCAAAAACTGTCAAATACATGAAAAGATTCAAAATAATATATAACTGATTCCAACTACTCATAGACGAGGTTGATTATTGACCCAAATACCAAAAATATTTACACCAATATTGATTGACAAAAAAAATCTCGCTATTCTTGATTATAGACAAGTCAATGGGGGTTTGGTGTAGTGGTTAGACACACACTTGTAAGGGTAGGGGTCGAGAGTTCAAACCTCAGCCATTAGGTTTAAAAAAAAGGTTAGACAAGTCATGAAAAAACAAAAGACATGTACAGTGCATACAGCATACCTCGAACACGAGTGTAAACAGCACGATGAGGAAGTTCATCACTTTGGCATGGAAAGCAAAGGGATTCATCAGATCCCGTGACATTCTTATAAGTCCCGGCTGGGCATTCCTGTCAAGAACAAATTGTAATGTACACCATCTATAAAAATAATAATAAAATGAATGTGTACAGAAGCAAATGGAAATAGTCGGGTAGACATTCTGAGAAATTTAAGTTAAAAAGTTTTGAATGTCACTGAACCTTAAGCACCAAAGAAGGAACTTGCAACAAGTATGCAATAATGAAAGAAGTATCTTAGTTCAGGCTCAATGCTCAACACTAATTTTTTAGATGAAAAGAATTCAAAGGGAACATTGCCAAAATTACATCAGATAATACGGGCCCAGAAAATAGTATAGAAGGAAAGAACACAATCGGCGTACCTGACAGAATGTTCCATAAAGACCTTTTGGACAAGCTTTTCCAGTCAATGTACCATTCCCACCAGCATCACCTTGTTCCCCACCTGAGCCACCCCTACAGTTAAGTAATTCAAGATATTGTCAAAAGGTTACCATGGGAATGGAAATATAGGATTTAACATATTTTGGGAAGAAAAATGAATAACAAAAAAATCCTAGAAATTTCAGTGAATATTTGCCTAATGCTGAATTGCTGACACATACCCAGTAAGAATATTTCCTTTTACACTCGCAACTGGTTGGTACACATCTCCGGTTTGTATGTCTGCCCAGTGAAAGTGAATTCTTCCACCTCCACCTCCACCACCCCCAATCGGGCTACCTTTTCCCCCACCACTCGACAAGATGCCAGATTCACCAAGAGTCAACATATGTATGAACAGTAAGATACTTCCTCCCGATCCACCACCAGGGCTAATGGTCCAGTTGTCCGCTGTAACATATTCTTTACCAGCATGAAAGCTGTATCCATCAGCATTAATAGAACCATCGACAATTAAATTCATCAATGGCTGCGCCCATGAGCCCACAACTACACACAAGCATGTAAGGTAATAAATACATAAAGCAGCTACATGCCATTCTAAGCCACAATCAAGCAAAAACTTTGAACATGCACAACACCACAATGATTTTCAGCTGAAATTTAAGAAATGGGAACATGACCAATGCATCTTTGGAAGAACCCAACAAAAGGAGGAGCAAAGATGTGAAATCAAGAAGATAAATTGTACTTGATATTTATGGGTTTATACATGGACCAAATTCCAATGGGGCGAGAAAGATCTAGCACAGATATCTAAGTAGAATCATCACCCAAAAAAATTGCAGCGGAAGCAGCTAGTGGTGTAGAAGCAAATCCATTACTGATACCGGGTAGATAATGAAGACTGAAAGACTTATGAGCACTGAAAGCATCTAAATCTAAATCTTTAAATGAATAAGAATATAATACTTGGAACCTAGAATTGACATATATATATATTGAACTAAGAATATATGCCGGAACCTAGAGGTGACATATATGTGTGTACATAATACTGTTGTTATTAGAAGTCGCATAAAGAAGCTTTCATAAAATCAATATTGGAAGTGTAGCTTGACATAAATAATTTAATAATGACAAGTCCTACGTCATAACGTCAGATGGCAGAGGAATTTAAAAGTGAAATGAAAACAAGGGATATCAAGAGAAATATATGTACATATGTGTTGTGAACAATCATCAAAGCAGAACCTCACTTAAGCATTGCCTTAGTGAAAGAACACAGGAGCTAACTTTATAATCCAATGGAAGGAGAAATTTGGTTAACTAGCACACATTTTGAACCCATTTTATCTTCTAGCACCCTTTCATTTTATTTTTTGATAATTAGCACACTTTCCGCATGAAAAGACTAAATTACCTTTTAAAAAACTCACCTAACTCATCTTCTTCCTTTTCTTTGCACACCACCACCAAACCCTAGCCACCACCACCAAACACCAGCCACAGCCCACTGCCCCTCCCCCCCCTTCCCCCTGCTCCCTCTTCCCCACAATCAACCCGTACCCCACCACCACTGTCGCGATTTTCAGGAGAGAGGAGGAAGGTGTGGTTTCTCAGGGGAGGGGGAGGGGGTATCTACCGATTTCTGGAGAGGGGGAAGGGGGAGGAGGCGGTTTCAGGGAGGGCAGGGGGGGGTATTGGCCAGGAAGGGGTCAGTGGGGGGAGGGGCGTGGTGGCAGTTGGGGGGGGGAGGGAATGTGGGGGGGCAGGGGGTGGTGGCAGTTGGGGGTGGGACTGTGGGAGGGTCAGTTGGGGAGGGGGACTGTGGGAGGAAGTTGGTGGTGGCAGTTATGGGGGAGGAGGGTGGGGGGGTGGAGGAAGATGAAGAATAGGGAGAATAGTTTAGTAAGGATAGTTTAGTCTTTTTAAGTGAAATGTGTGCTATATTGCAAAGAAAATAAAAATGGTGCTACAAGTTAAAGACTCTTTAAAAAGGGTGCTACTTAACCGAATTTCTCCAATAAGAGGAGTATTCTGAAGTTTAAATCCAATAATCAAGTAAAAGAAGCACATTTATAACAAAATCATAAAGTCAATAAAATGATTAAAAGCAGACTATGTATTTACCTAAAACGCCTCCACCTGCAGTTGATCCAGCTAAAGTCTCATTTCCACTTCCGCTACCAGGTTCACAAGGAAAAGTATCGTCTCCATAAGGAATACCGCCCTCGATGCAGCTGTCATTATAACATCCCTTCCCTCCGTTACCACCATGACCACCACCGCTGCCAATCCCATTATTGAGGAGTTTCCCACGACCCACACCCCCTACACAACCTATAGAATAAGTAAACAAACATTCAGGAAAATTATAACGAGTTCAAATCATTTTTTGCCACTCAATTCACATGATAGTTAGATCATCCAAAGAAAGTATTGTACACCTTCCAACATAGTTAGCTTTCCCTCTCCTATTCGACATGGGGTTCAGATATGGTAGAGGACTAATATTGATAATGCACGAGAAAATGAAACCATACCCATTCCGGATGTACTAATTACCCCAGAAGACTGGACAGCGATTGTCCTTGCCCTATGGAAGTGGACAACAGATCCTTCAATCAAGCCGTCAACAAGAATATCCTCAACTCGACATATCTGTGCAATTATTGGAACGTGAGAAGAATTTTGAGGAAAAGCATTTTGACACTGCAATTTCGTTCAAGTGGCACCTGTAGAGTGAAAGATAGCGAAGAGTTCACATTGCAGTCTTCAGGTGGGTGCAGCATCTCAGCGGGGCAACCTTCAAGATCACAGTTTAATTTTGGTGTCCTACAGCACAAGAAAAACTTAATGAGAGATAAAAAATTATAATTGAGACATGAAATTATGCTTGTATTATAATACAATTTTCTTACACAGAATTGGATGATACATTCACCAAGGGGCCACGCAAAATAGACCCAGGTCCAACCTGCATGCCACCAACAAAAACTCAGAAAGTGAACTTCAGAAAATGTATAGACTATAGACCTTAATATCCAAAGCAGGAAATTTCATTAGAAATTGTACATAAATGCATAGCATACTTCAGAAATTAAATTCAGAATCAACAAGAGAAACATCGAAGTAGATGATCACCCGAGATCATTGAGATTAAACAGAAGCAAGATCCAGGGTAAGACTTTGGAGGAAAGCACATAATTAATTTGTTGCCCAGTAGTATCGTTTAATTTTGTTTTGCCACGAGCTATCAGTTCTTTTAGGGATGCTCTTGAACCTATTATTTCAACTTTAAATAAAAAAATGACTACTTTACCCCTAATACTAAACTAAAATATAGGAGGCTACTTAAAATATTTTACATAATTAGAATAAAACTTTAACGACATCGCCGCGCTTAGCCTCCCCCCCCCCAAATTTTCGATATGAAATTTTTGCTTTGGCGCACGACTCTCTTTACACACAAATTTTTTCCTGAAAGCTTTCCTGTCATAAATTTTTCTTTGGCATCTGCATCCCTGCATACACCAACTTTCACCTGAGCTTTTCTGAGCCACGATGTCAAGAAGAAGTGGTGATGAATTCCCTGAATTAGAAAGATCGAGGAGGGTGGATTAAAGGTAAAGTAGGGTGTGTCAAAAAAAAAATTGGTGGTTGGTAAAAGTTCAAGGGGAAGGGGTGGGATGTGTAAAATAAGAAATTTGTGGTTGGTGAAAGTTCAAGGGGAAAAGTTTAGGGAGGAAGGGGTAGGGTACGGAATAGGGTGGGGTGTGTCAAAAAAGAAATTGGTGAATGGTGAAAGTTCAGGGGGAAAGGGGTAGGATGTGTCAAAGAAGAAAGTGGTAGGATTTTATTCTAATTATATAAAATATTTTAAATGTGTCCCATATACTTTAGTTTAGTGTTAGGAATAAAGTAGTAATTTTACGGTTTAAAGTTGAAATAATAGGTTCAGGGGCATCCTAAAAAGAACTGATAGTTCAGAGACAAGTTGAAAATTAAACGATAGTTCAGAGGGCAAACAACTAATTAGCCAACTTTTAACTACCAGAGTAAAATTTTGAAAATAATGTGCACAAAACCAAATGTGAAATGACAAAGAAAAGTAAATGAAACAAACAAAATGAGGCCATCCTTACATTGATACTATAAAATAGAGATAAAACCAAACGTTCTGCTTCAATCACATCGCCAGGCCCAGATAGGTTCAAATAACCTTGCCCATGAATTCCCAGATTGGAATTTGAATGAATGACAGACGATCCCTGTGGTAGGAAATAAATAAAGCATATCAA
This sequence comes from Lithospermum erythrorhizon, assembly GCA_019722365.1. NCBI lineage: Eukaryota > Viridiplantae > Streptophyta > Magnoliopsida > Boraginales > Boraginaceae > Lithospermum > Lithospermum erythrorhizon. The sequence goes on from JADFUC010000294.1 coordinate 494,888, forward strand.
ATAAGGAAATTAAGAACAGGTTAAGAGTAAATGAAATGATGTTGGTAAATTTTTTAGTGCTGAAATCAGCTCCCAGGGGTAAAAGCTTATTTCAGGATGCACCTTGAGAACAATGATATTGCTAGCTTCAAGCAAAGAAGTTTCAATATATCTGTCTCCGCCACCATCAATCAACATTTTTGAATTCCACATCAAGAACATTTTCACAGACATGCGAAGAGCTCCAAACACCTGCATACCAGACAAAGACCGGGACAAAAAACTTTAACAGAATTGCCATCACTGAGTAGTAGGAAACCAGGAATCCGCTGAGAGTGGCCTGACTATAAAAAGAACATGGAGATGAATAACTAATAAAACAAGCAAGCTAAACATGCACATAGGAAATGAGATGGAAACCAGAAATCAAACAGTCCTGTTGCACTATAAAGTTCTGAGACACATAAAATCCAAGTATCAAATAAATTTATATATGGAAGACTTAATAAACAATAAGTTAAATCGATGAAGAAAGACATAAAATAAGATAACCAGCATCAGTCCTAAATAATTAACTGGAAAGAATTAAAGAAATAAGAAACCTGTAAAAAACTCACTCACATAAGTATCAACCAAGGACTAAGGATATCCTGTGTTGACTTACCCTAAGAATAGAATCGCTTATCAAAAGCTCTTCTGCCAATATTTCGAATTCTGACATAACATAATGTGCTAGCCCAAAGGTCAACATCCCACCGTTCAATATGCTAATTTGTCCTTGGGCCTACATAAAGCACCATAAGATACTGCTAAATAAGATACCACAGCCTCTAGATTACATACACAATGGAAAGATATTTACAAAGACGATACATCTGTAAATTAAATCAGAAAAATGCAAATATCAAACTATTGCACACAACTTAAGAGAAAATACATCATGAATACCAACAAAGTAAGGAAGCAGAAAGGTAGAGTAGCTTGGGAGCATGTTAGAAGTTAGAACTAGACCCATCTAACCCACATGACTGATAGGAAAGGGATTTAATGACACAAAATAATCAGGAGAAATTCACATAAGTTTTTAGTATCAAGATATTGCATGAAGGATTCGAGCAAACATTAAAGGCTTGCAAGCTGAGAGATAATAACAATGCAATCTCAATGTTTTACTGCTTGTAATATCTCAAGAGTAGAGCTGAATTAAGTACAGAAAGAGCATCAAGCTCAAAAAAGAAAGGAAATGACATTTCGACCTGAACACGACTCCATAGTAGTGGTACTGTGGCCTTGCCCTGATTACAGATATAAATATTTGACATGAGTGGCTGAGGGAAATCCATTAGTAGGGTTTCTGTATATGTGGATCTATTGTTATTGTCGACAAGAAGACTACGAGGAACAGTATCATAGAATGTTCCAGCTCCACCAGCATTCTCAGGGCAGCCAAGACTATTTCCTCCTGCAGACACAAGAAAAAAATTTGAATTGGTTTGAATGCAAAGCAGAGACTTGCATAAGATAATGAATGAATACTAGCTAACGATGCCGTCGTGGCAGACTAAAAATGTGTTCATCTAAATCTGGGTAAGCATTTATAATATCGTCAAAAATTAACGACCGACCAACATTAGTTTTGTAATAATTTTTACATGGATTCGTGAGCTTCAAAGGATTTAATCTTGTCCCAAATAGATATGAGATTCTGAAATAATAATGATTGTGGTAATGAGTAATCACACAATTTATGGCACTTAATGACATAAAAAGCGGTTCAATTAAAGTTGGAGTTGCTTAAACTTAACTGAATTATCAAAATGTATTATCTTATAATTTTAGCGAATTATTAATTTACTTAGCGCATCATAAGTCGGGGTGATAAAAATATTATCTTAAAGAGTTTATTAAATAAGTATTAATTTATCGAGTTTCTATTGTAGTTGATAATTTAAAAATCTTATAAATGTCAGTATTAATTTATCGAGTTTTTAAAAAAGGAAAAACGAGAAAAAAAGTTATTAATATAGAAAGTTTATTGATAATCATTATTAATTTCTCGAGCAATGTAGTTGATAATTGTAAAAAAAACGTCGATACTTGCCAAAAATATTATCTTAGAGAGTTTATTAAAGATCAATTATTAATTTGTGACTACATCACAGTAGGGCCAGACAAAATATTAGAGAGTTTATTAAATAATCAACTATTAATTTATCATTTTTCTTGTAGATAAAAAAAAAGAACCAAGCGTATCACTGGTCGAGGCAAAATATTATCTTAGAGAGTTTATTAAAGAATCGAATATTAATTTATCGAGTTTATCTTAGAGGATTTATTAAATAATCGAGTATTAATTTATCGAGTTAAAATATATATATATACAAAAAAAGCCAGCGTCAAAAGCGATATGATCATATGGGTGTGATGCACGCACAAGGCTTTTTATATATATCTAACTAGAACACTTCGATGGCAAGACACTAAAAGATTCTATGACTGAACTTTCTACTAAAAAACGCAGCAGCTTGAAAGTAAGATAGCAGAAGAAGAGGCTCGGACTTGGAGCTATGTTCTGGTACAACTGCTTAGCAGCTGCAGGATAAAGCTTACACTCTAAAATAATAGTATTGTCCAACGGTCATATCAGCAAAACTGTTCCTCCTTTCATAAAAAAGACTAACACGAACAAAGAAGTCGCATGGTTGCAAAGGGAAAAATCTATGATTGCAGTAATTGCAATGCATTTAGAAGGAAAACTACCAATATATAGTTTAAGTAGAACAGATGCGACAGATTATACCGTGTGCAAAAATGTTTGGATCATCATGTCTGCTGAAAACATCAACAGAAACCCTTCCACCACCGCCGCCACCCAAACCAGTACCTCCAGAAGCGCTTATTCTTCCGCTTCCAGTCCTACACTTCACAAATACAATTTAATATAGTTAAATGTTGTAAGAAATAGCATGTTATCACAAGAGGGTTAAACAAAGGTGTACACAAAGACAGTCTACAGTGAGAATCAGCTTGCATACCACACACGTAAAGAAAAAAAAAAGGGAAAGCTCATCATTTACCTCAAGTCTCAAAGAACAGAAGCAGTTATCGACTAAAAAATTGTAGTGTGTAGTGTGTAGTGTGTACTGCCATAACCAACAAAGCAACCACTAGTGAGTAGTGAGCATGATTACCACAGAGCAACACCAGGTCAGATATTCTAACAATAGTGAAGGAGCAACTTGCACAGTTATGCAAGTCTTTTTCTAAATGAACTTACTTGTGATTAAAGTAATTTTCTTCATCAAGGTTGCAAACTACCCTAATTCTATTTTAGCAATCACATGTCAATAGAAATGAAGAAAGTCAGCAACCCTAGAATAAGAAATAAAATTGCCCATCAATCAACATAATACTAGGTTAAAGATAGCCATCAACTAAAAGACCTCAATCCCGACAATCAAGACTTAAGATATATGAATCAAACACCAGTAAAGCGGAGGAAGCTCACATTTTAAAGGCTTTGATATAGACACTACCACCAGAGCCACCGCCTCCATGGCTGCCACCATCGCCACCATCAGCCAGCAGGCTCCCATTCACCTCAAGATTCGTCACAAGCGACAGTTTTATCCTCCCACCTCCACCACCACCATAATCCATCTCCTTACTAGTTGTTCCACCTTTACTCCCATAAGACCAGGGCTTCTCCAAAAGTGACCACCCATATGCATCCCCACCCCAAACATCCTCTTGAAGCTTCTCCTTATCCATCACACATGCTGCCCCTCTTCCACCATACCCTCCCCCTGCCCCATTCAATCCCAACGGTGTCCCACTAGTCTGCGCAGGCGGCTCCCCTGCTAAACCCGAAGTGTTCACAACAGAACCATTCCCAAAATACGCACTATTAGCCAAAAGCTCGAAACTTGCAGCGTATATAAACGACAAATCACCCATTGTGAAATTTCCACCTACATTCACTGCCAATTCACAACCTAAAAACCCACAATTTACTACCACATTAGAAAGGATAAAAAAATCTCCTTTCCCTTCTATATACATGTTCTTAGTCAAATTCAAATCTGAAACTATCTGGCACGTGGTATCTAACGACCCTACCCCACCAAGATCCTCCTCACAGGACAGCACAGAAGGCGGTCGAGGCGGCGGAGGTGGTGGTGCAGGGGGAGTGTAATCTTGATGTAACAACAACAAATCATTTTCATTTTCTTCATTAACTACTTGATTATGGAAGCTATAACTACTGGAAACTAAAACAACAATATAGTTCAATAAAAGCACTACTGAAAGTAGTCCAAAAGGTAACACTATACTAAAATAGGGTTTAGGAATCGCCATTTGTTGAAGAGAAGAAAAGATCACTTGGGTAAGCTCAAAATCACTTCAAATGAAGAATCTTTCACAAAATCACCAAAAAATCACAAGTTCAATTAAAGTACTGATCTTTAAAAGTATTATCTTTATGCAATTGATATCAAATGGGGTTTGGAAATTGCAATATATTGAAGAGCAAAATCATCAGATCATTTGGGCAAGATCAAAATAACTTCAAATGAAGAATCTTTCTCAAAACCACAAAAAAACTACAAGTTCAAAGTAGTTATCTTTAAAAATAGTATCTTTATGCAATTAATATCAAATGGGGTTTAACAATTGCAACATATTGAAGATAAAATCATCACATGGGCAATATTAAAATAACTTCAAATGAATAATCCCTCTAAAAAATCACCAGAAAATTACAAGTTCAAAGTACTGATCTTTAAAAATATTATTTTTATCCAATTGATACCAAATGGAGTTTGGGGCAATTTATTGAAGAATAATTATCATTACAACATTTGGGCAATATTAAATAACTTCAAATGAATAATCAAACTAAAAAACACTTGAAGATCACAAGTTTAAATTACTGATCTTTAAATAGTTATGCAATTAATATCAAATAAAGGGGTAAAAATAAGCTGATAAGTAAATATAAGTTAAATACAATAAATATATATGGAGAGTATATAATAAAGTGCAGTAGCTAGAGTAAGACTGGTGGTGGTGAGACAAAGAGGGGAAAAGGGGGGGATAAAAGAGGGAGGACGCTTGACGTGTGAAATTGGGGAGGAGTTGTTTGATGGTTTGTTTAAGTTTTAATTTTAGAAGAAATAATACGAAGATAATGGAATAGTCGGGCGGTTGGATTGAGAATTATTGTAAAATTTTAGTATAAAAAAATAAAATAATAATATGAGTACAAATTACAAACAATTCCATTAATATCATCATATCAAATTACCTAAATATTGACATAAAGTTGAAAATATATATTAATTTTTTTATATTTAAACTTTTTCAAAAAACAGACAAAGATAAAATCGTGATTAGACTATTATTTATTTATTTAGTTGACTCACTTTGTACTAATATTAGTATGGGTGTTACGATTTACGAAGAGTAAATTGGAGAATTTAATTTTGTACAAAAATTATAAATTTGATAAAAATAATATATCAAATGGATTTCAGGATAATAGTATGAATGATCTTAATAGAAAAGAGTTTGTTATGCTTCCTTAATAGTATATTTTATAATAGAATATTTTTCATCTTCATTTGTAATATATTGTATGTATTATAATGTCGTTTATATTAAAAAGAACAGAGTATTTAATGTAAGTTATACTATTTTAAATGATATTGTGAAGTATAACAATAGAAATCAGACTTTTAAAAAATATTAGTGATATTAAATGTAGTTTAATTTATCCTTTAAATAATTATAAAATTGCATTTTAATTATTGTAGGATCCTATTCTTGCATAGTTGCATTGTAGTTCCGGTATAATTTTAATTTGCATGCTTTTTTAAATAGTTAAATGACTAATTGGCGATTCTTGTATCTTATCGTTTAATTTTAGTAGGTCGCTTGGCCTCAGTTCTTTTAAAATAATGATAACATCTTGTGTTCTTTTTTATGTCGTGGTCATGGATATATAAATAGTATAATGCCCCACTTATTTTTGAAGTGTAGTGATTAAGAAAGTTTGATTAAGAATGAAAGCAATCGTTTGTCATACAAGTCCTTATTACGGTGTATGTATATTGTTTCAATTTTATCACTGTAATTAAACAAAATATAGGGAACAATTAAAATATTTTACATAATTAAAATAAAATCTCTTCTTTTCTTTTTGTGTATAGCCTTCGCTTCACTGCTTTTCACAGTTTCATCTTATACCAATACGCTTGTGAAGCCAGCCTCTTGCTGACATGACCCCGTCCCTTTACTTAGCACTGCGCCACCTTGCGACTACGTGACCTACCCAGCAGAAATAGTGATACATTTGGAATACCACAGCTGCGACGAATCTTAAGTGTAAGTTATGCTTAGTAATGTTACAACAATAAATATTGCTTGTTATGATTTCTCCAGCTTCCTTCTTCTTCCTAAACCATGCTTACAATTTGTGCAGTGGGTTATTGAGGATAAATGTTGCTTTTCAATCGTGGATCGAAGGAATCGATCGGACTGGCTTGATCGAGGTTCTTATTCCGGTAACTCATATCGCCGTTCTTCTGTTTCTTTAGATCCACTACAACAAGCAAAAGATAGAGTTGGGCATGACTGTGAATATGGGTTGTTGGGGTTGGAGCGAAAGATGATTGGTAGAGCGGGGGGCATATGTAAGTGGTGGGGGGCTGTGATGGTTAGGCGGGGGAAAGGGGTGTAGGTGGAGGTGGTTAGAGATGAATTGGGGTGGGGTGGGGAAAAGATGAAAGTTCGGGGGGTAGAGGTGGGATGTGTCGAAAGAAAAAGTTGTGGGAGTTTATTACATTTATAAAATATTTTAAATGTCAATCATACATCTTTAATCCCAGTGTTAGGGGTAAAATGTCATTTATGGGTAAAGAGGCCATGTAGAAAAACGATAAACATATAAGGATCGCGTCGGCAACAAACTCATGCACAATTGAAATAAATGATATTACGAGAATAACCGACCAATTAACCTAGTTAAATAGAGTATACTCCAAATTATATTACACGTTTTCCTGAGGCCTATATTGGACTAGACGAGCTAGGCTCCATGATCAATCGAGCTGATAGTTCCATTTTATCAAACATGAAGAGTTCTTATCCTAAAAACAGATCCATTATTTTGGAAGAGAGCAAAAACAGCCCCCCATACCTATAACCAGGTTGAAGATTTTCTTTGTCCAACGTGTCATACAAAACTTATTTAATATGGTTTAACTAACTGGTGTAGTTTACAGGCTATTATGTCAGCTTGAGATATATCCAACATACACTCGATGAATAATAAGTGCGATTCACACTATAAAACGGTTGAAGACTTGAAGTAATATGCATGTCTGATTATCCATCTTACATAAATATCACTTTTTAAAAAAGTGTATAAATATTGTTGACTAATATTCATGTTACTTTAAACACTTTTTTATTACTCATCAATAATAGAGTGTTTACTAATCATTTTAATTTTAGGGATGACTAATGTAAATATTACCCATCATTTATTGATGATGAATACAAAATTATATTCATTAAAGAATTTGTTGTTATGCGCACCACCGGGCATAAAAATGAGGCTTACTCCGTATCTAATTATCTATGACGATGGATGTTTCAAAACTACTACACACAAGCTAAGTCAACTTGTCAAAAGGATAAGAATAGTTTTTATAATATTGAATAATATCGAATATTGAATTTAGAAATCACATGACATGCAAATTTAGCCTCAAACAAAAGCAATAAATAGAATTAATCGAGGTGGGGGTGGATTAATGGACCAAAAATGGTATTGTTTTCATCATGCACGGAAGCCTTTTATTCGATCTTCCTTATCCTTTTCCTCTTGACGTATGACTCGTTTCTTCATATTTCAAAAATAATTGCATATTGAATTAAGACAAAAGGAAGAATACAAACTTGTAATACGTATGTTTGATAGCATCGGCTATTTTGTTACCTCTTTCTCCAAATAATAATGATAATAATTCAAGGTTGTATATTTTATATAAAATACTATCTCCTTATCTTTGAAATATAGTTTAATTTATTTTATTTTAATGGTCATAATTCATTAACGATTATTATGTATACTATTCGTTCCCTTTTATCTCTACTCATTCAGCCAGTACTCTCTTAATAAGAATATTGAAATATATTATTTGTTGCTACTATTCGATCCCTTTTATCTCTAATCATTCAGTCAGTAATCTCTTAGTAAGAAGTATTGAAATATATTGTTTGTTGCTACGTATCATAACTTATATGAATGGAGGGTGTAAATGTGTAATTATATGGAGTTTATTTTACCATAACAAGGTAGAGGTAAAGCCAAGTGGTCCAACGAAAACACCCCCACACACATGACACACCACACCAATCCATCCAACATAATATTGCAGAGAAAACATAATACTATTCCATGATGTGTTTTTCCTTTGTTTCATAGTTTCATATGTAAGATGACAATAATAGGAGACACGCGTCTATGGAAGAGTGAAATTTGGGCCAGCGCAGCCTTCTCTCTACGCTTCTGAAAACAACACATTATTGTACATCAAGGCTGCTGCTTGATTATTGCTTTTAATTTATTTGCTTGCATGAGATATACAACTTCTCTTCAACATATACTATTATAATTTATCTCAATTATTATTCGATTAAGTCATCATATGTAGGAGATGTCAACAAAGAGATCTGCATGATTGAAAGGGGTATAGCTCACCTAGTTGTTCACGCGATCACCAAAAAATTGAATTTTATTAAATATGATAAGGTATTGAAGTAGAATTTTTTCGATTTAAATATGTAAGAGCATAAAGTTAATTGTCGATTTGATTCGAGGGATCGAGTGTGTTTTAATCGCCGATAATTGAAAGTTGAGATTTATCTGAAAATTGACTATAGAAGTGTTATTTGACCCCCAACACCGAAAATATAATTTCATAGTTGTATATGATACCAAATTATCACAATAGAATTTGATTTATATAATCATACATTACATTACTCCTCTTTTTATCAATTATAAGTTTTTAGGTTAGAACCCATTGATTATGTTAAGGCTCTAACAAAGCGATTTTGTGATACCATGGAAGTAGTCCGTATAATAATCAACATGAGAGAGTTGAGAGGGACAGATTTCCTCCTTTCAATTTTGGTAGTTGAATTACCTAACTTTTGCTATATGAATGGTTTACATTTCTTCCTTTTAAGAGAACTTTTTCTCCCCTTTATTTTTGGAAAAGTTTGAAACTTCGTTACTTCCTCTATTTGAATATAAATAATTGTTTGTGGGATATTTTGTTTTGCCATTTTTTTGCTTTTGCTCGTGAGTCGTCACTGGTCAGCTTCTTTAATTTCTCTTTCAAGCAATGAATCTATCTCTAGATCTCATAACTTTATGGAGGCAACAACCACACTCAACCTTCATCCTTCAACTAATCACTTCTTGAACAATTCATTGAATAATATCTACTACTCCCTATTAAATATTTTATATTTTTTAATTCTTGAATATAATAAAATATGTCAAAATAATTATTATATTACATATATATATATATATATATATATCTTATCTATATTATAAAGTAGCGTGATAGATAGTGTTTATAATTGGCTGCCGAACAACAATATGATGATATTGGTCCCTTTATTACATGTGTAAATGGACATATACCATCTATTCTCCTAAATACAGCAGGGTTACGGAAATACGTTGTGACGTAATGTGTTAATATTATAATGTTATTTATTAATAATAACACTCAATAATCAAGATCAAACAAAAGAGAAAGCACATTTTTACACCATTCGAGTATTTCTTAATTGGTCCAAACAAGAAAATTCGAAGAATTCGAGTCATCAAGTTGATGATCATCGAAGACAAATGAAACATCAAAATCAGTGCCACCTACTCTACTTAGTCTTTTGTTTTTTGTTTAATCGACATTGTAAAGCCACCTACTAGTCTTTTGGACTAGCTAGTAAAACATGCAAAAAATTACAATAATAAACCTGATTAAATTGAGAGTGGTGAAAAAGAATTAGCTGCCAAACACTACACTCCCATTCTCCTACTGGCTGCAAATGCCAAAGTCTTTAAATATACTTTCCCTATAATGTGTGATTTGTAGTTGAAGATAAAATATTGAGAGAGAAAGGAATGTGTTTGAATATATGAGTATATATAGTTTTTAGTACTAATAATTTTGTCCTTTTATCAGCTTGATCATCTTACAAATACAATTTAGTAATTAGAGAGCCTATGCCTGCTAAAGTGTTGTTCATAGGCTTAATATTTAAATATGTCTTGGCTATTTTATTGATTTTTGCAATTTATAATGTATGTTTTTAAATAAATGAGTAAATAAAGTTATTCATATTATCGAAATGCATGATAATTAAAGGACTCCATGTATTTTTTAATGCAATTGCAGGTGAAAAAAAGGCATCTAAATTTATTTTAATCTAATTATATAATTTTCATGTCCTATAGAGTTGACGATCGTTTATTCTCTAATTTTGTGTTATAATGGAATATATATATATATATCAAAATAGTTGTGTATATTCACATGCAGCCTCACATCCCCATTGTGAAATTATAGATGATGTTTGTGTCGTTACGATGTGTAATTCTGATGATCATGGATTCTACGATACCCGGAATTTATTATTTATAATTGGATACTTCTGGCTTTGTCGATCTGGTGGATATAGTTATAGCCTTTTCTGAGGTTGTCGTGATCGTTCTTTTCTTGTTAGATCTAGCGGGTGCGGAAAGGTCGGATCTGTCCCGATGTCATGGTCATGTCAGCTCTGTAGTCGGGCGCGAAGTGTGTGGCGTGGAGGCGTCATGAAGCAGCTCGACGATCGATTTAGTATTTTTGGTTATGTGAAGTCTGAGAATATAAAAGAAATGTCTGGCCGAATATTTGGAATTAAAATATGAATGTCTTGAGTGGTGAGGTATTTATAGGCAGAAAGTCTTATGAGTGTCGTAGTCTTATTTCTATAGGATCGTCTTAGGCTGTCCGATAGCATTAATGCGCCACAGAATGCATGAGTGCTAAAGTAATTATGAGAGAAGTGGCCCGAATAATAGTATATATATCATTGCCCACCCGGGTATATATATCGTGCACACTATCTGATCCTAAAACTTGGGGCTCGATTTCTTTGTTCTTTGGGTTGGGCTGCATTTGAGAGCATCTTATGATACGAGTCTCGGAATGGGCAGCGGTTTTGCAACACTTGGTTATAGGTTCGAGCCATTAGTTGTTTATCTTTAGAGTCTTGTAAAGGGCCCATAAATGCCATTTCGTCCACAAGTTGAAATTGTTCTTCTTTCCAGCAAGAGGTCGTTGTTACTTTTGAGCCGATTTGCACATAAGTGGGCAACCCGACTTAACGGGTAGAGCAAACACGTAATAGATTAGGCGAAGGCCTCTCCCGTTGCTTGATTTGGTGTAGAGCGTGGCGACCGTAAAGCGGTTGGTAACTGCTGATCGACTCCATCTCTTTGACATTTCTGATATATTCTTCTTGATGCCTTTGAATATAATTGGTTCATGACCTCTTTGCCCGTTGACACGAGGGTAATAGGCTGGAGTGAATCGATGTTACATCGAATTTTCCACGAGAAATCCGCCCAGACTTGTCCTTTGAATTGGTGACGTTATCGAGACTCTGAGTATCTTGGGAATACAAAACCTCGTGAAATATGTTTTTCGATAAGAATTAGCAACTTCTTGACTCACAGTTTTCTTGAGGGGCGCTCGCCCCGTTGCTAAAGTAGTCAACGTACAATAGTATACTCTTGCTCCTCCTTGGAGTGCTTCAATTTTTTCCATCAAAATCGATTCCCATGTAGCGAGGAATAGGACTTGCTACCGAGGTAAGAAATTTGAAGTGGGCAATTGGGGAGGCGTTCTCGTTCGGTAGCAAGCATCCCAGCTTCTTCGCATATGCGGTGCATTTTTAACAGTGGGCAGTAATACCTTTCGCGTGGTTTTGATTCTTTAGCGACAGCTCGATATAACTCCCGCCCGTCGCCGTGTATACCGGCTGACGCTCGGGGAACATCCTTGGTAGAAACGTAAGTTAATAGTGGCCCGTCCATGAATTTCTGTATAGCCCGTCCAGTGCAGTTGATACTTGAGATTGCGGTTACGGATGTCTGCAGATTCCACTGTGTCCTCGAGGGTAACTTACCCTCTACAAGATCTGAAGATTATAGGCATCCATGTCGGTGTATTAGACACATTATCATTCGTACCCTTTCTTCTTGATAAGCTGGTTGATCACAGACTTCAACATATACCCTTTCGGGCAATTCAACGTAATAAGTGGTGGCGACTACGGATAGATAATTCGACGCTTTCATTCTCGTTCGGGGGGATATGTTCAAATAGAACTCTTTTGAACTCTTGCAGGATATTTATGCGGCCTTGGGTGATATTTCGTAAGCCATCTCATTCTTCGCTTTCGCAGTTTCCTTAATTTGGTCTATCGCGGCTTAGAGTCCTTTAACGGCCGGTTCTTATCCCCATGGATCGAGCCAATACGACCGAGGGTCGTTGCTTCATATTCAGCCTCGTTATTTGTGTAAGGAAAGCCCAGTTCCATGAGCATATTCCGTGGTTCCTCTTGAGGTCCATAATCAAAACTAAATGCTTGGCTCACTTGATCATTCTGACCCCGTACGAATATGGTTCACTTTCAGGTTGACTTGGCGATTATCTATAGTGTCAGGTCCTTGAATGATTTCTTGAGGTTCGGCCCGTCTCTCGGTTATAAAATCCGCCCGATGCTTGAGCCGGATCTTTGGTTAAAGGTACATATGATATTCAGGCTTCGCTCGCTTAATTCGATAGCCCACGTGTTGTCGGCAAATGCAGATAAAAGCGGGAATTTAGTTAGCACCGCTTTAAAGTTGGTCGGTTACTACTTGTCTTGGGTGGGACTCGAAGTAAGCCTTGACTTTGCAGCGATTATCAATGCAAAGGCCGCGTCTATTATGGGGTATCTTCTTGATGCGCTTTTACGAGAGCATGCATTTAACATAATATGGGTCTCTGAATCAGTCGACTTCTCTTTACGGCATGTTCTTGTATTAAATCGAGAGATGACCCAAATCTGGGTGCAAATGTTCCCCACGGCTCGAGGTCAGGCAACGGTGGGGAGATCCCGAATATCTTTTAATTACAAGCCTCCTTTGCGATCCCACCGTCCCGTGTGAATTTTTCTTTTGACATCGCCTTAAGTTCAGGAAGAAGGGTAAATTTCTTTCCCGATTTGGATATGAAGCTTGATTCAAAGCCGCGGACATTCGATCAATTCGGCGCCTCGCTATAGCATTAGGCGGTTTTCATCCCCCAGAGCACTTGATCTTATCAGGATTGATTCCTCGAGGCGACATCGTATCCCGAAACTTTCTGAGACTACTCGAGCAACACCGGGGGGTTACTTTTCAGTGCACTTGACTGAGGTTGACTAAAGAGGTTTCCCACTAGATTGACGGGTGTTCGGCTCTGCTAACAACGACTGGCATGTCGTCCACATATATTTCATTATTTCGTCCGATGCCTTCCTTGAAAATTTCATTCGCACGTCCGGTAAGTGGCCCGCATTTTTTTTAATCAGAATGGCGTAACCCGCCCGGCGGTATAACCGTATTCAATTATAAAACGGTTTCTTATTTACGGTGCCGTGCCGGATGCGGTGATGTCCTCGGGAGCGTCCGTGAAGTCGAAGACTTCGTGACCGCTCATTGACGGAAAGCAGCGCCCAATACGGCGGTGGATAGAAATCCTTTGGACATACTTTATTTAAATTGGTAAAGTTTGTACCGCATGCGCCCGTTTTCCGTTGGGTTTCTTGACCCGGCCTTGCGTGGCCGCCCAAGCAGGGGAACTTTAACTCCATATAGCTTGTGCTTTCGGTAAAGCTAGCAACTCACGATGGTGTTCTTTCATCATTAAACAATGTTTCTTTTGTTTTGCTCCGGATGGCGTTTGGGTCAATGCATGCTTGTGAAGAGGCGACCCAGATATTCTAATGTCTTGGTCAATGCGAAGACACATCTTAATTCCCGCTTGTGCTTAGCGATCGGTGTTTTTGATGTTCCTGACCAGTTTAGAACCGATTCTAAAAGGTTCGCTCGTTATTTCCTTCCTTGAAAGGGATCGTCACCGCGTCACAAATGCTGCAGTGTCTCTTACCGGCTTTCCCACTTTCCTTGCAGGCGATTATCCTCCTCATCGACACCGTAACTTTAGCGAGTTTATCTGCATGTGATTTTCAGGAGTCCGTTTCTTTCTGGTCGAGCCTTTTGTTTAGCGGAGGCACGAAGTTTGTTAACATCTTCGGCCTTCTTTGATCGCCATAAATCTCCCGTATGCCCCGAGGCTTCATCTTGAGATGGTGGTGAGGCCCATGGCCTCAAGCGTTAAGATCGGGCAACCCAGTAAAGAGACCATTGTATGATTGGTCTCAATGTCCCTAGCGTAAATTGTGCTAATTATAGTCACCTTTGATCTTGTACCAGCTGTGAAATCCAAAGGTACCCTTGCCCAATCGCGTTATGAATGACACATGAAGCAGATTAGTGGTGTGGACGGTGGGATGATGCTCATAGGAGTTGTAGTTTTGTCAGGTGTGTTAGAATCTAGTATGAATTTATTAAGTGATAAGCACCAATTCATACATCCCGGATCCCTCAAAATAATGTAAATTAATTTTAAACATAAAATACAAATTTATGAATACGAGAATCGCTACATTTAGCGGAAGCTAATGAACCCCAATCGCGATGTACCTCCGCTAAAAGCCCGCTAAAATCCTCTCCAATGCTTGTTCAACACCGAAAAAGATATCCTACAGATTGCGCACCAAGAGGAAGCAGACAGTACTTGAACTTGCTAGAGTTTGAGGATGAAATGAGAATTGGAAGAGAAAAACTCTTCCAATTCACCAAGGGAGGGGGCGGCTTTCTTGAGGGGGGTGGAGGTTTTTATGATTCTTATATCATGAAAAAACCTAATCCCCTCTTAAATACCAAGTCCCAAAATTCCACTCGTTAAGCAACTCGTTAAGAAATCAGTTTAACTCGTTAACTTAATTAGACCGTTATGAGCTTCTAATTAAATAATAAGGTTACTAGTGAGATTGTTCTATTTTAATTAACTTAACAAGTCAATTAAATACTAACGAGTCGCAACTATCAAGTTATTCATCGATTTCAATTGCTTAATTGATTAAACTTACAATGGCAATTGATGCTTTCATTGACATATATTTGACAAATATATAAATATTGAAAAGAAATTTCTCGATATCTGAAGTCTCGTTTAATTTCATTCATGAAATATTATTCGAACTATCATTATGTGTGTGACATACAGAGCGATAATAGTAAAGTTGTATAATAATAATTGACCCGATTACTATTATTATAGCGATTAATGAGTAAGATCTAGCAATCATTTCATAGCCCCTTAAATTATCATGAGAACCACTTTAGTAATACACCGTTACTAAGGTGAACACTAAGTTACGGTAATCTGCATTTAAGCGAACCGGTAAAATGAATTGATCACATTGATTGTTTTGGCAGACGCAGTAAAAGGGAATCGATTCTGTTGATTTCAACCGAGGTGCTAATACAAATATCCGAACCACGTGTGGGCTTGTCTATCTCTTATAAATTTACTGATAATTGGAGCTATAACCCCATTTGGGTCGTCGTGTGGTACTTCAGTCCTATGAACTCCTCATCGAAAAAAGCGATGGGCCCATTATTGATAATAGGGGCTTGGTTGATTGAGACATGTCTATAGCTACTAGCATGGCTTTATGCGGAATTACGTGAGTGCCGTCCTCATAACGATACCTCCGGAGATAATTGTCAATCCGCCCCGTGAGCCTAAATGATTCAAAATTCCGGGGAGCTGCTGCGGCGGTCAGGCTCACTGCGGTTTTGGCGTTGATTGTCCAGCCCAGTACGCTTTAGCTGCATTGAACTCCTTGAAATTATCCTCTTTTTATCGGCTTTCTATCTGACATCAGGCCCTTCTCGTTGTTTTAAATGGCCATCTTGCTTGATGATATTAGCGATGGCGATGTTCATCCTACTTGCCCAGTGCCAGCTTACCGTCGTCTTGGCTTGGGAGGCCAGTACTGTCTTATCTGGCGTATACTCATTATTAAAACCCATGATAGAGGTAGAGCGCATTGGGAGTTTTTAAATGTCTACGAGCCTTTTGGGCATGGTTCTAAATTTCTCCGCACTGAACTGCACTGTCTGCAGTCGGTCCGGACCGATTTTCTTGGCTTGGGCCCCACTTTTCCTCGTGAGTCCCCCAAGGTCTTTTGGTTTTGGACTCATCTTTAATTCTTCAACTTCGACATATTGGCGAACCCGCTCTGTGAGTTAGTCCTTTGATAATGGACTTTTCGAGAACCAAAACTTTCTTAAGTTTACCATAAAAGCTGACTTAGCGGTAGAATGTCATATATGCCACTTTATTATTGACCTCGGGAATAGTGAGTAAAATATCGTTATAGTGCTTTTTGGTAACTCTTGAGGATTTCATTAGACGCTTCTTTGGATGTCAAATTAACCTCTTGATCCTAGTGCTTTTGTGTGAATCCAAATTTTGATATAAAAGCGTGCCGGTTGTTGATATGAATCTATGGAGATAAAGAGGCGAGGCCATGTACCCAATCCCCAGGTGCGTCGGATAAGCTGAGTAGAGAATGTCTTTGCATAAACATCATCACGGGATGGATCATTGGATGTGATTGTCATCTTGGCCAAAAATCGCTTGCAGTGCTTTTATCGGTCGCGATGTCATTGAGCTGGAGTAAGTGTGGTAGGATGAAACCTCGCTGACAAGGAACGACTTCAAGCGGTGATGGGCGTATCTTTGTTTTGCGTGCTCCTTTGGGTAATAGTTGGCATGAATGCTTTCATCGTCTTTAATGTGTCTTCCAAGCTGTTGTTGTAATTTAAGTGTAAAATTTGGATCGACTTTGAGTTGTAGGCGCTGCGTAGGTCTTTAGCGGGCGGCGTAAACTGACTCACCATGGTTATCTGGATTCTCCCCGTGAAGTTCGCTACTTTCTGTTGTGTATTTATGTCTATTGTGATGAGTATAAGCGAAGACGTGCATTTTCCTTTCTAAGCTCTTTGCAGGTTGTTCGTTAACCCGCCTTTGTATCACCACGGCCTCGGCTTATCTTGAGGATATTGATTACGTGGAATTTGTTGGTTGGATGGGTTATTTTGTTGGAATGGCATGAACCCGACTCGTGAGAACCCGAGATATGTTTGTGTTTTACCGACTTAACTGCTTTTAAATCCCTGAGGCAGGCGCCAATTGATAATTGCAATCGGCCAACAATGTGTGATTCTGATGATCTAATGAATTTCTACTATTCTTGACTATTATTCTAGTTAATTTCTTTATAAGCTTTTATAAATCAGTGGATATGGATTCTGTAGAACAGGCGTCGTGATCGTTCTTTTTCTTTCGTGCAGAGAGGTCTTGAATGTCGGATCATCGATATCCCTTGAGTCCATAATCCTGCCATTCGGACACAGTGTGGCCAAATTTGGGCGTCATGGAAACACTCACGACGATCGAAGTCGGTATTTTTGGATTATGGGAGGAAGTCTGAGAATATAAGAAATGTGTACTAGCAAATAAAATTTGAAATTAAAAAATGAGAATGTCTTGAGTGGTGAGGTATTTATAGTCAAGTACTATGAGTGTCGTAGTGCAACTCTTCATAGGATAAATGCTGAAACTTTATGATATATATATACAGAATAATGAAGTGCTACTAGTAGTCGATTAACAAAGAAGTGTGCCAAATAATAGTATATATATATATATATATATATATATATATATATATATATATATATATATATCGATTTCATTAAATTTTGGAGTCAAATTAAAAGCATTTCACTATTCGTAAGAGGAGTAGATTATCTATCTAATTTTTCTTATCTGTTTAGGCGAAGCACTCTTGAATATTTTGGAGCACGTTGATGTTTGTGTAATTGTATGTACAAATTATTGGAAAAATACATTCGATTAGGCAATTGGCTGTCAGCCAGTTGATGTTTGTGTAATTGTATGTACAAATTGTTGGAAAATACATTCGATTGGGCAATTGGCTGTCGGCCAATGCAAGTGTGCAATTAGTGCCTAATTGAAACAAGCCCACAATTTTTCATAATACATTATACAATATAGCCTTATACAATATACAGTATTTGTTTTATGGACTCTTCATACGGGTCATAGCCCGTCAAACTCTTAACATACCGAGCTCATGTGGTCCCTAATTAGTGGGCTAGAAACTTGGACATGGCCGAACTAATGAGCCCAGTAATTGAGTCATCGTAAATAAATTTTTATGTTACTTTGAAATGTTGAATCTTATGCACTCAAACATTGTTCTTAATTATCATGTTTAACTATTCAATATCAACATGGATTATTGTCTTATTTACTACAAGATGTAAGAATATTGTGCATGTAACGACCACTTGAGTCGGCCTTCACGAGAAGTTAAGATCATTAATAACGCATGCATCAGTCGCAAATTGATGAATGGCAGCAATAAGAGCTTCATTTGACATTATTAATAATAATACCCTTTTGTCCATCGTGATGAAGCCCAACAACCTTGTCGCACAAAAATGTATCGCCCAATGAAAACACTCGTTAACTTTGAATATCTGATACCAGCATGTCTACGTCATCATGTGGTAGGTATGGTCACACACGACCGCCGATATCTGAAGTGCAGCCCAGAAAACATAACAAGGAAAAGGACTATTGAGGATCTTGTCACATTCTGCGCCGCTTTCACGATCTTTAATCGCACCAGCGGAGCTCATCATGACCTCGACGATCGACCCACAGAAACCTAGGCATGGCCAACGCCCGCCCATAGAGAATAGGGAGTACGCTGTGAAGCTTAGTGAATACAAATACAGCGAATGGTATCCAGCCACGCTAATCATAATTATATATAAAAACATATATAACCTTAAGCAGACTACTCGAGAACATGACTCTCAAATTAACGATATATAGCACTTTTAATAATGCTAGATCAATGAAATACTCGGACATATTTTCATAACCATGACATCATGCGATCCAAATATTCATTCAAATAAACAACACAAACAATAAAGGTTAGTCCCGGCAAAATGGCACCAACGTCAAAAGCTATAATCCAGCGCGTAAGACTTCCCCGATAAATACATTCCACGTATACCTGCGTCGCGCGCGCATATATATACATCGCAATCCGCTTCCGACCGAGGCTACTCGCTCAATGCCATATCGCGCTGAGCCTCTGAATCGCTTCGGGGGCTACTCGCGCAACATGCGTATCGCGGAGCCTCGGTCGAGGGCTGCCTCACGCAATGTATGTATACGCGTATCATTCCGCTGAAATCAACACGCAAAGAATCTGGCAGCGGAAGCCATCTGACAATGCAGCGACGCGCGAAACCTGATCGCATCTGACCTGGCGTGGTATAATCACGGCAACTACGAGAATCACAACATCAATATACGTACGATATAGTCACGCCAACGAAACACATACTTGAATATATAACCGCCAATATATATGAAAGGTTCCCGTCGTGAAGATTTGTACTGCGCCTCGATTGAAAGCGACTAGAATATCCTCACAGGTAGTCGCGTGCTCGATCCGGGCTCAACTCCTATCCAAAACAATTATATACATTATTTACTTCTCGATTAATAACATCCTCTTATTTTTACTAAATCCCAAATAAAGGTCAAATGTAAACCAACCAATACGATATAAGGATCACTGAGTCAAGAAAGCGTAAGATTATTGATATAGCATAAAAATATAATTTTCTCCATTTAAATCCCGATTACTATTCAACATCTCATAATTCAAAATGAATATCCGTCTGACTTAAAGTTTTAACTATCAACAACAAAATTTTAGTCATTGGCTTATGATTAGTGGAAAGATTACTGTGCGTTTAAGCGACTAATAAAGCGACACAAATTCAACCCGTTTCGACGCTACCATATTTTCGGCTATCACCGCACTGACAATATCACTTTAAACAATTTCTAATTAATCCGACAATCAATTTCCTCAACCCTAGTCGCCATTTTAACAACCTTTATTTCAAATTCATATACTACTCAGCTTTACCCCAAATCAAATCCAACTCATATATTACTTTAAATCACAACCTGTATTCAAAAACAACTATATTAAACTCCAAGCAACACACTTTTACAAATTTACATTTTTTTATCGAAAAATCAACAATCAACGAATTTCAAAAATCAACATAGCTCCAAGCATTCGTATTTCTTGCAAAAGTATAGACTTAGTATTTATCTTCATAAACATGTTTTGCTTTCCAAATTATCTGAAAGTCAACGAGAATCAACAACATATTCAACAATTTCAAACCCAGAATCGTCATTATCGCTTATCGCGTAAATCAGCTTAGATGATAAAGCCTCAGCTGAAGTCAACCAAGTCAAACTAAAGTCAACATCTGAATTCATGAAAATACCCAAAAAGATTAAGAAACTGCTTGAAACAAGCTATATGGAAGGCTACATGCTTACATGTTTTGAAGTTTAATATCCAATTAGTAAAATCAACTAAAGATCCAACCTTTCAAAGCTCAAGAAATCTGCAAAAGATTTGATCGTTCTTTACTTAGATATGATGAGGATGGTGAGAGAAGCTAATCCCATAATTTTCGCGAGGTTTAGCGGCGATTGATGAAATAAATGGAAGAAATTTGAGGGAATGGGAGAGGGATCTCGGCCTCGCTGAGGGAAGGAGGTGGATTTTGTTTTGGATGATGAAAAATGATAAAGGATGATAAGATAATTTAAAGAATAGGCAGTAGTTGGTTAGGTTTATATGCAAAACTTGTAAATCTCTTTAAATGCCGATGAGCTCGATTAAAATACAGAAATTTCTTGTGGCATGTATACTACTGTATAATCTGATACCGGTATATAGATTTTATTCAGAAATTATTTTACTATCTTGGGTCAACACTTGTAATAGATATATAACCTGTAATTCAATAGGTTAAAATGCTTGAGTTATTTGTCTGTGTAGACTTGAATATTGTTTAAGTTTAATTCAAATAAATTGAAAAATAGATGAAAAAGAAGTTGTCATCTAATTTATTTTTGTAATTAAATTACACAAAACTTCATAACTAATGATATAGGGTAAACAAATTTTATATATCCATATCAATATTGACTTCAAGGTAAATCCCTATCTAAATATTTTTGATTTATTTGAATTTTCATATAATAAATATATTCAATACAAACACAAGTCATTTAGACACAAGACGATGTCCATCAATTTGTTAGAGTTATCACAATACTCAAATAAATACGAAATATTATTTTAAATGTTCAAAATTTATTTTAGATTATCCTAAATCTCCAATTCTACTTCAATGTTTCCACATTCAATTCATTATATTATACATCATATATTAATAAATTATAAAGTAAACAACTATTATTAATATTCACAATTACAATTTAATAACTTATAAAAACACCAAGTTACGAATCATTACACATACCACATTACCCCATGTGCTATCATTTTACATTAGGTCTTATAATCGTATATAATTATCCGGTAATATTAAAAATAAAAATCACCGAAAATTAAAAAAGAAAAAACCAAATCATTTGTGGGTATTATATAATCACGCCTTTATCAAATTCTTCATTTTCGAAAACTAATTAAATTCCAATTATTTCCAGATCTATTATTGTCCCAATTTAATTGTCACATTTCAATTGTCCTATATCATATTCATCTTTTTTCGCAGATCTAAGCCATGGATTTTATGAAGGTCTTCGATCAAACTGTTCGCGAAATGTGAGCTTATTCAATTTTCTAATTCCTATTACGATATATATATATTTTTGAAATTTTAATTGATTTTTTTTGGAATTTTAATTGATTTTTTTGGAATTTTAATTGATTTTGATTTGATTATTAATAATAATTGTTGATTAAATGTTGTAGCAAGAGAGAAGTTAATTTGAAAGTGTTGAAAGTTCCAGAGATTGAACAGAAGGTAATTATAAATTTATAATCAATTAGTTAATATGTGGTAATTTGTTTGCTTAAATGCTTAATTAATTTTAAATGTTGTTGTATGTGAGTTATTGAAACTTGCAATTTTAGTTATGGAGCTAAAGTGTTGATCTATAGTTTTATATTCGCTCGGTTTCGAAAAGATCGTCTGATTTTGAATTCTCATGGTAATCGGATATATTTGTGTATGTTGTATAATGTTCGGTGAAAAATATATTAAACTATAGTATTGCAATGTATTTTACTGTTGATTTGATGATTTTGACTCGAATGAATTAAAGTTATGTGCGTCAATTAAGATTATGAAGTTTTGTTAATTTCGACGATCTAATTGTTAGTGAAGCTCTTAGGAAACTAACCGATTAGGTTGAATATTACAGATCAAGTAGACCAGGCAGTTATAAGATTGTTGGTTAAAATCCATACGCTTGCATTAGTTGCATATGAAAATATGTACTTCGTTGAAGAGATATAAAATTCTGCCAGTTCCTATGTCATCTAGTTTTTTCGTCTTTTGAGCCCTGCCTGCTAAATTACTTGTTAATATGAACTCTGTACTCGATTAACTAATAACTCCAGAAATTGTTCCATGTTTCCTGCCAAAATTTATGAATTGGTTATATTTAAATTTCTGTTTCTGCGGTTAGTTTGGTTAGACTTTTATAACTGTGTTTTCGTCCTACAACAATTAGTTTACATGAAGAATGTCTGTGGTTATTTGTAAGCCCCCCAAAAAAAAAGAAGAAAAATTAGCTTCTTTATTATCTGTGTTTGTCAGCAGTACAACATTAATAATGAGTATTATTGATATTGCTCCAGGTCCTTGATGCTACTGATGATGAACCATGGGGTCCCCACGGTACAGCTTTGGCAGAAATAGCCCAGGCCACAAAAAAATTGTGAGCTTTTCTTCTTTATCCGCCATATATGATATGTTTAAATCTTTTGCTTATCTCTTGTGCTTGGTCACGGATAACTTCTTGAGGCTTATATATTGATTTTATGCAGTACTGAATGTCAAATGGTAATGAACGTTCTTTGGACAAGGTTGAGTGAAACTGGGAAGGACTGGCGTTTTGTTTATAAGGTGATACTCATAATTTTTATCTGTTTTGGATTCATAACTCAATTATCCACAGCTGCATTGACATTTTCATATTTTCCATCTTTCTTCATTCTCTTTTTTTGTGTGGTAAAATACTTCTGCCTTTATATATGTACCAGTCATTGGCTGTTATCGAGTATTTGGTGTCTCATGGATCTGAACGTGCAGTTGATGACATAATCGAGCATACCTTCCAAATATCGGTATGGTAGCATTACAATCAGTCATTCAGCAATTTGATACCCTCATATTCCTGTGGAAAATGTAGATTGATATATCCTTATCAAATGACCTAATACTGGTGCAAGCCTCTCATCATTTTTCTTTTATTATTTCACTGCTTTTCTGTTTAGTCCCTCGCAAGTTTTGAGTATGTTGAGCCAAGTGGGAAAGATTTGGGAATTAATGTAAGGAAAAAGGCAGAGAACATTGTTGCTCTTCTCAATGACAAAGACAAAATTCAACAAGTTAGAAATAAAGCAGCTGCCAACCGTGATAAATATGTCTTGGTCTATGTTGGAACTTTGAATGTATCTATTGTTGTTTCATTGTATGGTTATATCTAATATAAATGCATCCTACTGTGCCGTGATAAATACGTTGGACTTTCATCATCTGGAATAACATTCAAGTCTGGCAATGCATCATTCAGTAGCAGCAGCAATTTTAGCAGCAGTAGTGATCGGTATGGAGGTTTTGGCAGTTCACAAGATGATGATTATAGTTACAAACCCAAAAAAAATTATGATGAAGATAAGTTTAGCCGGAATGCTTATGGGGAGGACAATGATTTTGGGAAGACATCAAAGATGAGTTCTTCTCGCAATCGCGGGTATGTTTATAATAATGTTGGATATTTATCTACGGTTTCATTTTTACACTTGTATTGGTTAATTTATGGTTCCTGTACTGGATAATTTGATTAGGCTTGTTGTGCATATTGGCGTTGGCAAGCAAAGTAGATAGACCTTCACATTTTTCATTTTAATTATACAGCTAAAAGAAGTTGCAACTCTGTAATTACTTAAATAGTACTACTTTTTTTTTAGCATTAATCTTTCAGTTGCAAGAAGCTTTCTTCTTCCCTTTGTTCTGTTTGAGATACTAACTTACAGATAATCTAAATCAGCAAGGATCGAGACGTTGCTGCAACTAAATCGACAACAAAATTAAGTGACTCAGATAAATATTCTTCAACGGGCGCTCAGAGTTCAAGTGCACCGTCGAATAATTATGAGGATGATTTTGATGACTTTGATCCACGGGGTTCTGATGCGAGTAAGTACTTTCACCCATCATCCTAATCATTGCTCTTTTCTGGCTGTCATGGTCTGTATTGCATTATCTTTGGGGTATATATTTCCTTTAGTCTGGATAGGTGTATTTCAAGACTTCTCCCTTAATTCTTCATAGTACCAACTAGAAGACTAAGAAAATAATCAAATTATATCCTCACCATGACTAATTCTGATTTTTTCAATTTTTAATAATTAGCTAGATGTTAACACTACACCACACATTCAAATGTTGGGTGTATTGATACTATAGCTGAAATGCAGTTTAAGTTGTGGACTGCTAATTCAGCCCTATCATTCAGTCAGTTTGTTTTTCTTTATTGCCAGAACCTGCAACTGCCAACCAAGTGGACCTCTTTGGGGAGAGTTTGGTTGGTGATCTCTTGGATGTGGCACCACCTATTACAGCTTCTAACTTTACTGTGACCAGTAATCCTCCAGATGTTGATTTATTTGCTGATGCAGCTTTTGTGTCTGCACCATCTCAGCCAGAATCTGTGGGAAGCTTTCCAGATCAGGTAACACCTTTGAGCACCTGAATATGTATTTTCATTTTCTATTTTTGTGCAAGAAAATATTGAAGATGAGAAATATTATAAACTTTTTCATGTTATATTAGTGCGTGTTAACCACCTTTAACGAGCCCTCTTTATCTTTTGATCACTCCTTCCTTCCCACTTTTTCTTTCTTTCTCTTTCTGGCCTTCTCTTAATTTGTCGGCTTCCTGGAATGCTAAAAACACAAGATCAATGGCAAAAAGAATAACATATCTTGTTGGGAATAGAAGTCCCAAGAGGTTACCAGAGTGTCTAACCACACTTTGTGGCATCTGTAATTGAGTAACATAGACCTATTCATTTTTCACTTGTAGCCCTTCCATCATGTTGCAATTCTCTTTGAAATGGTGAGCCCCACAAAGTATTATTCTCTCTAATTTTTATTGTGGTCCTCTTTAGTTTGTTTAGACAGGCTGTCACTTAACTCTTTTCTTCCATTGACTTGAATATACCAGCATTATGAGAACAAAGGCGTGTCATTGGCTCGAATATTCCAGCATTATATATATATAATATTTAATAGTTTTCAGTGTAAGACTTAGCATATTGCTTTTCTTTCCAATTCTGCAGAGTAATGACGATCTGTTTGCATCACAAACTCCCCCACATGCAGCATCTTCAGCCGTATGTATTTTCTAATTCTGTAACAGTAACTCATTATTCGTATTGGTTACATTATTAACATACTTGTTGGTCATTCACAGACCAACGTTGATCTGTTTGCCTCACAGGCCAATCCTTCCCCAGTTTCATCAACTTTCGATTTCTTTGCTGCCCCTAGTTCGGTCACAAAACCTGATGACAAATCTTCAAATTCTGTGCAAATGGCTAGCAACACAATTGATCCGTTTGCTGCTGTGCCACTTAACAACTTTGACTCTTCTGATCCTTTTGGTGGGTTCACCTCTCATACAGAACCAGAAACATCAGCGACTTCTCAAAGTGTTCCAAATGTTGGAAGTGATGCTTCATTGAATGGATTGGCTGATACAAAATCTCCACCCAAGAAGGATAATTTTCAAGTCAAGTCAGGAATATGGGCTGATTCATTGACTCGTGGATTAATTGACCTTAATATAGCAGCACGTGAGTTTTGATATTGCAATTCTATATTACTTAAATTTACTCTATATTACTTAATATAGCAGCCACGGATTAATGACCTTAATGTAGCAGCTGTTGATTATATTTCTTACAATTTTAGAGTGGGAGATTTTATATTCTCGGGCTCTTGGATATAATGAAATAAATCAAAATGGCTCATTACACTTCCTAAGCTTCTATCTATTGTGAAGCAGTAGATTGTGGTTGCACTTCATGTTCGGTCAATTTGGAAATGACCCCTCTGTGAAGTAGTAGATTGTGGTTACAATCTGACCTCATTACTCGGCTTAAGCAGGAGCGTCTTTAGAGGCATTGGGGTTGGTGCATGTTGTCGTTATAGAGATTACTTACGTGTCCCCAGTCTTTTTGAGCCTTTGTCTGTGGCAGCATAGACTATAGTCCGATTCTGGTCTTCTTTTATTGCGCATTTGAAGTTATGAATACGACAAATTGATGATCTGGTGCTCTGTCTATAAGGAGCTTGGTGCCCAACTACTTGCTTTTTTCTAATTACGAAATCGGTAATGTACTTGCAGCCAAGAAGGTCAACCTTGCAGATGTTGGCGTTGTGGGTGGATTGACTGATGGAACAGAGGTAAACGATAAGGGACCTATAGCTTCATGGAACATGGGGAGAGCAATGGGAGGAGGAACCGGTCTTGGCATATCTGGTTATGGATCAACCGCAACCGGTGATGACGATGGCTTCTTCTCAAGCCTAAGTAATAATAGCCAACAGTATCAGTTCGGGAACTTCCAGAAATAATTCATCTCGTTCTTTTAATGTCACCATCCAATATTGATTCCAAATTCTTTGATATGCATCTCCTTCAGAGACTGAGATTTGTAAACGTGTTGCCTCTCTATGTTTTGAAGTGTTTCTGTACTCTGTATGACTTATATAAACATGTCAAGTGTGTTTCTACAGGTGACTTATGATATTTTAACATTAATGTTGTATGGAGTCAAATATTTTATATTATTTGACTATTAGCAAATGGGAGTTACAATCACACATATACATATGTTATTGAAATAGAGAGTTAGTATATGCGAAACTTATTTTCTTGGGTATTTGGGAAGCTTGATCGTGTCTTAACATGGGTATTAATGAAATAGAGGATTAGTATATGCGGCTTACGCTCTTGGAGTATTTAGGAAAGCGATCTCGTAATGTTGCGTAAGGTAAGGTTATATCTTATTTGATCTTTCTTTCAAAACTTAGGCCCAGAGTGCTCTTTAAATCGTTGAGGCGTGTTAATGTTGATATTGTGGTTTCACTTGTTTGTTTTGTTTGGGTCTTCGATTAATGTAAATGTGATAATTATTTGGTTAGAGATTTTTAAGTACATACTGACAGAGTTCGTTGTGAAACCATTTTTTTGAAGAAAAGTAGCAGTTTGTTAGGTAGGCTATAAGTCACAAGTCTCAACTTTGTATGACAAACTGCAACTCGATAAAACCTTGCATGAAGTAAGAGGGTGGATCATAGATTGCAAGTGTTAAAAGAGTTCCATAACATCATATTGAGGAGAAAAAATGTACTGTTATATGATAATGTTTACAATATATTGGATAAAAAGATTCATATTTTTAGATACTACACGGCAATCACTTGCATATCTACTGCTGAAAGCGCATTAAATCAAAAGTTACAGACTAAGAGGCCTATTCGATAGCTGACGTGAAAACAACTGCAGGGTCTAGCAAGACTCGAATTGTTTCCTTTCCTCCTGTATAGAATGAAAAATCCGAGCAACAGATTCTGTTGCGGATCTACGATTATGAGGTACAACTCTGATAACTTGTGCTCGTTGGTCACATTTCACGCCACTGGGGTTGTAGCTTTGAGTGCCAGTAACGGGACATGAAGGGAAGAGGGACAGTGGATTGCTTCCGTTTATGGTGATATCTAATGCAGTAGATTGTGCTTGTGCTTGTGCTTTTTCATCTGGACTGCTAGCGGTGCTGATTTGTACTTCACAAGCTGTAGGTTTATTCGACTTCAGGGCATCAGAATTGGCTCCACTGTTCTGGCTTGGGAGATGACGAGAGTCTTGACGTTGAACACTGAAGTTGGCTCCCCCGCCTGACAGCTGACGTTGTAAACCCTGCATGGTGGAATGATCCATGTGGTCCATCGAATGATTGGAGCTTACTGCATTCACTACTGGCATATTGTATGGTGGGAAGTAGCCATGAGGCACAGCTGGAGGAGCATATGTTGGACCTCCCATTCCTGGGTACTGATGGTGAGAAGCTACAACTCCATAACCTGAAGGTTGGAAGTTACCCGAACCTGGAGCTCCGGGGCCTCCATAAACAGGAGCCGTAAACCCATGCCCGGAGTATGGCTTATAAACCAGTCCTTCAGTAGGAGACATGACAGGAATCAGCCATTGGTGTGCTTGTGATGGATAGGAATTCCATGAACTCATATGAGGTTCTCCAGCAATAGGTGTCAAGGGATTCCTGGAAGGAAATTGCAGAGATTCTGGAGGCTGAGAAGGGCCCATCTGCACAGAAGAAAGAGAAGCCTTCACCACATTTTCAGTTGAGCGTTCTCGCTTGTGATTTATCTCCTGAGAGTCGTTTTTGTGCTTCAAGATGTTTGAAGGTGCCTTCTCTATATACTCCAATGGAAGTTTATTTATATCAGAAGATACAACTGATTTCGCTCTGTGAGCAATATCCTCCAATAAAAGATGTGGAGACTCGGCAATTAACTTTTGCACCTGTTATCGAATTCAAGTTCCAGGCCGTATCAGAAAATCAGGTTCAACTAAGTATAGATCATATGGACTTATTAACACTATTACCTTTATCAATCTATGCAACTCAAATACTTGAATTGCAAATGATCTCTGTTGTCTGTAAAAAAAAGTGATAAGATAGGTCAAACCTTCATACTTATTTTATGCGACATTATCATGAAAATTATTTTAAACCTTGATACAATTATGTAGTACCAATTATTAAGTACCATATTATCATTCTTACGATGCATGAATGTCTATAATCAACAAACTGTACTTCATCAAAAGTGACAAGCACAAATATGCAACCACTCAAAAACTCAACATATGAACAAAGACCGAACTTACTTTACAATAGCACTTCTTGCTTTCCAGAAATGTTTCAGACCAATTATTCCAACAACATCATCAGGAGACATGTCCGTCGCATATATAGATTCCACAGCTGAAGTCTCAGAGGCTTCATCTCCCTTATCATCATGAATCATTTGAATAGAACTGAATGTAATTTCTTCACCGTATGGTCTATCATCATTTTGAGGAACTTCTGGTGGAGCCTTCCTTAGTGGCACAGAAAAATCTCTGTGATTTACTTCTAGTGTTTCAGAATTATTCGGATGACCACTGACAATGTCTGGTCGCATGTCAGCTCTCTGCCCTGTCGGGAACCTGCAATCAGCCATCTTTATTCCAGAAAGCTTATTCGGAGAACCATGTCTCTGCAAATATGTACTCTGTTGGTGAAAGGGGCGCTCTGCCTCATTAGAGTATAGTGAATACTGGAAAGCCTCTTCTCTATCACTAGCATTAGCATCCTTACTGCTACAACTGTTCTGTCCACCAGTGTTATTTTGTTTCAAATTTACATCAATTGAATCTTGAACTGTCATTGAGTTGGGTGAACGGATTTGATTGGAGGGAGAAAGTTCTCCCGTGAATACCCTATGGTTATATTCACCAGCATACTGATCCTTTCTTGAGTGAGGAAATATAGGGACGGTAAATTCATCTTCATCTAACTTCTTTTGCTGCTCAATGAGTGAAACTGGAGCCTCTTGATGAGGATAGGACTTCAGTGGTGTCTCAGCAGTATGCCTTGATAGGGGAGCCTGGACCGAGAAAAATATACGCCTATCATGTACATTCTCCTGCAAGGATAAGTACATCATTCTCAAAGAAACACTTCATACACTCAACATGTTCAGGCTGCCCAACTTAATTCTTAAATAAGCAAATAGAAGTTAATAAGTATAACACCATTAAACGATGAACAAACGAGAAGTGACATAGTAAATCACCACTCAACACTGAACAAGCATTATAATCCGTTATCGGATTCAAACAACAAAGCCATGTCTATAGATCTAATTCCAAGCATGATACTAAGTGGACAACTATCTAGTGTACACAAAACACTGATGTTCTCGACTCCAAACCAACACCTAAAGAATTGAGAATTACTACACAAAATAGCTTAAACAATATCGATTAACTAGATAATCAAACTACATCTAAGGAAAACTTCAAACACTAACACAAGGTCATCAATGAAACATTCTAAATCAGAACTTGTAAAGGTTGAAAAATACCTGGCCTGAACAAGCAGGAGGCATAGATACTTTATTAGTACTATTATCCATGTGAACCATATCACTCCTATATCTTTGTGAAGGTATGCTAAGCTGTTCATAAAGAGCCATCTTATTCCTTGGTGGTGCTCTTGGACCTCCTTTTTCTGTATCATTAACATGTAACCTTGGAAACAAAGGCCCCATGAGCTTATCATCACCTTTACTTATGTTCTTCATTGAAAAATCTCACTTAAAACCCTCAAAAAATCACTTTTCCATCAAAATAAACTTACATTAATTGGCCAAAGATTTACATACAAAAACACCAAAGTTCAAAAAGCTGAAATCTCACTTAAAACCCTCAATAAATTACTATTCCATCAAAATCAACTATATTAATTAACCAATACTATTTACTAACAAAAACACAAAGTTTAAAAGCTCAAATCTTTTCTCACAAATCAGATCTTAACTTTCTAAACAGCTTAATTTAGCAGAATAATACTCAAAAGCTAACAACTTAACACAAACCCCAGATGAAAAGATGCAATCTTTACACAATTGGAGCAAAACCCACTTGCAAAATACTAAAATTCACCCAAAAAACAAAAGCTTTCAATAATCAACACAACTTATTTTCCCTAAAAAATCTGCTCGTTGACCACACAAACAATATCATACAACAAAACTGACAATAAAGATCGTAACTTTAACACAAAACAAAGCTATAACGTAAGCAATTAGCTTCAAATTGGAAAAAAAGTATTGAAAATCAAGATTTGTGTTTGTGGAAGTTGAAGAAAAAAGTGCAATGATGTGGACCAAAAAATATGGATAAAAAGAGGCTAGAACCAACTAAAGCAAGATAATTATAAATATAAAAATAATAAATTTGATCCTTTTGGGCAATGGGTAGATTTGTTTTCTGAATTTGATTGCATATAGCTAGAAAAGTAGATGTGATTTGGTCACTTTTGTGATTTAATAATGCCACATAGGATAACCAATGGTTAATATTGTAAACAATGGACACATAGGATGACTATCGGTTGATACTACTTTCTGATGATAATCGAGCAGGAACACAAATTATTTGGAAGGCACTCTAACCATTAGAATTTCGTCGATGTTATTCTCGCTTATAATATTGTATATTGTTATAATATGTAATCAGAATGTTGTGAATTTTTTTAGCATATAGGAAAAATTTAAGAGAAAATTAAGCAAGTGTTATTATAAAATATTATCTATTGAGTAGGGAGTAATAATTATTTGCAATAATAAATGGACGTTTCATTTTCATTGAAGATGGATAACTATAAATCGTATATTGATTTTTTATTATTAAAAGATTTAAATTCTTAATTTAAGGTTCATGTTTCTAAGCTATAGATTTCTATTATCATAATTAGCTTCATTTGTAAATTATTGTTTGTTGTTAATTGTCCGTATTGGTTGATTTTTGACCCATCAAATCTAGAACATATACATCTACAATGAAGTGGATAGAGATAAGATTGGGGAGTATAAAGAATTACAAACAGATGTATTAAAATTACAAACAGATGTATTTCAACACCTCACCATTGCACATATACTCTTGTTTAAAAAACTAGTTAGAACTGCTACCGTCGTCTGGAGACAGAGCTTAAAAATTTAATAATGGTTCACGATAGGCTGGATCAATAATTATTGCAAGTATTCAATAATATTTACCAAAAAACTTAATAATAGTCATAACATATAAGAGTATACTTTTTGACATACAAATATTTTAAGCACAGCATGTAAAAGAGAGATGTCGTTATTTAATTGGAAGTGGCAATAAAGGATAACTTCTTAAATAGGAGGCGTATGACTATTAAAGGTGTATGACATGTTGTAACGGGTGTCAAACAATGAAAAATAAAATAAAAAATGTGACTAAAATAATGCTTTTTTATATGTAGATGTTAGAGGGGTAAAATGGTCATTTCAACCCAAGAATGAGTAAAATAATGCCTTTTATATATAGAGGTTAGAGGGTCAAAACAGTAATTTTAACCCAAGAATGGATGGTAGCCAAAGGAGAGCGTAGTTGGAAATTCTTTAATAAGGGGGATATTTCATGGCCTTGTAAGAGAGAGGCATGGGCGTTAGAAGTGTGTATGGCGTGTTGTAACGGTATGATAAGAGAGAGCGTATGAAATTTATTAGAGGTGTATGCCATGTTATAACGGGTGTCAAACAATGAAAAATAAAATAAGAAATGTGAGTAAAATAATGCCTTTTATATAGAGGTTAGAGGGGTAAAATGGTAATTTTAACCTGAGTAAAATAATGGTTAAGAGGGGCAAAATGATAATTTCAATCCAAGAATGAGTAAAATAATGGTTAGAGGGGGCAAAATGGTAATTTCAACTCAAGAATGGATTGATGTAGATAATCAAGGATGACTAACGAACCAAAGACTTCATTGTCTTTTTATATATAGGTTAATGGTTAAGAGGGGCAAAACAATAATTTCAACCCAAGAATAAGTAAAATAATGGTTAGAGGGCCAAAATGGCAATTTTATTCAGCAAAGAATGAATGGTGACGAAGGAACGTAGTTGGAAATTCTTCAATAAGGGATGGCTATGGCTTGGAAGCGGCGTATGGATGTAGAGGTGTATGGCGTGTTATGAGGTATCGATGTAAAAGAGAGGCGTATGGCTAGTAGAGGTGTATGACATGTTGTAATTGGTGTCAAACAATGAAAAATAAAATAAGAAATGTGAGTAAAGTAATGTCTTTTATATAGAGGTTAGAGGGACAAAATGGTAATTTCAACTCAAGAATATTAAATTAAGAAAATAATAGTTGAGGCAAAACAGTAGTTTCAGCAGAATGAGAAAAATAATGGTTGGAGGGGCAAAATGGTAATTTCAACTCAAGAATGGATTTCAAGGATGACTAACGAACCAAAGACTTCATTATCTTTTTATATATAGAGTTAACAAGGGTAGTAATTAGGATTTAGGAGGCTGTGCTCTAAACCACAATACATGTAGACGTGTTAAACGTCCGGCCCCGAACGGGCCTCCGTTAACCAACCGAACCGGGCTGCCCGCTAAGCAGTTATTGGGTTCTATTTGATTCGAGTCGCTCTGTCTTTGCGAGCGCTAAGCAGTCTGTAAAATGTTAGCGTTTATCTAGGTTTAGCAAAAAAAATAATTGTTTTAAACATGCGCATTTTGTTTAAGTAATGATGCGGATTTATAAGCTGAAATACAATTGAAGCATTCTGAAGATTGACGGGGGCATTTATCATATAAAATAGTTGAAACTTCGATGCTGCTTTTAACTGAAGCAATTTAATTGTATTAGTATAGATTTTAATATTGAATTGAAATTTGCTCTAAAATAATATTTAGGGGTATGGAGCTTTACTTGTACATGTTTATGACAAAATCAAGGGTTTGGAGCAGCTTGGGGTTTATATGAAGTTTTAAGGGTTTGTGACTTGTAATTTATAACTTGGAATTATAAATTTTCTATTTAAACAACTTTTTATGATTTAAATAACAATGGCTTGAATTCAAATATTATGATGAATATTCATATCTTAAAATTAATAACTTTCATAGAATAATTAAAAGAATTCACACACAATCTTATTACTTTATAATATTATAATGAATATTTCTATTTAAATACTATGTTATTGAAAAAAATAGTATAACTTTTTATTATTTAAGTAGTAATTACAACTTTTAAATAATATCTATATACTTGTATATAATAAAGATCAATCGCGTCGAACTCACGCGTTTCGTCGTCAATGTTAAGCGCTTGAACCGATCCAAACAAAAAATAAGCAACACCTGCTTTCTTCTTTCTTCTTCTCATGTAATCCATTCAATACTTCACTTTCCTTTTTTCTTTCCTAAACAATTTCATCATCCAAATCCACTTTTTTCTTCTACACATGTAAGCTACCATAATAATCACCCTAATTCACCATTCAATTTTTTTCTTTACTAAACACAATAGTTAAGTCCATCATCGAAGATATCAATAAATTTGTGAAACAAATTTCAATTGTTTATTAATGTTGTATATTAGGAAGTAATTACTCTATAACAAAAAGATTCTAATACAAGATTATTTGAAAGCAGTTTAGATTCCTAGCAATTTACTAACTTAATTTAGTGTTTTTCCAAACACATCAAATGATAAAATTAATTTAGACTAGAGTGATCAAATGGTATAGTTGATTTGTTGGGGATTTAATTTTATTTTACAAATTGGTACTATGCATTTGAAGTGATAAAAATCGTATAAACAATGGATAAAGAACGTGTGAGGAAGACAAGAAACGATTATTATGAAGGTGGTTTGTTATCTTCTATATCATATGTTATTTTTGTATTACTTTCCTATATTTAAAATTACTTTACTAAGGCAAAGTATATTTGTTATCCATTTTACAGCAAACAAGGTAGAGATAAATAAACCACGTAGAAAACAATATGGAGGTACTTCTTATAACCATATAAGGTTGATTGCATACATCTAACTTTGCTTAATATATCCTTCGTAACTATCCTGTAAACATATTTACAATTATTATTGAATCAGCTAACAAAGAGCAAATTAACAAAAGGCATCGAGAACTATATGCAGGTTTAATTGTTAATTATACTACTTCAACTATTACGCTGTACTTGAACTATTAATCATATAATTATTCATATGTTGTATCTAAATTGACAATATGCAGAAAAAAGGAAATTAAGACCAAACAGTTATGAAGTCAGCCAAAAAAAGAAGAATCTCAGAGGTAGCAGTTCATCAGAAAAGGTATTTTTATTTTTTATACTTATATTTATCATTAGTATAATATTTATTTTTAGTAGAATTGTGCTAAAAAGTAAAATTGTACAGTTATTGATTTACATATCTTTACAATGGAAAAACATAGCTGAATTTGGTTCAAATTTGCAGGGTGCCAATGCAACTACTTTATCCACTGACTTTGCTACTATTGGCAATCAAGGTTTATTTGGACAAGAAATATGTAATAATTTTGATTATCATGAAATATGTAATAATTTTGATTATCGCCAGTGCAATCAATACATTATCATGAAATATGTAATAATTTTCTTTCTTATATTAATAACACTTGCTTTATTAATTAATATATAAGTACATGAATTGTGAAAGATATTTCTCCGTATCAATTATGTTGTTGATGCCATTTACATGAGATCAACTTTCTATATGTAATTTTTTATGTTGCAATATTTAACAGATTTTAGATAATACAATGATCAAATATTTTAAGTCAGGATGAACGAACTATGGTCCTTCCAAAAGTAGCTCCTTATTGTGGCGCTTATAAATTCTACCAAGAAACAACACAGTTTTGTTGTTCAGGCGGTGAAATTTCATTGGTTGAATTCGTACTTCCAGAACGCTTGGTGCAGCTGATTACTAGCAATGATGCAAAGTCAAAGAATTTTGAAAACATGATCAGGACATACAATAAGCGAATTTTGCATTGACTTCCAATAGGAATATCGACGGCGATATCAATGAGATCGAGGAATACATACGGTAAAGGTGTAAGGGCGGATCAGCATTTATTACTGATAATCTTATACCTCGAGGTCTTAGCGAATTTTCAGGCGTCAATTTTACTTTTATGATCAAGGCGTTAAATTCTCATCGTATGGCGGAATGGCCTAGATTAGACCAATTTGCCAGTAGAGTTGGTTAATCTAATGAAGCCAAACCCCTATTCTGAAATGCTAAGGCAAACATCTAAATTGGAAAATGTGGATCAATATCACATATTGATCAGAGCAGATCCAACATTAGATAAAAAAAGATATAACATGCCAACATCCACAGAGGTAGCAGGAATATGGACTGAAGATGAAACCGATAAATGTGATCATTCAGAATTTTTGGGAACAGTAGAGTATATATTAAATCTAGAAGGTTACAAGGTACAATATTATTATGGATGTTACGGCCCTCTTCAATATGTATTAATGTTCCAAATGGCGAAACGGGATGGCATGACAATATAGCTAGAGTTGGATGTTCGACCAGGAGAAAAACGAAAAATTTACACTCAAATTATACAAACAGCAATTCATTTGAGGACATAATAGTAGGAGAGGAGCAAGGTAACTGCTTACTTTACTTTTTAAAAGTTTTTATGAAAAATTCTAAGAAAATTTGTGTTAGTTATTAAGTATTGATAACTCATAGCTGATAACATTAACTATTATGTTTTTATGAAAAATTCTAAGAAAACTTGTGCTAGTTATTAAGTATTGATAACTGATAGCTGATAACATTAATTATCATCAGGTATATCGCACTCGATGTTCAGTGATATTTATCTTGATCATGACCCTTCATCTAGTGAAACTCGGAGGTCCAAACGCACTACTTGTTGGAAATCAGAGTATTTTGATTTTTATAATTATGGATTCACGACAAATTGTGTAACAATTAGATTTCTTTAGTTTTAGTTAAATGAGATTCACTGAAAGTAAGTGTTTAATAAATAGTAATTATAAATTCTTTAAAATGGGCTTCACGATAATACTCGGGGTTATCTTGGGATAGGTAGATCAAAATGCATATAGCAAATATATCATCCATGTGTCATTATATTATTATTATCTGACTAATATTATCTGACTGAGAAGGTCACTTAGCCTTGTCACGATGACGTTGAGTTATATTTCGTATATGAAATTAAATCGAGATTGATGAAATTGAGTTGATTGGGGAAATCAAAGAGATACTTAATCCCGAGTTTTACTTTGATAATGTAAAATCTTAATTGGATGAAATCAGATGATTCGTTATTTCAATTCACGGTTTAACGAGAGGAAGCAGTAGTAACTTGTTAAGTTACTTACTCGTTTTAGTAATAAGTTAGTTAATGGAGCAACGAGTTAGTATTTATCAACGATGAAATGAAAAGATGAAATGAAAAAATCACAGAATTTAATTTAAATTTTTACCTAAACATTCGGCGGTACATAGTCCTATAAAACTTTGGGTTTGAGTCAGTTTTTATTTCGAGTGTCTCTCCATTCACCGTAGATTCTATGAAGTCACGTCGACATTCCAAATTTCTTGGTGTGGACTAGCGAAGATATTTTACTTGAGGTCTTTGATTTCTCGGAGAATTTGTGAGGAGAAAGTTGCCACCATCCATTTGAGTATTGTAGGCACTACCCGTATTAAATACGTGTATGAATTACATTGTATATGTTTTTCGTAATTCGTTATTATACATTTATTCGATCTTGGTTGCATTTGTTTATTTTATTATGAACAGGTTGTGTAATTTTCCAATAGTGATATCAAAGCATGTTTAAGTTGTATAATTTCGATTACATTTTATATATAATTTGTTATATAAACACATTTTATATCAATTTTCATATTATATATTCTTGACCATGAATATATGTTATGAAAAATTGATTCATGAATAAATATTTATTCTATACAATTTTCAAGTTCATTATATTGTTAATTTTGATGATTTAAATTTAGATTTGTGTTTCATGAATTGAAAGAGTTTTTTAAAACATGTTTTGATTAAAATTTAAACGTTTTTATTGGATTATTTAAGTATCTCTGAAAAATTTCCGCAATTTTCTTACGCGTTCAGAGAGGGGCGAAGTATCTCACGAAAAATTTTATAATTTTCTGGATTGTTTAAGTGTCAAAAAATAATTTTGTAATTTTTGGAATGTTTATTGTATAATTAATTTTCGGTAAATTTTTTTTAAGAAATTACAATTGGAAAAGTTTAAGAAAATTGTGTGGAATGTCACGGTAAAAATTTCGAAATTTTGGATACGTTTAAGGCAATCGATTTTTTCCAAACATTTGAGAATTAAATAAAAAAAAGCGAATTTTTTGTGAAATGGAGTAGCGGCTACTCAAGGCGGTCCAGAGTGGCCAAAGCGGGGACGTTAAGCACCGTTGGTGATCTCTGAGGGCCGCACGGTGTCTGATGGCGATGGTATGTGGAACGACGGTGACCGTCGTCCGTCAGCGTTCTTCGTCAGTTTTTTGTACAAAACTACGACCCCTTTTTTAAAAAATTATTAATTTCGGTTTTTATTGTATTTATTATCATTTATTGCTATGATAATTTTAATTATCAATTTTAATGATAATAAGTTTAATTGATAATGCTTTCGTTATTTATCGCTTATAAATGTATTTATTTGAGGATATAATCGTAGTAACGATAATACAGTTAAAATATAAAATATGTTTAGATAAAAACTTGCTTAGTTTTATCTTATTATATTTATATGAAATGATTATTATGATAATTGGATTGTGCAATGAATTATTACGTTTAAAAATAATAATAAGTTCGGATATATGTTAATTGTTGGACAATTAATATATTAGGATGCTTCGATTGACGTTAGGGGTTATGATGAACTGCCCAGAGGCTAGCTGCATGAAAATACATATATTAATATGATGTTGGGTTAAACATAAATTAATATATTACTAATTTCGATCGAACTGGGGAATCATGTATGGCCAAAAAGCGAAGCTATAATATGATTACAACTTCCGAAGTTTAAAATATAACTGAATGAGAATATTGGAGCGAATTTCCAATTGTTGGAAATCAACCTTTAGTTTGGCTAAAGAGGATTAAATGATAGGGGTTCCGGAATCTTTCTTTTGTAGAATCATTATTGAATACGTAAACTTTCTGTGTCTTTTATTTTAGGGATAAGTGAGAGGTCTGAGAAGCAACCTACGCTTATTTTAATCATTGTTATTAGGAATAAGAGGAGAAGTTTTCTTGTGAAACTACAATATTTTAGTTATGTTAGATGGCTAAATTTAGGGCTCAAGTACTATATAAAAGCTGTGATTTAAATGAAATAAAACTTGCAGCAGTGCTTGGCTTTTTTGAAGTTGAGAATTCCTCACCCAGCAAATCAAGTCAGGCAGGTAGGTGAGAAATTCCCGTTACGGGTTTAATATTTTAAAGAGGTACAGTAAAAGGCTGTGGAGGGGTTCGTTCGTATGTTGGTGTGTGGACTTTTCTTTAGAGGCAGTCTGCATTCGTTGTTTAAGTCTCGAAGCATGTGTCCATTTCAGAGCTCACAGAAGAAGGTACACGCAGCTTATATGTTATTATTTTATTATGTCATTAGGAGATGTAGTTCTGATGTCTTTTTGTAATTGTTATTTTAATCAATGGCACGATATAATCTTTGAGGCGCAGGCTTCGAGGCAGGTGTTTGGGCAGAATATATGGTGAGGCCGAGGCAGGTAGGGCGATACAAGGGCCGTCCGATCTATTAACAAACGAGCGGGGACAGGGGCGGAGTCTCGAGGCAGGGCCTAACGGGCCTAAGCCTCTGTGCTGGTAGGCGGTTACGTTTTCCAATGGAGGCCATGTGCTGTGATCTCGGCCATTTATCATAGAAGTCACTTAGTGATGTTTGTGAATGGAGTTCGGCCGGATCTCAGAATTATCGGCCAAGTTAAATGCTTTGCTCCAGTCGTATCTTTATCTTTCACTATTTCCATTCTTGACGAGACGTGATACTTGTCGATGTCGGTTAAACTTCGAGCATCATTTCGAGGTTTTTTATCGAATACCAGAGGATTGTCGGGTTCTGCAGTTAATTCGCAGCAAACGAATGATAAACTAGCATAAACAAATGAGATGTATTAGTTTTTAGAAAATAGACATTAAATATTTTTTTTAAACACTCTTTGAGTATTTAGTCGAGCAGTGGATACTTATTTCAATGAAGTTATCAGTACACAATGATACTTGAATCCAACTCGATAAGCCTTGGGGTGGGTTGAACAAAGAGGGACATCAGATGGTGTTCATGTGATAGAATACTCATGAAGTTTGATCTAAAAAAGGATCATGAAAAATGGAGCTTCATGTTTGAACTTCAAGTCTCATGAATGAACTATATGAAAGTAGAAGTTGTCTCTACAATGATCAGCTGACTTCTGTTTACCATCTATTCGAAAAATGTTCTGCTAAAGGTCGATTTCAATCAGTGCAATTTTTTTTTTAAACATTTGAATTTTGACAAAAAAGGTTGAAAAGATGTTATTTTATTCAAAAAAAAAAATTAAAAATACATCTTAAAGAGATATTCGTTTTAGCCTGCTTGTTTAAATACATTAATCAGGTAATAGCAAGTTTTTAATTCTTCTTCCAATCCAAATAAATATACATATACTCCATCCCAAATATGTCTTCATCTTTTAAATTAATGGAGGAGCAAAGTTTAAAAATATAAATTAGGGGAGGCAAAATTGAAAAAGAAAAACAAATATAAACAAGTTACGATCCTCTTTAAATTTCGGTCAGAAAAGCTTGTCGGTCGATTCTTTTATGTTAATTACATGAAAATTGAAAGCAATCGTTTCGGTCCAGAATAGATATCTTATTGTAACCCCATCAAAAATACGTCATAATTTATTAAGAAATGGAGATGGGGAGGACAATATTTGAAAATAGAAATTAGGGAATGTAAAATTCAAAAAAGAAAGAAAAAATTCATGAGAAATCCAAAATGAAAACAACAAAAATAAACAATTATTGCCATTGCCATGTGTCAAACTTGGGACACTACATAATGAGCTCACTTCACCCACCAGCTGAGCTACATTCATATTTGCTAATTGAACATCTACCAGTTTATTGATCATCATATATAAGTTAATTTAAAAAAAAAAATCCGAGGCATGGATCCGCCTATGCTCCAGGTGCCAAGTGACCACAGTTCTTTAAATACGGAGTATTTGGGAACAGAAAGTCAAAAATCACATCCCATTTAGGATTCACAATGACGGATGATTGAATTGAAGATTTGAAATGGTCATTAATCGAAATAGAAATGTTTTTGTTAATGATTGTGTGAAGAAAGATGGATGTTCAATGATATAATCGTTGGGTGAGGGATACCTCAATAGAACGAGTTGTTGGGGACGTATATTTAGATGATTGTACTTTGGAGATATAAACATATAACGTAGTCTCAACACTGGTAGCTCATGAGAAAACTACAAATGGAATGAAGAAACTTTCTTGTTGTAGTTACAGAATATGCATCTCAAGTTTTGGATACTATCCCAACTATCAAGTTTTTCTTGCCCATTCCTCTACTCAGAATCGGACTCCACATTATTTCCCATGGCCTTGAGCCCTCTTGGTCTCTGCAGTAACACAAACACAGTTGTCAACTTATTAGTATACAATCCGAGCATTAACATGCCCCAATGCCTTAGCAAAGGCTCCCGTCTCAGCAGAGTAAGGGGTAGTGTTTTATCCAAAAACTGCAAATATTTCAACTCCATCAAAGTTAGGGGGGAAGTTTTTTCCAACAGATAGTTAACTAATTTGAAGCAATAAACATTCATGTAACTTTGGTTGTTATCAAAATATTCATATCATAAGCTACTACATGAGAAATAACATTGCATAAATAAGATAAGTACCTTCTTGGTGACCTTTTTCTCTCTAACCTCGTATCTTTCCAGTGATAGATCGCATAACCATGCACCAGGACTGATCAACTGCATTCGTAAGGTAGATAATGAGTAGGAGAAATCGTGTGTATCAATCTATTTGTCCGTGTAGAGTGCTATGATAATCATGAAATGCAAATTATCAATTTTTTAAAATAGGTTACGGAGATAGATTGTTCTTAATAATTGTGACAAGTTTTCAACTATTCTCCTATGCAATTCTACATCACCGGCCCTATGATGAATTGTCCAACTGATGCCATAAACCGAGTCCATTTTTGCTTAGTTGATAAACATTTTAAAAGCCTGGGCAATGACTCGTACGGTTACTACTACAAGTATTATCATAGCTAAAATCTTACATTCAATAAATAGACAAATTTGAATAAGCTTGAGGAATTAAAGGCTTACATTGACAGTACGCTGAATGATCTTAGATCTCTTCTTGGGTCTTTGAGGCAGCTTGGACCCTTTAAGGACCAAGAAATCTTCTTCCTTCTCCTTGTTTGTAAGAGCAATCTCAAACTTTGGAGGCCACGAGGCGACGATCATACCACTAGCTGATGTTGAGCCTCCATTTTTGCCATCATTTCCAGTCTCCGAGGATGGAGACCTACCACCTCTACTACTGTGATTGTTATCATTAATACTATTCTTATTACACCTACTACTATTATTGTTGGCCTGGTGGTTGTTGCCATTACTGAGGTGGTGGTTGTTGGCTCTCCTATCATGTGCACCTCCTCCTCTTTCTGGGGAAGCCAATCCCCTAACACCATTGCTTTGTGCTCTCATAGCAACTGAACTGTCAGAATTCCTATTATCACAAAACCACAAAGACCAACAAAAAATCATTAGCTTACATAAATTATAGACACGTGAATAAATGTAACGAAAAGATATTCCTTTTTGGGAATTAAAATTGACATTAACATGCTCCAACTCCCGCTTAGACGCGGTAAGGGGATTTGATATTATACAACCTTATCCGTGATAACAGGAGGATGTTTCCGAATTGAGAGTAAAGTACGATCCACCACTTTACAATAGATAATAAGCGTAGCTAGCGTACTGGACCATTTAATTAAATTCTAAAAAAAATTAAAAAAGTAATCTTGATTTGAGAAAAATATTTACCAAACTAGCCTT
Organism: Lithospermum erythrorhizon; assembly: GCA_019722365.1. Taxonomy (NCBI): domain Eukaryota; kingdom Viridiplantae; phylum Streptophyta; class Magnoliopsida; order Boraginales; family Boraginaceae; genus Lithospermum; species Lithospermum erythrorhizon. Next base: position 538,184 of record JADFUC010000294.1, read on the forward strand.
ATGGGGGGTGGAGTAGATCTATGATTTGGGGGTCGAATTGAAACTAGTACATCCTAACCACTATTTAGCGTAGAAAATGGAGGAATATATTAAAGGGGGTGAGTGATAAGGAAAAAGAGGAGGCTTGATTACTGGCAAGATCTAAGCCATTGATTTGAAGTTCCTAGAAATGGGGTTTTGTGTACGTGTCCTCAACTTTTGGAAAAATTAAAGATGCAATTTCTGCTTGTTCAAACAATTGCCCAAATGGCCCCTCAAATGGAGTAGAAGTCAGATTCAAGCAATAAATAAATAATGCATAGTGCTCATATATTAAATTCCATTAAAATGATACCCACCACTACCAATATTCTTCAAGTGTAATACTACCAAAATTAAAACATATATTAGGTTTTTAACTTTTAAACCAAACTTTGATCATGCCTAACTATTTTTTATTCTGTATCCTAATAAATATAAATTTCATATATTCATATTTGTTTTTAAAACATACTAGGATGAAAAGCAAAATCACATAAAAGTATGAAGCTTGAATAACATTGACATAAATCACATAAACATTCATGCAAACTTTATAGCCAAAATAGAGTAATAATCTCAAAATAAAATTACTTTTCTTGATCTAAGTTTAATACCACAATTATCTCATCTAGTTTAGTCACATCTGGACCACTACTCTCATCTCATCCAATCTGGGCCACACTATTTCATCACTAGTAGTCATAATAAACAAAAATCATAGGTATTCAAACTGTCCACACCACTCCTTCACTTCAAACATTAGATCTCAAATTAATTAAAAAAAAAATCAATTTTGAATCTAAATTAATTCACAATAAAAAAATTATGTTCAAAATTTTGTCATGTAAATACTTGGCATGTACCCATCTTCAGAAAAATCTAAATCTGACATAGATAAATTATTTATTCAACATTGAATTATCTATTTATTAAGAAAAACTCTAATAAAACTACAATTATTGTACCTCAAAACCAAACAAGGCTGAAGAATCACTCATCCAGATAAGATAATTATCTCAATTATTGCTAGAATTTTTTCTAGTTTCCTCCACAAACAAATGTCAAAAATCTGAATTGCAAAATCAAGTCTTATCAAAAGACTTTGATTGAACAAAACGATGGAGGTCTTTCTTGGAGTAACTTAGCTTTGGTTGGTGAGTAGCTATTCACTTTACTCTTTTATTGCTCAAAATTTTAATCAATTCACACAACTCTATTTGAATTTAAAAATACTGTCGTTTAATATATTTTTCACATAATATTATTCATATTAAAAAATATTTATAATCAAAATTAAAAAATTTCCCATCAAAATTAAAAAATGAACAAATAAATGTAGGTAATATGTGTAAAAATTATTTCACAATGTTCAAAATTACCAAATTTTGTTACTTTTTCAAATGACATACTTAATTTTGATTCTGATTCGAATCATGATAAAAACAAATCAGATCGAAAACACTAGATTTCGGTATATATTTCACAAAATACTATACCAGACACACAAATCTATTGAATTTCAAAATTAAAAAATCCAACCATCGAAATTCAAAATTCGACAATCTTTTAGGGCGAATCGAGCAATTTAGTTTCTCAGATCCAAAAAAAATGAATTAATTAGCAGATGAAGAGATTGAACGATTGAAGTAAAAGTACCTGAGAATCCGATGAGGCGGCGACGCCGAGGGTCGTTGACGGAGATTTATATAACCGTTTTTATTTATTCCTTCTTCACATATACTGCTTCTATTAATATTATTATTATTATTACTATTGATTCTACTACTATTAACTCGGCTCGAAACTCGCTGAACCGGGGAATCTGAACCGCTTTTGTTATTATTATTATTCCGGCCCGGTTTATTATCAACCTTCTTCATGCATCTCGGCCGTTTCCGGTTTCCCCACTGCAACACCAACTCTGACGCCTCCTCCGCCGCCGCAGAAGGCGGCGCTCTGGTTTCGCCGCCGTGGTAATTCTTGTCCATATCTAATTCAAAAAAATTAAATAAAATCAATTAAATTAGTAAACAACTGAAAATTTTCAGAAAAAATGAAATTTAAGTAGGAAAATGATTTTTTTTAATATACAATATAAAACAATTAATTTTGACACATTTGTTTTGCAAAATTAGGAAAAATATTTGGAAGAAGCCAATTTGGATTAGGATTTAAGGAAAAAAATTAACAAAAATTGATTTAGTATGATATATCACATACCTAAAAACACACTCTCAATTGAAAATTGAATTTCTTCAATAAAAAAATGAATAAATCTTCAAAAGAATTGTTGAAATAAGTCAACCAAAGCTCCAATTCAGCTGGAAATTGAACAATAACTGCAGAAAAAAATTGATAAAATTCTGATTAGCAAATCAGAACTATTATAATATACTGATAAATTTATACAAAATAATATCCATAACAATAATATTGTGAATTTGAGATCAGATATATGAATCTGAAGCTTTATTCAACGCATACAAGATCTTTGATGAATTTCAATCAATCTTCAAAATTCGAAATTCTTCTTCAAAAAAGTTCCAGAAACACCTGAAATCAAAATAAACCCAGAATTAATCACAGATTTATAACAATTACATATATAAATCAAACCAAAACGAAATGCAATATATACCTATTAGCTGAAAAACTTGAAGCTCAAACTTCAATAGCAAACTCCAATTATTGATGAACAAGAAAAAAAAAAGGTGAGAAAATATGATAACAATGCTTGATAATAATCGAAAATTTGGAGACTAAAGGATCCAAGTAAAAAAAACACTAAATCTCTTGAACAAAGTCATCGAATATATGAATACTAATTACAAAATTATAGCAACGAGATATTACTCGCAACTATGAAGTTCGGATTTAGAAAAAAAATTATCGAAATTATAGAAACGAGATATTACTGGTAATAACGAAGTTCGTGTTTGAAGAATAATTAGGAAGGTTAGATCTTTAGCATTTTGACTTACTAATTGTTTGATAATAAAATGAATATTTGGAATTATTTATAAATTTATTGAAGAAAAAACTGAGAGAATTTGGAAAATAATTGATACATAGAGAGCTTCAAGAGTGGCTTTGTTATATACATGCTTATTAAGATGGAGAAGTGAATCTTAGCCGTTGAATTAATAATGGACGGATCAGATTTGTTCTTTTTCTGTAATATTATTATGAGTATTGGTACGGCGTTATCACGGTTTTTTAATACGGCGTTTTTGTGCATTGAGGAGTTGTACGGTTGAATAATATGAGTTGACGCCGTCACGTTAACTGGCGGAGATTTTCGATGTTGGCTTGGTGTTTGACTAGATTTATGTCTAGAGTTGTGCATGAGTCGGGCGGAGGTTTTAGATGTCCTTTGTGTTAAATTAGTGTTAAACTAGAGTTCTATCTAGAGTTGTGGATGAGTCGGGCAGAAGTTTTCAATGTGTTTGTGTTAAACTAGAGTTCTATCTAGAGCCGTGCATGAGTCGGGTGGAGGTTTTCGATGCCGTTTGTGTTAGATTTTAGATTTGAGCTAAACTAGAGTTCTATCGGAGTTGTGCATGAGTCGAGCTAGAGCGAATGGCTCACTTGGCCTCAACTGATATATTTTTAATAAATAATGTGTATTAATAATATCTATAAGTGCATAAATAATCAAACTTTTCCAAGACAAATACTCAAACGAGTGTAAAATTTGAATATGCGAAAATCCCACATGAATATTCTACTGTGGGATTGATAATCCGCTATTTGTTATCAGATCGGAACGGATCGAGTCAAATTGAGAATTCATATAGAATAAGATCAAAGCGAGTCGAACCTTGCTTGAGTCAAACCATGATCATATAATGGATTGAGTTAAGATAAACGCAATAAAATTTTGTTACTCGTTTAAATATCTACCTTGTACCGATATAATCGAATAAGCCCTTCCAATATTATTTATGGGGCATGACTTGGAGCCTTTGCAACATCTTACTGGTACTCTATACGACCATACGAGCCACTTTATTGTTATTTTTACACATATAAGTGACTTTAGCATAATAAACGAATACAATAGTTTCCTAGTAAGCATACTGAAATAACCGATGTTAGATTGAAAATCAACTGGAGCTCAGAGGCAGGTTGGTTTGTTTCAATCTTGCAATCACCTTTATGAAATCATTCTACCAAATTCTAAGCTAAAGGAATGGTTACATAGAAAAGAAAAGGAACAATCCTGCTAAACCAAATCTTCCATTCAATAATGCAATAACAAGTCGAATTGTGAAGATTATTCATTCACTGATCCCAACTACAAATTCTTCGTCTTGAAGAAAATTATTGAAGAGCTTATTATTTGTTTACATCCATTGATTACTCGAAATCTTGATCATTGGATCATTAATTGACTGGCTGACATGGAATTACCATGCAAATGTGGAAAGTTTTGTATTGTTGATTTCATCCCATGCATTCCGGTCTACCATCTTAAGTGTTCAGGTTCAACAATGCATTCAACAAAGAATAACATCTCTACGTCTCCACTGCAGCCTTTTTAAGGAAGTTTTTTCGATTCTATATTATGCAATTTATTTTGAGTTTATTTAATTTTATTTCAAGTTTATCTGGTTTTACCTCGACCTTTTGTGTATTGATTTCGAACTAAATATTCTCAAACTTTTCTCGAACCGATTAAAAACCAAATTTCATATTCGATTTTAGAACAAGTCGATTCTTCTATTTTCTAATCAACCGATTTTGTAGAAATCCAATTCGAATCGACTCGTTAAGAGCCTAATCGAAACGGATCCAAGGAAACCAGATTTGAGCATGTGGGTTAGTTGGTTAGGTGTAATTGAAAGTATGATTTAATTGTAAAACAGGTGCCACCATCTTCCTTGATAAACATTCGACCACGTCACTAATACTCTCTTTATTTTTTTAATGATCGTTTTAGCCATTTACACATGGATTAAGGAAAATAAAAAATAGTCAAAAAATAAATTGAAAATGTAAATTGACAATTAATTGAAACAATATCATTGGTTGGTTGTTAATTTAAAATAAAAAGTAGGCAAAAAATAAATTGAAAAAAAGTGTTATTTATTTATTATCTTTAAGCGACATTAAAAAAATAAATTTATTTAGTAAGCGACGGTAAAAAGAAAATGGAGGTATTCACCAAAGCCTTGGGACGTAGATTCAATAGATAAAAAGCTAGAATGTTAAGTTTGAAGTCTGCCATTTCGCCGTTTTAGTGTGGGTTCGACTCATGGGAAGCGTACTAAAACATTAAGCTAAGCCGTGGTATATTGGTATCCAGCAGGTCTGATTTGTTATACATAGCGCCCAAATAGTGATTTTGTGTGTGAAATTCTTATGTCTTACCTGACCCCACAAATTAATGGTGATTGAGTAAGTTTGATTAAGAGCGAAAACGATCATTTTATTTCCGCCACAAATTCCAGCGATACGGTGTGTATATTGTTTCGTAATGGGATCTCGAGTATCACTTTATCTTTATGTTTGGATTGGGATGAATCGAAGGATAGGAAGAATTATAGGAGGAATGAAAATAATAGAAAAAGATGAGGAATAATGAATTTTCCTAGAAAAATTAATCAAATAATTAATAAATTATCCTGATAAACAAACCGTGACAATTTCGACTTTAATTTTACCTAAAAACCCTTTAATTTATAGTATCATATTCTCTTTTATTTTCTTCAAAATACCTTTCTGCTTCAAACATTTTACATACAAAAGTCAACAATTTCACAAAAATTGGGAAACTTTATAGAGAAGCCATGGATTTCTCAACAAGCTCTCGTCTTCTTTCTTGTCCCAAAATACCCAACTCAGTTCATCATTATTCTACAACAAATTATTTTTTGTAAGTTTTTTTTTTTACAAGATTATATCTCAATTTTGGATCATATATTGATAATATTATTGGGTTTTGGTAAATAACTGTAAAGTTGGATTCTTTATGTATATGTGTTTGTTAATCATGAGATGGACCTGTCATTTTTAGTTGATTTAGTAATGGACTTGTGTTTTTATTTTTATATTGTCATAAAAGATCGTCGCGTTTAATTTTAATGAGTTTTAAATATCAAAAGATCGTCGCATTTACAATTTTAATGAGTTTAAATATCGATATGTAGTATTTTAAACGTAGTTCTTATTAATATAAAATAAGTTTACTATTAACTTGATAATATCAGTATAGTTTCTTATTAAGCGATAATTTTGATTAGTCGAAAGTTTTAGATGTCAATCGATATAGATTTGTCGTCGATATCGTAAAGTTTGTTAATCTTGACCATCAAAAGGCAAATGGCAAATGTGAAAATCTTTTAGGGATGGAGATAGTATCATTTATTGGCAAGATTATAGCTCAATTTTGGATTATGTATTGATAATATTATTGGGTTTTTGATGAATAACTATAAAGTTGGATTCTTGATGTGTTTGTGTTTGTTAATCATGTGATCAGCAGCATGTTATAGTTGATTTAGTACTGAAAAGTTGAATTTTTTATTTTTTTTCTTGTTGTTGCTAAATTAAAATTTATTGCTTCTTCTTGTTATTGAGAGAAGTTGGATTCTTTATGTATCTGGTAATCCATGCTTGGTAATCATCCTAAATTAGAGAAATGAAATGAATATGGTTCTTGGTATTTTCCTATAGACTCCTTCAGCCTAGTGCGTCTGACTTATGTACGTTATGTAGAGCGTTTCAGGAAACTTAGGGCCCTTCTTGTTTCTGGTTCAATGATCAATGTGATCACTTTATTTTTCGATTCGTCTTTCAGGTTGTGTCCTAAGTTGAAAACTCCAAAAGCAAATAACTACATCATACTTGAAGGAAGACATAATTCTTTGCTTTCCTCATGCAAAGCTTCTGTCATTCAGTGTTCTGATTCTGTTGATAAATGCTGCAATGTAACTCCATTATTATCAGCTAATCGTCGATTGAGGAAACCTGATCCTGTTGGGAAAATATACAATTCTGCTGATGTGTGCACATTTACTGAGACCGCCTCTAAATCCGCTTCACATGTCACGGAGGATAGGATCGGGGTGCTCCTTTTGAATCTTGGTGGACCCGACACACTTAATGATGTTCAGCCATTCCTATACAATCTATTTGCTGATCCTGTATGCCATTCGTAACTTCTCTTCTCTATGGCATATGTGGTATTACACTTGCAATTGGCATTGTCTTAATGTGTAGTTTCTGAAACAGGATATCATACGTCTTCCCAGATTGTTCAAGTTTCTCCAGCGCCCATTGGCTCAGCTGATTTCAGTTCTCAGAGCACCCAAGAGCAAGGAAGGCTATGCTTCCATTGGAGGTGGTTCTCCTCTGCGTAAAATAACAGATGAGCAGGTACACCTGTGGCAAGGTTGTTATATACGGAGTATTAATTTATTTACGTAACTGTATATATTTTTAAAAAATTATTTAACAATGACACTGTTACTTGTTTCTTCCAAGTCTTTTACAATGGGATTTCTTGGCTGCAGGCAGATGCACTAAAAATGGCTCTGGAAGCAAAGGATGTTCCTGCAAATGTATATGTTGCTATGCGGTACTGGCACCCATTTACGGAGGAAGCTGTTCAGCAGGCAAGTATCATAAAATGAGGTTCATCTACTTTATGTGTCATATAAAGTATCCAACCATTTAACACATTCCTTTGTATATGCTGGTCCTAATAACTCATAAACATCTAAAGAACAATCTTCATTCACACGTCTCTATCAAATTTTATGCCTTCCAATTTTGATCGCAGGTGGTTGTGACTGGACTGTCATAATCATATGATTATCAGTTTCCTTTGGTCCCTTATCACAGGGAATTGAGGCTATGTGGTGTATTTGACCCCTTATTATACACACAACATATTAGAAAGTTTTCTAGTGATAACCAGTAGTGTCATACTGTAATTTTAATTTTTCTCTTTTTTTTTTCTTTTGCAGATAAAGAGAGATAAAATTACGAAGCTCGTGGTTCTCCCATTGTATCCGCAATATTCTATCTCGACTACTGGCTCTAGCATCCGTGTTCTTCAAAGCCTATTCAGGTGGTTTAGTTTTGACAATACGTAAATAGAATGTTAGGACTCTTCAATTGTGATTATTGAGAAATAGATATGCTGAACTTCGTGCCATTTGGCAGAGAGGACATGCATTTGTCTGGAATACTCGTTGCTGTGATACAGTCTTGGTATCAGCGTGAAGGTTATATAAAGTCGATGGCTGATTTGATTGAGAAAGAATTGCAACATTTTCCCATTCCTGAAGAGGTCAGTTAATCCAATTCTACATAATATTCTATCTACTTCAGTCTATGTGTCCTCGTGTATCAGTTATTAAATTGTTTTGTGGTTTTTGATACAGGCCATGATATTCTTTAGCGCGCATGGTGTACCAGTAAGTTATATTAAAAATGCAGGCGATCCATACAAAGATCAGATGGAGGAATGCATCTCTTTGATTATGCAAGAACTGAAGTCAAGAGGAACTAACAATGTTCATACTTTGGCCTACCAGGTTGGACCAGTGTTTCTCATTTCTTATTTACTGATGACTTGGGGATTGTCAATCTATTTTCCTTATTATCTTTGTTAAACTCTCCTGGTCATGAACTTGACTTCCAGATTTTCAAATATAACATCTAATTTTTCTTTTGCTTGCCAGAGTCGAGTGGGGCCTGTCGAATGGTTGAAACCATATACTGACAAAGTTCTTGTGGAGCTTGGGCAACAAGGAGTGAAGTCTCTCTTGGCGGTGCCAATTAGGTATGCCTTCGTTGTCTAAGTATCTATAATCTACCATGCTCTTTAGGAACTTTCAGTTGACCTATATTTTTTCACTCATTTCTTCCTTAATGCTATGTCATCAATTTTTACCTGTATATCAAGTGATTTGCTTTTTTTTAACTGTTGGTTTCTGCGATTCCAGCTTTGTCAGTGAACATATAGAAACATTAGAAGAGATTGATATGGAATACAAAGAACTGGCAATTGAATCGGGCATAGAAAATTGGGGTCGAGTACCAGCTCTGAATTGCACCTCTTCATTCATCACTGATCTGGCAGATGCAGTGATCGAAGCTCTACCTTCAGCAGTGTCGATGTCTTCTACTAGTACATCTGGCGATAATGAGAATGATAATGTGTTTGAATATGCAATAAAAATGCTTTTTGGTTCAGTCTTGGCTTTTTTTCTGCTCTTATCACCAAAAATGAAGTCAGCATTCAGACGTCGTCTCTAGAAGCTTTGCGGGATTCTGAAGGCTGCTTATATGATACAGAATATTTGCTACCAGATGTTGATTGATTTTGGAGCAAAACTGATGCTACTTAGTAATCAGATGTTTATCAAATGTTCTCTTTTTATGGATGCATGAATACCATCTTAGTAAAATATTGTGCAAGGTAAACATTAATATAAAGACCAAACACAAAATTAAACATCCTCAACCATTATGAAACACATGAAGTACCAGGGCACAATTATACAAATAAACTGCATACCCTATATAAATCCAACCGAAGAAAGTACAGATTGTTATTTGACTTAATAAACCGAAAATTCAGCTCTTAGATTAATCAACTTTCAGATGAGGTTTTGGCGGGCTGGGTTGGCTGCGATGAACTGCTATCACCATAAGCAGGAGGCTGGGAATAACCCCCACCATAAGCGGAGTTGTACGGTGGCTGTTGGCCGTAGCTTTGTTGAGCTACAGCTGGTGCACCATAAGGTGGAGCGGCATACCCTGGCTGTGCTGTTGGAGCACCATACGAAGCTGGTGGTCGCTGTCCATTGGCATCAGGCTGAGCATAACCAGATTGAGCAGGTGAAGGATATGCTGGGGCAGATTGAGAGTATCCTCCTTGGGCACTGGGCGACTGTTGTGGCTGACCATAAGGAGCCTGACTGACTGGTGCCTTTTGCGCCTGAGGTGTCCCATAACCGGCTCCATACCCCGCGGGTGGCTGGGATCCATAAGCAGCTTGAGATGATGGTGGCATAGCATACCCTGTGGCACCTTGGGATGGATAACTGGGATTAGGGCTGGGCTGCTGACCAGCGACATAACCTTGCTGACCTGTGGTCGCTGACTGGGCAGGTTGGGGAGTCTGATTAACATCTCCCTGACTGCCATATGAGGCAGTGCCATCAGGTGTTGGGTTGGATGCATTACCATATCCTGAAGCTGAATTATAGCCCTGTTGGTCATAACCACCAGAGTTAGCTTGGGACCCATAATAAGATTGAGCGGGAGCAGCAGGATACCCCCCATAACCATCTTGACCATAACCCTGCGCTTGGCTGTAACCTGATGCTGGCGCCTGACCATAACCATAAGAAGCATTTTCTGTAGGTGCACCAGGGCCTCCAGAAGCTTGCTGGTGCTGAGCTGGTGCCTGTTGGCTGTAGTAGTCATAGCCAGCTGCTCCCTGACTTGTTTGTTGATTTTGTGGTGCACTGGCCTGATCCCAACCAGCCCCATAGCCACCAGTTGTGGGCTGAGGATAACCCGAGTATGCAGTTTGACCGGTGTTATACTGAGGATTTTGTCCAGGGTAAGCACCAGGTTGCATGTACCCATATCCAGGTTGTTGCATAGGCGCACCACCACCTTGACCCCAACTAGTAGGTGGTCGAGCTTGATAGCCTTGCTGAGAATAACCACCCATTGGTGGGTTTCTAAGACGATTCTGCATCAAATTGTTATCTTAAGTTAACAAACAAACCAACACATACAGGAACAGGAAATAACACATACAATATACCAGATAGTTTGAAACAAAAACACAATAGCAGAGCTGCAAGAACATCATTCAACATCACATGTGCAAAAATAGGAATAAACAATTTAAGACACCGGCATACCGTACTGGATTGGTTGTAATTGATTAACTCCTGCAGAAGCCCATCTTCACCCTATCCGAAGTAAAGGGTACAGAAGCAAATGGCAAACTAAAGAGGTTCTAGATATACATGAAGACTGTACAAGGCCATTGCCATATAGCATTGCATATAACAATAAATCCATTCAATAGAAATGAATAGTGGGTGCATCATATTGGCAATCTAATAACTTACTGAGTTGATTTTAGCAGAAATAACATCCTAATATTGTGATGTTACAAAATAAATCCTGATCTTAAAGTATCTTAATTTTTTAGCAAGATAAATCCCATGATGTCCAAACAGTCACATCACCTCCTATCAGATTGAGAGTTCAGAGTCATACCAGAAGAATGACGGAACACCAACACAAATGGGTCCATGTTGGTGTTATAAAAAAGGCCAATACTCTCACTATCCTACATTTCCCAATAAGAAAATCAGTGATGAGATACATCAGCAATCCAGATAACATTATTATTTAATTCAGGGACCTAAAAATCTAATCAACTATAACGGCATAACTACTCAATTACAATCCTCAAAACTGTTAAAAGCTCTTATGCTTTGCTAATTACCTTGTTGGATTGCTCATGATGACCTGTCTCACAAGAAATAATATTCCAAATATCCGCAAATGCAACATTCAAGTCCAATATAAAATATACAGGTATAAAGCCACAATATCAGCCACCTATTGTCAACATATATGATAACAATACCTTCCCCAGGCCTGACTACTAATACATTCTAAAATGAGTAGAATTTTTTTTTAATCTTACATACTATATAACTCATTGCAGAAGGAACTTATAAGAAAGGGAAGGGCAGATGATTGTGAAGTTGCTCCCGATCCTGCGTAAACAGTATGTAGTATAGAGGTCGCATGGAACAAGACAAGGAAAGAAGTTCTATCCATCATAAATATCAGAAGTTATCTTAGAAACAGAGGAGCATATGCCCATCTTCAGTTAGTAAGCATAGTGACTCAGCGACCTATTACTCATGAGAGAGCTGTACACAGAGCAAGATGAGCTAAGGAAACAGTTCTAGTTGCAATTCATCAAAACTTGTGTATATTGAATAGAACAACCCGATGGAAGTGCAACACAAAATCAAAGACGAGCCCTTTCTATTTTACGATAATCAGTGACTAGGAACATCAGAGAATTTGGAGAGCATTGTGTTAAGTAAAGTAGACGTGTGTAGATAGTTTATAAGCACAAATATAAATTTGTTAGCGCATCCTGATATTTACTAGAGTCGTACATTTATAATCTAAAGCTAACAACCCAACACACACAAAAATCATTAAAAGAAAACCCATCTCCGTAAACATCTTAAGCAACACACAAATACTCTAACGAGTGACTATTCAACAATACATAACTTACCTCACTAATAACTTCATTCACCATTTGTTTTGCAGCTTCAATCTGGTCACTAGTGCCATCAATTTGGCATGTCCTCTCAGTTCTAGTATCGCCAGGGGGCAAATGCAAAGGTATAACCTATATAATCATAGGGGGAAAAAGACTCAAAGAGCAACAAAGGTACAAATAAAGACCTTTTCCATACAACAGTGGAAACAAGTCAAGAAATGATGATTATCAATAGAGGACAATAAATTGATAAGTTCGAAGAAGAATGTGGAAATACCTGAATACGGGCACCTGTTGTTGCTTGCATTGTTTTTATGGTTTCTCCTCCCTTACCAATAACAAGACCAACCTGCAGAATAGTGATAAAGCTAATCCACACAGAAGTATGAAAGAAAAAAATCCTTTGAGAACGCCGGACATTTGCCAGCAACTACCTTGTTGTTGGGGATCATCATAACAAACTGCTCAGCTCCTCCAGATTGCTGCCCAATTATCCTACGAGAAACTAGGCCAGACCCACCTGCATCAGCCTCATAAAGAACTACAGTTATTACCAGCTAACTAAGAATAAAATTCAACATGGTAGAAAGACCATATATTTGACAAAACACCAAATACCTAATAATATCATAAATCTAAATTACGACATTTCAAAATAAAAAAAGGTATCAATTACCTAATAACTACATAAATCTATATTATGGTTTTCCAAAACATTATGTATGAAACATAGAACTCTCTGTATGTTCAGTAAACAAACCAATACCTCAGAAAGAACATCATTGATCAACTGCTCAGCCTTTGCAATCTGCTCAGGAGTACCAGTGAGCTCAACGCCTCTGGACTGAGAATGAGGATCAGCATCCATATCTCTCGTGACCTGAATCTTTGCTCCAGATTGCAATTGAAGATACTTAATAGTCTCCCCACCTTTACCGATGATAACACCAACCCTGCCATTTGGTATCTCAATCCTCTTATTCGGAGCCCCATATCCATATGAGGCAGTCATTGGCGGGGTAGCACCACCACTGAAAGACTTCAGTCCCGCATCTGCATATATCCAAAATATATCAACTTAACACATCATCTCAAACAGTAAGAAAACAGTCCTCATAATTACCTAAAAGTAACCGAGTGTTTGTATAAAATATTTGATAGATGAGTTTTTAAGTCAAGTATTTGCAGAGTGTTTGTATAAAATATTTGGTTAAAGTGTATCAAATTACAATATTTTATCTTACTATAATAAGCTTGATTCAAATTAAAGTTACGAGTGTTAGTTAAACTATAAAGTAAGCTAATTTGACCATTGAAAAACAAAGGAAAATTATAATTTCAACAACATAAGCTAATTTTTAAACTGATTCATGCATATATGATCTAATTGAATCAACATGAACCAAACTATATATTCTGATGAACAAAAACGCACAAAACGTCAAAAAATCAATCAAACAAACTCGTAAAACCCGTATAATTAACATTTTACCTTCATTGGAATCACCGTTATCGAGACGAGGTCGTTTAACCTCCGCGGCGTTGAACAGCCTGGCAGCGATCTCCTGCGCCCTCTGCTTCGCCAGCTGGATATCGTCCATCGGGGCCGGCGGGGATTGGGAGGAGAAGCCGGTGGCGCGGCGTGGTCCGCCGCCGCCAGGAGAGGGAGAGTTTTCGTCGTACTTGCGCTTGTTGGTTGCGGAGTCGGAGGTGTATTGGAGTTCTTCTGCCATTTGAGGAGGGGGTGGGGAACCCCTAGATTGAAATGGGTGGAGGTGAAGAGAGGATGATTTGTTGGTTGGGGTATTTAGAGACCATGTCTAGTTTGGTAAAGCTCGTTTCCAGGTGCAGCTGGACCGGTTTTTTGGTTGGAAAGAAATGGTTTAATTTGGTTTTCGATTTTCTCAATTAATGATGCGAATCCGTCCAATAGTTGTCTAAATTTAAAACGGAGTTGAATCATACTGAACCTTGAGAAACTCAAAGATGTTTCGTGAAAAACTCGAAGTTTGGTTTGATCTCAAGGCCGACAATTTAGTTTCAAGTAGTTCAAATGAAGAAACTCATGTTCGGCTTGATATCAGAATTCAAACAATTTAGCTACATCTGCTGGTTCCATCAGAAAAAATCCCAACTGATTTGATATGGTACCTAGACAATTTAGTTACATTTGTTGGGAAAAAAACTCAAGATGTTTCGATTAAAAAAACTCGAGCTTTGTTTGAACTCGTATGTAGACAATCTAGCTTCGTCGATTCAAATGAAAGAAACTCAAGTTCAGTATGATATCGTACCTTAACAATTTAGCTACATTCCTTGGTTCGATTAAAAAAATCTCAAGTTCGATTTCATATCATACCTAATTTAGTTATGGTCTTTGGTTCGGTTAAAAAAAGCTCGAGTTTGGTTTGGTCTCGTACGTAGACAATTTAGTTAAGTTTGTTGGTTTGGTTGAGAAAAACTCAAGTTCGGTTTGATCTCGTACCCAAACAACTTACCTATGTTCGTCAGTTCGGTTAAATCGAGTTCAGTTTAATCTTGTACCTAGACAGTTTAGCTAGGCTCATTTTGATTTTATGTTCGTTGAAACTCAGATTTGAAAAGTAACAAGTGACATGATATTGTTTCATTGGTTTCAAACTGAATGGAGGAACATATTTAATGGAAACATCAAAAAATTATCGGCAACATTAATCCATATGGTATACATCTTTATCACACTGAATATCAAATGAAACATTTGGAGATGACACAAAAACATATATAGTTCATGCAAGCATTTCATAAACAGATCCACCCTGCTGCTGCACATAAGTTAATTGGGAAAACTCTTCCCCCACTTGATTTATTTGCTACAATACTGCAGATAATACTATTGATTCCTCACTTAGTCCACCACATGAGGAAATCCTTGCGCCTGTTTATCTTCTTCTGTAATTGAAGAAGTCCATAAAGAAGAGCCTCGGCAGTGGGAGGACAACCAGGGACGTAAATATCAACAGGGACAATACGATCGCAACCTCGAACAACTGAGTACGAGTAATGGTAGTATCCACCACCGTTTGCACAGCTTCCCATGGATATGACCCACCTAGGCTCAGGCATTTGGTCATAGACTCTGCAAGTAGATTTTCGTTTAATGATGGAGTACATAAATATAACTACAACCAAGCAAACCATATAACAGGACTAAACAGCATTTAGCAGCTCATAACATCATTCTCACTATTCTTGGCGACAAAGAACCACGAATAAGGAAATTTCAAAGATCAGAAATGATGGAGCACCCTTCTACCCATTATACCATCATTCTATCGTGTTTTTGTATGGAAACAAAACTAGTCAGTTTGGTAAATCCCAGTTCGTCAATTGCATTTGTTCTATTAATTCTAAAGTTGTTCACAACCTAGGAGCAAAATAACCTCCGACTAGAAATAAAAAATTCAATGCACCATGAGAAACTAGAACCCATACAATTTCTTAGAACTCATTACACTATGCCACATCCACAATTCATCATAGTTTACACACTCAAATAGCCTTTAACTAGAAATGGAAAATCCATTCAAATTGAGAAACTACGTACCCCCAATTCCTTATAACTCGATGCATATTTCCATCCATCCCCAATCCGCACCTCCAATATTCATAAGTTTCAAGGCCCGAATCAACTTAAACAGGTGGCATTGTAACACATAAAACAAAGTTTCCTTAGTAAATTCAGGTACATCTGTTAACAGGGTGTCCCCTCTCAAGAACTACGTCAGTTGAGCTACATAAGCCCTAATCTACATAATCGCAAACTAGCAGACTAAAGAACACATCTATCCAAAAAACCACCTAATTGACACAAAATTCTACACAAAATCCCCCGCAAACATAAAACTGGTGTGCATTCCATGCACTACCTCCACCCTAAAAAGGTCGGCTAGTTTCATTTTCAATTGTCAAAATTAACAAACTTGCCTTAATTGCCAAATACTATACAATACACACAAAAACATCTGAATTCAAATATTTAAAAAATCGACCATCAAAAGTCAAAACTAGACAATCTTCAAGGACGAATTAATTAACCATCAAAAGTCAAAACTAGACAATCTTCAGGGACGAATTAATTAACCATCAAAACTCAAAACTAGACAATCTTCACGTTGAAATGCTATATTTTCCTATATTTTCACTTATTAAACAAATATATATATCCGACTTCAAAATAAACGAATAAAAAGTCAAAACTAGAGGAGGAATTTATAATCATACTTGCGAAGAGCAGGAGCCATCTTATTAGTAAGAGTCCCGGCAACGATCATACAATCGGACTGTCTCGGGCTGGGCCTAAAAATAATCCCGAAGCGATCCAAATCATACCGGGCCGCGCCCGTATGCATCATCTCGACTGCGCAACAAGCAAGCCCGAAAGTCATGGGCCAAATAGAGCCAGTACGGGCCCAGTTCATTAAGTCATCCACCTTCGATATCACGTACTCCGCTGACTTTGATAGCCCTGGTGGAGGGGGGAGGTGGAGGGCGGTGGCGAGGGGATGTGTGTGGTGGGGGCGGCGGAGGAGAAGGTGGAGAGTGAGATAAGGAGGAGTATGGTGAAACGAGATGTCGTTTTGGTGAAAATGTTGTGTTTCGAGCTAGAGAGACATTTGGGTTGGGGAGAGGGGGTATTGCGGAGGGGTGATTTGGGAAATGGAATGAGCGGTTCGGTTGATTTGATTCATAGAGGGGCTACTAGAGCTAAAGGGGGAAATGATTATTGCACCCTATATTTGTTAGTGTAGGGTTTTGGCAGTTTTATTTAGGGACAAAATAGTTATTTTATAATATTTTAATATTATTTGTGTGATTTAGTCTGACTCGTGTTTGGCTAAGCTTATTTTTTGCCAAAATCAACTTAAAAGTTTATGGCGAACAGATACTTTATACTATCGCTGCAGTTTCTATGCTGCCCTCGAACTATCGCTTGCTTCTGCCGCCATCTGTTTTTATCGCTTCGCATTTGGCCTCTAAATTACAACAAAAACACATTTGCAGACAAAATGATTATTTTTTCCCAACACTAAAACAAAGGCAGGGCACATTTTTACATAATCAAACTGTAACCCCGCACCTAGTCTTTTAACACACCAACTCTACCCCTCCCCCATACTTACCCCACCCCACCCTCCCACCCCCATCCCCTATCTCTCTCTTTTTTTTTTCTTTTTTAACACATCCCACCCCTACTTCGTTGGAAATTAACGGTAATCGATTCCCTTTATTACGCCTGTCATGACAATCACAGATCAATTCATTTCACCGTCAAGTTAACGCGACATCGAACTTCAATGCTCAATCTTTAGTAACCAGATATTACTGGCCATGGCTCTCACGATAATTTGGCGGGTCAGCGAGTTTATCGCTAGATCTTATCCCTATTAATCGCTATAATAATAATAAGAATTACCAATTATTATTATTATACAACTTACTATTATCCGAGCCTGTAAGGCCACACACATACGATATTCGAATTATATTTCATGCATGCAAATTAAACGGCATCAGATATCAGAAACGTATTCTATATTTATATATTTGATAAATATATATCGATTTAACATCAATTGGTTAAACTTGCAAGTTTAATCAATTGCTAACGAATCGATTTGCATCAACTCGATAAGCTTATTTGATACTGACTGCTATTTAATCGACTTGGTTATTAATTAAAACGGAATAACTCACTAGTAACTCATTTGATTGAAGCCATAACGTGTCTAATTCAAGCTTTAATCCAGCTAAACCGATTTTTTAATCTACTGCTAACTTTGAAATTGGCAATGGTATTAAAGAGAGTCAAGGGTTTTTCATTTCATGAAAATGAAACCCTTTGCCTCCACCTACAATAGCCGCCCTCTCCTCCCTGCAAGAAATGGAAGAAAATTTCTCCATTTGTTCCTCACAAACTCTAAGAAGCTCAAGCTTACTTATTCGATTCGCTCCCCGGTGCGCGCACCCAGAGGACATCGCTTGTGTCGGGATGTGCTAAATCGAGAGGTTTCTCAAGGGCATTCACGCCGAGGCATCTTCTTGAGGAGTCAAGTTTATTGCCTTCCGGGCCGCGAATGTAAGAACTCTTTTTATTCATAATTGCAATTATGCTTTTAGATTAATTTATATCATTTCAGGATCCGTGATGTACAATTTAAGTATCACAAATGAAATTCATATTGGGATTCTAACAAATGCCCTTGAGCCTGCCTTCCAAGTTTGATATATTTTATCGAATTGTGTGTCGGATATAGTTAGTTAATTTGATTATTTCATGATTTATATTCAATCGATGAATATATAATATGAAAAATCAACCAATTTTTATATATATTTCACATGGTTGGAATCATCATTTCATGTAATGATTTTGGATGATTTGATGTTTATTTAATTGTTTCATGAATTGAAAGGGATTAAAATTGATTAATTTGCATTTTAATTGAGGTAGAATCATTTTCGATTTACAAATGTAGTATAGAAATTTTAAAATTACTAAATTAAATTTGCGTGGTTCTTGAATCTTGAGTTTCATGAAGCTGCTGTAATTTTTTGAATTTTTAAGTACTCCAAAATTCGTTTAATTTCTCTGATTGTTTTGATTTAATCTAAAACTAGAAGTTTTTTTTTGATAAAATTTACTCTTGGACGTGTTCAATAACGATATCATGGATGCTCAAGAAAATCAAAGAATTGTTTGAATTCCTCCTGCGTCTCCCGGTGTCGAATTGCACGCTCCGGCCGGTGTAATATTCGTAGCGGCTCTGAGGCCGGCCATGGCCGTCAAGTCATTGGTCCGCTTTAAAAACCCTAAATGTATTTTACGTAATTATTTTTGTTTTAAAATTTATTGGTAATTATTAATTTCGGTTTTAAATGTTAAATCATAAATTTTGTCATTAAGATAATTGAATATATATTTTGTCATACTATTTTCATTAATTGATAATTTTGAAAATATGTTTCACGTGACTTTTAAATTTTGAATTTTGAGTTACTTTGTAAGTAATTATTCCATGATTTAAGTGGTCATAATTATTGTAATAATTATCATTAATCACAGAATATATTTAAATTCAAAATTTACATTAATTGATAATTAATTATAAAATAATGGGTAATTAATTAGTCAATTACGAACACATTTAATCTCATTTCATTTAATATATATGACATTAAGTGAATTTATTTGTTTTAATGTTTGCCCATATATATTGTTATGGAATGGAAAGGAGGTATTTAGATATTTAATCTGCTTAATTTATTTATTTACTATTCCGCGTAAATCCAAAATATTGTAAACGACCTGCTGAGTCGTATTTCTTTTATTCTTGTATTCATTTACCCACAAGTCATGCTACTGCCTAAGTCAAGTTGTAGTAGTAGTACGTGCATCACGCCAAGTATGATCGTATACAAGATATCCACAAAGACGGCACTGCAGAACTCAGAAGTTTCAAGCGTGTCGGCTATCATAAGACTTAATTTGTTAAGTTATCGTAATAGGACTTATGTTAAGATTTCAATTTGTTAGTTGATGCAATAGGTCCCAGAGGTCATATCTATATCTACTAAATGTGTGTTATTTATTTATTTTTCATGTTGTGCATGTCGTCAATATGCTACAAATATGCATGGTTAAATAAAGTTAATAACAACATTAATCTCACCAATTAAAATTTAAGCAACGTGATCAAGCCAATTTTAAAGTCAGCGAACGGCCAGACATTCCGGCACACCGTGACGGGCAAGTGTTACTTCCTAGACTTTGATATGACAACGGATCATGTTGAAGTGATTTCCACTAACGCTGTGGGCTTTCGATGATCACCCAAGTAACCATTTCGGGTTTAATCGTATGCTTAACCGTTTGCTCCGAGGCTACAAAGCCGTGGCATCCTCATGGCATGCTAAAGGACACAAGAGTTATGTAGTTTCGCATTCTGGTTGGTGTAACCTACTATTGTGCTGGATTCAAATGCATGCAAGGTTGCTGCTGAAGCTCTAGTATAAGTAGTATCTGATACTGTATTTTAGACTAAGTAGTGGTATTACATTTACAATTCATTTTGTAAATATGTATGGATTATTTTGAACTACACTGTTTATTTTAAGTTGCATATTTCTTATTATATTTGGTATATTAAGTTTATCTATTTTATTCACAATTCATTGGGCAAACTAAATGCGTGACTTTATAATGTGAAATAAAACAAGCTAACAGAAACTAAATGACTATTAAACAAAGCATAATGCGATCTTCTTCAACCATTGCAATCGGTTGTATGCTAATAGAGGATAAACTTTTAACACCACAACATTTAAGACTTGATTCAATCATGTGCTGATATCAAGCATGAACTTTCGTCTGGCGTGAACAAAGTCACACGACATGACAAGGATAATTAATTTTTTGATTCAATCAAAGGTGGTGATGCTATGAAGTCCAATATGTCATATTGTCTCTTAGCCACCAAACAAGTCTTAAATGATAAATAGTTTGATCTCTTTATAACCTCGATCAGAAAACTATCAATGATCTTCAATGTCAGGTATCTACATTTCAGACACGCGATTGGTATTTAGTTTCAATACGATGAACACGGTTCATGAATCATGAGGAAACAAAAGCTTATGGTATAAACCAAATAAGTTAAATTATCTATTCGTTCTTACGCCACTTGTACGCATGAATGAACACGGAACTATAAGTTGAAGCTAATATCACTTCATTATTTCGAACTCAAAAGCATGGTTAAGGATTTTGGGCAACATTTAGGAATCGAAAGAGAGATTTTGATTAAATCTCATATCTCAAATAATCTTGTTGTCAAAGCCGTAATGTCTTGGCTAGGCTATCGCGTCGCAGAACACTAGTTTCGACTCTCACATGATTTAATCACGGATATCGCCCAAGCATAACACAATGGAAGACAAGATACAAAGAAAGTTATCGAAGCTCAAGCACGATAGGCGACTACATTATAAGAGCACACAATTTTAAATCCTCCATGAAGATGGTTGAGATTCTAAACTATTTTCTTTTAATTTCAGAAGAGTAGAAACGAATGTCATATTCGATACACAGTGTTTCCATATATCGTGATTCTGACAGAACATTACTCTACTCTTCTTGAAAATGACATTCTCGAACAACAAACGATTGAATAATACTTACGGATAATGACTTAACGAGACTCGAGTATAATCTTGAAAAGATTTAACTGTCATCCCCTTACTAGACTTAGCTGAGTGTTCACTAGCCTAAATTAAGTTTGTATGTTTACATACAAGTTAATTAAAGAGAACAAGACTGAAAGGACTAAAAAGCATTTAACTAAGCTCAACCCTTACCGGGTTCTAAGGGGAGGTTCACTAGTCTAAATTAAGTTTGTATGTTTATATACAAGTTAATTAAAGATTCGAGTCATTGAACGATACATCGAATCGATAAGTGGTACGGGAAAGCGACCATATGAATACTATCAAGTTCGAAATGTAAGATTATCGATATAAGTAGTATATCAGTCCCAAGAATGACATCATTCTAATCTTAAACGCACTTGTTAAGATTACGTGATTAAGGAATTGTGTTTAATGAAGTTAAAACATTGCATTTGATTTAGATCTTTCAATTTCATATACCAAGATAATTTCCTCATTCTAACCTGATTTGTCATTAGTTGAAAGCGATACAAGTAAGGATTGTGTTTAACGTGGCCGCAACACAATAAAGAATGAAATACTTCACATATTAAGGTTGCTACACCTACCTTTAAATTAATTTATTCATATTCAACTTCAGACAACTCGTGGAGTCGGTTTGATAAACAAACTAAACATTCTATATGATAAGCTAGTATTATAACAGAAGAGACATAATTTAATCCTGTGATCCAAAGTTGATGTGTCATTTTGTACACAACTGTAAGGAACCTCGATATTTATTTCATCCACTATAGTCGCAATTTATTGTACATATAAAGTTCTATTACGAAGATAAATGGAAACGAATACGCTAATTAACGCATTCAAGTGGCTCGAGGAGATACCAATCCAAAGATAGAACCCTTTCCTCGGGTTATATCAAGAAGTATTCACTCTTGATGCATTTAAAGCTAAATGCAGCGATACAAATGACAACATGAATAATACTCCAATAAATTACCTGGTAGTCATTTAAATGAAATAAGACGTATCATACGGGTTGAGTATAAAATTTCTATTTTATATTCTCGACGGTGATTCCTCGTGAGTAAAGAGCTTAATTATATTACTTTCCGATGGCGAATCATTAGAAGTAATAAATGAGTTTCATTAAATGAGCAATCACTTAACGAAGTCATATCATATTTGGTCGGTAAACCACATTAAACATATTCATTGGTCGACCATGTCATGTTTATTTCAAACTTTCTTATCGCTATTCCACAAGTTGTAACATGGTCTAAGCAAGTTATCCAAAGGATGTTCCTGGCAATGACTGCCGATTACGGATACTTGATATCAAGAGTTGGAACCCACATCTCTGCTCGGTATGTGAAAAGAAAGTTTCTATACTATTAGAATCTAAAGTTGTAAAGTTAAGATTGAAAGTATATAACGGAGTTAAATTCTTCACTTTGATACTTGATGAAAATAAATAAGAATCAAGAGTGATGAAGAACCTCGAGTTCTTAAAGGTTAAGCAAGGGGAGCGTGAATCACATAGATAAAGTTTTATACACTAAATGTTGAAGAAATCTTCCTTACAACCTTATGCGTATAAGAGGGATTGGGATTCTTTGTACATCAAAGCGAGCCTAGCCACATATACGTGACATGCTAAGATCACCACATTATATATATGTGAGTTTGATGACATTTGCTTGTTAAGTTTAAGATGTCAGCTAAGCTCGGCGTGATTGAAATCTATAATAGATTAAATTTATAAATAGATTTATTCTCTTATCGAAGGCAACTCTTCATTGTAGGTCTAATCCTCAGTGCGGCCTGCCATTAATGAGTGGTTGAAGTCTATTACATAGTAATATGATTCAATGTATGTCACAAGATCATGCTGCCGCGCACTACACCATGATGTAGCATTTATTCCCGTGATTGGAATCGTGAAGTTTACTAAAGGTATTCACACGATTCGAAATACGCTGTAGTAACTTTAAGAGAATAAGAACTATGGGCTATACTGAATCGATCATTGTCGATCTTCATTTGTAACTGAACGTGATAGTAGCATTATGGACAACAGACCATATGAAAAGTTATTAGCCAAGAATTATAATAATAGACCGAGTCTAAGATGCTCGGTTTAAGAAACTAAAAGTTTAAACTCTTTGACTCAAGATACAACTCACCTCAAATTAACTGCTTGGTAATGTTGTTAAAGAATGTGCATTTAATAAGACATGTGTTTAACACACTCGAGTCAGGTTGTAAACCCAATTCATAACCCCGAGAGTCAAGTCAAACCCATTTCGATCATACGCGCATGACTATGTCGATAATCTTAGTCATCAATGATTCGCCGAGAAACCGGTCGACGAATGTAAAGACCGCCAGGGCAGTATTTAGGTAAAGAATGTGATCAGAATCACTATCCTTCGCTTACATATCATGAAATGATCTAGTCACGCAGTTTAAAGGATCCATGTATGAATTCTAAGTACGCATTTCCTCGGAGTCGGTAGATCCTTCCCCGCGATTCAACCAAGCTTGGTTTTCACGAAGCTAACGGCGAACCGAACGTGGCAAAGTTCAAAGGAAAGCGTTCATTCACTTTCTGAAATAAGTTAAGTAATTAATTAAAACAAAAGTTCCTTTGTGTTTTAATCTGATTGTTAACTAAAACTACATGAATGCGTGATTCATTCATAGTTACCCATTATTTATTTCACATGTCGTTGAAATATATAATATACATGTATCAGATCCTCGATGAGTGAAAAGTTAAATCCTAGGTTAGTCTATGATTTCTGTAGAGGCATCACGAATTGTTGATTACACCCTCTTCAAGCCTAAACATAGGATACCAAAGTCTTCGTCGATGTCAAGGCTAAGGCGACAAGCATTATATGACTAACATGGTGTTTTGATTAGTGATCAAGATTGATCACGCACTGCGAGACTGGGACATCAATACCTGGCTACGGTCCGGTGACCTGGGAGTCGGTACGACCGAAACGTAATTCATGTAAGATACGTGATATCTCAGGTTCTATGATATTTGTTTAATTTTAGGTTCACAATTTTTAGACCTACGATATATAACTATTCTGTGTTATATGTTCTCGTTTTGACTACGACGAACGTCTCGCCTTAAAATGGGATCATAACGGTGGGAGCATGGCTGTCACACAGCCGAGTATAACGATAGACGCTGACATTTGGGAGGATTTATCCGCCCTCGAGATACAAGGAAGATCTCAGCCTCTTACACGCTTGGTACTGATTGCCACATGACGCTATAAATGCTTATCTCGCCATACTGAGAAGAAAAAGTTTCAGGCAAGCTTCTACACACTTACGGTTAGCCTACTTACTGTAGATCACGCGATAAAGGAATTGTAAAAGCAATCGCCCGCGGCAAGTTGGAGCGTTGAATCAATGAGAATCGATTCCTTTATTGTGCCCGCCATGACAATCGTATCAATTCGCTTACCGGGTCAAGCAATGATTACTAACTCAAATACCACCTTAGTAACGTATACACAGCGCTGGTTCTCATGATAATTTAAGGGGTTAGCGAGTTTATCATAGATTCTACTCATTAATCGTTATAATAATAGTAATTGGTCAATTATTTGATAAGTTATTTGATAGCCACTGCTAGTATTTTAATTGTTCTTGCTAAGTTAATTAAAACTAACAACTCACTAAGAACTCATTATTTGATTGGAAGCCATAACGGTCTAATTAAGTTAACGAGTTAAACCGATTTCTTAACGAGTTGATTAACGGGTGGAAATTGGCAAACGGTATTTAAAGGAAGAGACAAGGGTTTTTTCTTTTCATGAAAATGAAAACACCTTGCCTCCACCTACAATACGCCTCCTCCTCCCTAAGAAACGGAAGAAAATTTCTCTTCCATTTTGTTCCTCACAAACTCTAGCTAGTTCAAGTTCACGATTCGATTCTCCCGCGCTACAAGAATATGAGGACATCAAGCTTAAGGCTGACAAGAAATCGGAGAGGTTTCTCAAGGGCATTCACGCGAGGCATCTTCTTAAGGAGTTGGTTTCATTTCGCTCTCCAACAAGGAATGTAAGAACTCTTTATTCATAATTGAAATTATGTGTTTTGTGATTAATTTATATCATTTCGAGATTCGACGTATGAATTTGGTGTTTATCAAGCAAATGAAATTCATACTAGATTCTAACAACTTCCACCCCACACTGGCTGAAATATGAGATATTGGTCTCATAAATATGCTCGTTGAACAATTTGATTGTACAACCGATTTACTTACATTTAATTCAAATAATATAAGTTCAGACATATGTTCGATTGTTGGACAATTGACATATTAGGATTAACTCCTCGTATCGACATTAAGGCGATGGCTTACTGTAGTCCGCTCATAATCTATTAATATAGATTCGGTTAGCATAAATTAATATATTACTCTTATCAATCGAGCCTAAGAGGTCACACACAACAACATGATCAAACTATATAACTTCCGGGTTAAAGTGTAACAACTATAAGAAAATATTGGGGTAAATTTTCAATTGTTGGAAATTGTCCATAGTCGACTATAATGAGTAGGAGATAGGGTTTCCAGAATCTTCTTTGCGTAATATAATTCTAGAATATTCTACCACTTAACGCAGTTCTGAGGGGCCGATCAAAACTTTCTATATTGACCGCCCTTCTAGGGACCGATTTCAACGTTGTGGATTCCAAATCTCTTTGATTCTTTTAGCACATTCATACTCTATTACACAACTTTTTCTAACAATCCTCCACAAGTTGTGTAACGTAATCTTCCTCGTGATGTATAAAGCATAAGCATAGGATGTACGACATCGGGACCCATACATAGTAAACATTTCAAATCTTCAACAAAGTAGAATCTATCTTAGAGAGTCAGTATTCGACTACTAAACGCCGAAGATGGAAAACATCGATACTTAATACTCATTATATTCTTCATCAAACAATCTTTGCATGCAATCGTTAAAGACCCTATACATTCTCGCCAGTTAGTAAACATTTATAGCTGTAGCACCTCTTCTAATCGAAGTCGTCCACTTCTATGTTTACAAGGCGAGTCAACTCATCCAGCTATTTTGGATGCATTCATCGGTAACGTTTGATGAACCATTAGTTTTTCAAATTAGATACTCCATTAAGACTATAGGTCATCCTCAGTTACAACATAATTCGTCGTTTAAAACTTAATGGCAAAAGTCAAGCCATATGCACATAACTAGTGACTTGTTATTACCCATTGAATTCTCATTTAGAATCAATTCTAGACAAGAATTGAGTTTCCATCACGGTACAATCTATTCTTTGCACTCCATGCCATTACATTTTTTTTCACTAGCTCCTCGAGAGAGAGGTATCATTAATGGCCTCGCTAATATTTATCCGCATTTTACAAAGTTAAGTTGATCACCCATTTGTTATCATCTATCTCACATATATGTCTCATGCTTATATGTCTAGATCTTCCATTATACACATCTATAAAGCCGAGGCAACGCAACACTGTCCATATCACAATGCAAAGAAATGGCTATCGGTTTTGGCCACAACTCATATTCATAGGAATTTTAACCATTCTCGGGCTTTTGCATGCTACAAAGAGCTATAAACTCCTCGACTAAACGGTAAACGTGTTATGCAAGTTTCGCTTTGTAGCTAACAACTAATCGCACCACCACCTATTGTAAAAAATCCTCCCCGAGTAGTTTTACCCATCTACCTTAGAGTTAACCAATCTGAGTCACATTATCCTTCTAATAATCGTTTGAAAGTCACTAGTTAATTGTGACTATAATCACTTGTTTTCTTGAGATAACCAAGTACTCTCTCTATAGCCTTTTACTATTCTTCACTTGGACAAGTAGTGTATCTTGACAATTTATTCACTACATATGCTATATTCGATCTAGTACAATGTGTTGCATATAATAGGACTTCCTGTATCATTTAGCAAGTCTCACTCTAGCCACCATTTCACTCCACATTCACTTTTATTCTTGTAATACACACAATACTATTAAGTTTGAAACCGCTTATGTGGTTATCACATTATCAAATTTCGATATCGCTCGAGCCTCGCTAAGTCCATACAAGGACCCCGATGTTTAAAACTTATTTCATTACCCTGAAGTATAAACTACCTTTATTGCTCCATATGTACTTCCCCCACTAATCCAGAGTTCATTTGACACGATGGAGAAATAAAATCCGAACTCAAGTATTTTCCAACATGTTGCATTTGGATCACATCTAGACGCCCACTTCAGTCAAGGATTTCTTTTTGTTTCTCTTTTACCACATTTAAATTATTTTTCATTGATTGCCATACTGGCTCGCTTTGAAATGATGTAGGTCATAACGAAAATTATTCTCAAAGAACCCAACTTAAATAATAGATACTACACTTTGTTAGTCTCTGCTTAATAGCCTTATAAGCCTTTGAATTTGAAGCTACCAAATAAACCGCTTTCTTATCCCTCTAGACAAAGCTATTAAATCAGAATCTTGTAATATGCAATGCACCCCCACATTTGAAATGATCAATGTCAGTTTCCTTCCACTCCATAATTCATATGTATGTCTTAAACTTCTTAGAAGGTATTCTCAGACGCGATAAGTTCATCAAAGAGCTTCATCACAAAATCATTAGCTAAATCTAAGTTTTAGCAACATTGCATTTACTATCTCTAGTAAAGATTCCCATTCCTATCTGCTGTGATGTCACTATGAACCTATTCCAAAAGTTATATGCTTGTTTCAACTTTCTTATATGGCTTTTTAGACATTTTATTTTAATACAAATTTCATATTTATTATCCATTGAGTCTTGACATTTTATATGATCATGTTTAAACATAAAATTCAAACAACCATTAACATCCTAACAAATATATAAATCAAGTAAGATTAGTAAAAAACATGATTAATATGTCATAAAGATAAAGATAATCTAATAACCAACATATACTTCATTTACACAAATCGTTTAACATCCTAAATTACTTAAAAACGCCTACAAAGTAAATTTACTAAACTTAGATTGTAGAATAATGTACATAAATAAAACGAATAGACCACTTCTTTCCGCAGAGATGACTCAAGTCCGCTACTCCTCTTCCCAATACCTCGCTTCCATCATTGTTCACGCAACATACTCTTCTTTTTTTAGTATCCGCCCGCCACCATGTTGGCTACATTCCTGATTCACATTCGCTTCACGATTAAGGTTACGAATCAGATTCTTTTATATACCTAAGTTTTCCACAATGAAAACAAACATGGTCCTTCTTAGCAATATCAAAGATTTGTTGTTCACTTTAGACATCTTTCTTCTTAGCATTAGTAGTCTCAAGTTTGTAGCGCCTCCCCGCAGTTCGACTATCCACAGGTTCATTAACTTATTTCAATCAAGTTTTTCATCGGTCTTACATTCTTTGAGCGATTTTTACACATTCAAGGATGTCAAAGCCACTTCATTCGATCTTGCCATATCCTTCAAATAGTCGAACCATCGAACTCTTCTAACTTTGTCTTCATTGTTTAACACGTTAGACTCTCGGCTATTGCCAAAGATCTCTTCATCATCTCATCCATGACTAGATATTGTATCTGGGATCAGAGGGAAATAATACCATATTTCACTAAATAACTACTACAAGATTTATAGCAATATAGAACTCTCTAAACTAAACTAAGAATTACAATTCGAATCACAATAAATACTTTCCTAAATACAATACTTTCTCTATGACATCAAAGATTGTACAGGATAAGACAAGGCCAAAGATGTTATATCAAGTTTTCAAGATTAACTCAGATGAAGCCAGAGCAGAAAACCTAAATAGAGGTTTTGGGATTTTCAGTGATATAACAACCACCAAACTCTCAATCTTATAGCACAAAACTTCCCCATTTGATAAATGTGAGGTGTCATGATAATATTCATCCACATACCTGTAATATATGTATTGTCATCATCATATAAATCCATTTGTAAGGCCATATGGAGTTATCCATCAAAAAATATGACAACTATCCTTTCACATATTCAAAAGCACAAACCGATAACATTTGAAATAATCGCCTCGAGAGGGCCGACCGAAAACTCTTCTTATAAGTTGATCGCCCCTTGACCGCGGTTGGTGTTTCTAACGATAAATAATATTCTTTATAATTACTATGGATACGAATCCCAAATTTATCACTTCATGAACAGACATAAACAATAATTAAGAGACATGTAACATGGCATCAAGCTTCCGACTTTCAATAAAAGTGAAGATTATAAAGTGAATGAACAAGTTTATCTCAAAAATGGCCTTTATATAGGCATCAAATGACTCATTTTAGGCTTTTTAAGTGAGAAGAAGAAAAACTCTATCACCTCCTTAAGGTGTTTCATGAATACCAACATGTGTAAGTATGTTCTAGAATTTTCTCACTTATTATCCCTAAAATAAAGACGTGAAATCTGGCTAAAAGTAGAATATTTAATAACGATTCGAAAATAAGCATTCCGAAAACCCTTTCCCCTATATGTTATGAAATGAATCAGGGTTGTATTTCCAACAATTGAAATTTGCCCAATGTTCTTACATACTCCATTTAAACCCCAAAAGGTAATTAAATTACGACTCATTTTCATCAGATGCTACATGAATTTGGTGCTGATCGACAAAAAGTCATATACTACTAAATGTTAACCAAACATTATATTGCTAAGATATTGACATGAAATGACTCCTGTAGTGCCCATCATAACCCTCAATCTCATCTCGACTCGAGTATCCCATCTAACACATTACTATATAACCTAACGATATGCCAACTTAAACTTATAGGTTGTACACCGAATTGTTCAACGAGCACTTATTTCAAATATCTCATATTTCCAACAGACGGCACCTTTAGGGCTTCGATTCTCGCTGCTTTCACGACTCCAAATTCCTTTCAATTCTTTTTTGTCTCATCTCATACTTATTACACAACTTTTCTAACAGTTCTCTTATACTCCGTATATGATTACGAATTGTTTTTCCATGCCTAGATAAGAACCGATTGTTGAATATATAATACAGTAGAACTGAGAATAATATATAACGATGGGAGATCATTGACAAGTACTGAAAAAAATGTAGTGTCAAGCCATCCTAAAGAAAAATTCAGTCAAAAGCAGCGTGGTAGATTAAGAAATGACCATTATATTCACGGCAATTTTATAAATACTGTAGTATCATTTTGTATGTCTTTGACTTGAGGGTGCATGTTATCAAGAGATAATTGCACAAATAATAAAAGTTATAATTTGATAAAAGTTAAGACTTGATTTTCAAAATTTGTTTGTTGGTATAAATTAATCATTGGAGTTGCATAAATATTAAAAAAATTATCGTTGTCTATAATATGATTAGATATGTAACTTATACAACTATGACCTATATGTGCAACTCAATTCCACCTGCTAATTTTAAATCACTTTGAAGGGGAAAAATATAAGGGACGAAATTAAATTTTAGTCGACAAACTGAGGCTTCCATTATTGTTGTGTTAGGTATACGAAAAAACTCAAAAAAGTATTGATAATTTAATTGGACCGATAAATGAGCACAACAAATACTTGCCGATATTTATCATTATTTTGGGCTTTTAAAAGACGGACATGCTTATTTCATTATTTAAGATGTAAAATAATTTATATTTTCAATATTATTAATTATTATTAAATATCAACCAATCAATAATATAATTCTTAATTAATTATTATTTTATATTTTCAATGATTTTTTATTAATTTTTTATTCTTCTTAATTTGTCTATATTACTCTAAAATAACAAATAAATGTTACCGGAAAAAAATAGCCTACAATGTTTATAAGTTGTAACATGACCAGTTGGAAGTTGGCGTATTACCTAATAAGGACAATTTCCTTCCAGAAATGAAAAAGCCTCAATTAATATGGACAATTTAAAGTTGGTTATTAATGATGTATAATCCACCTGGATGGGGCCAATGGAATATAACTCTCCTACACGAAACCAGTGAACCGATCCCCTTTCCTGGCTTTCCAGCTTCAAGACAACCCCTCGTGAAGTTAGCAAGTAGTATTCGAACGGGTATCATGTTACGGAGTATTTGATCAGGTAGACATAAATCAAGTAGATTTTCGTTTGTTTTGAATAACAAGTCACGTGATATCACTCATACGACAGGCTAATCGAATTTCAGAAGGACAAAATAATTTTTTATTTTTTATTTTAAAAAATAACATCATACGCTAATGATGACTCAAATGTTTGTAGAGTTGCATTCGAGTTGAGATTTTCAATTAAGTATAATCTAGACAACAAGTTAGGTGTGATTTTTGTACCGCAATACATGTTTTAGGCTACAAACTAGCCTTGGTTTGAACAAGTACCCGATTAAAATTGTCTTTACATGAATAGTCTAGTTTCAAAGACACCTGCGATTAATCTCAAATATCTGTATTTTCAAATTTTTGTGAAATATTTAAATGAAGCTCATGGCATTCATACGAATTTTTAATATCTAAACTCTATGTGGTCATGATTTAACTCTCTAATAAGTTCTCAGTCCGGTATAGAACGCGTATGAGGTACGACAACTCCATTTGAACTTTAAAATATTAGGTAAAAATATTTTATCGTGTCGGATAATTACTTGATATAATTCTAACAAAGTAATACAATCTCTTCTTCCTAAAAAATCGTCTAATTTTCAATTTTCAATAATTGTACATTTAAAACTTCTGACTTTTAAATATATTTATTTCATATTGTATAATATTCGATAAAATATATCAACGGTGTGAGTTTAAATGTAGCTTATCGATATGGGCCATAAAAAGATATCCAATAAAAATAAAATATTCACAATCAAAATTTAAAATATATAACTATCAAAAAATCAAAATTAAATAATTTTTTAAAAACGGAGGAAGTATTATTTATTCCAACAAGACTAGTTCAATAATCAAAACGGGCCCACAAGATGTACAAATCGAATATTAATAAGTATCATTCCTATTATTAGCAATCTTCAATCCTACCTCACCGGTTATATCCCCTCGAGTATTATATTATTCATAAATCGAATTTATTACGACATGTATAAATCAATTCATACGAAATTTATCTAAACTCACGTAACAGGTGAATGAGGGCCAGTCACCTCCCCCTCTCAAAAAAAAAAAAATGATATCACATTTGCGCCTGGCTTACCCTTCACTAACAGAGAGGCAGAAACCGTGACAAGGCTTCTCAGACGGCTCACACAAATAAGCTCGCTTCAACACATGGGTGAACCACTCACACCTGTGAACGACCCCCAACAAATGGTTGAAGACTGCCGGCGCTCAACCCGCTACTGACATGGTGGCGACACTCTCACTAAGAATTCATACTGGCCGTGATACTGTGACACAGTCACCTCCCTCTCAAACGAACCCTATATGACATTCCCCCCTCCAACATATCACATTTCCATCATCATTATCAATAAGTCTCCCCCCCCCCTAATTTCCCAATTCAAATGTCTTGTTGGCTATGGATTCAACTAACAATTCTTTGGTATACTATATAAATTATGAATATACATATACTTATTTCCATTAAATGTTGCTACTGATAATTTGAACTAATATTGGTGATTATGTACATGTTTATAGGGGTCAAGTTCATGGACAATTCCAGAGAAGATTTGTTCAGCATTTATGCCATTTGTAGTAATAATTGAAGCATTAATATTTGTAGTTTCTGGTTGTTTTAATTGCAAAAGCTCTCATCAACCCACCAAATTACGATGCTCTCATAAAGATCTCGTTCGTCTTTCTCATGAATCCAGATGTAATCCAATTTTTTTTATATACATTTTTTAGTAAAAAAATACTCACTTTGTCCCGAAAAGATTGTCCCTTTTGATTTTTAATGATCAAAATTAATATAGTTCGAGTCTTAATTTACACATGTAGCTTTGATTTGATTCGAGATTATTATATTAATAGTAGACTAAACTAAGAATATTAAAAATATTATCTTTTGATATCTTGTTGCCATATACTTGAGTTATCGAGTGTAAAATACTTTGATTTCAATCAAAATTATTATGTTAATAGTTGAGTAAACTAAAAATATTATCTTTTGATATATTGTTGCCATGTATTTGAGTTATCAATTACTTTGATTTCAATCAAAATTATCATGTTAATTGTAAAGTACCTTAAAAATATCGTCTTTCAATATATTGTTTCCATATATTTGAGTTATCAACCATCGAAATTCAAAAGTATGACAATCTTTTAGGGGTGTAGGTAGTACAAAAATATTTTCTACTTATTTTTTTGTTCTTGATCCATTTGTTCTTGTATAATTGTTTTGCAGTTTCGGTGAATGAGATAGAAGCGTTGTACGAGTTATTTAAGAAGTTGAGTAGTTCAATTATCGACGATGGGTTGATACACAAGGTGCAATTTTTAGATTGGATTCTTGTTTGTTTAGCTGATATTTATTTATATATTTGCAATGTAATTGTGATATTTTGCTCAATTTTTCTATCGATTCTAGTGTTGTGAGACTTTGAGGAGGTTATAGTGGAACAGACAAGTTCACGATGTAGTGATATACACTGATGTTTGATCTCATGCTTAACTGTTTGTTCATAGGAGGAGCTTCAGTTAGCATTATTTCAAACCCCACATGGAGAAAATCTATTTTTGGATCGGGTAATACCCTGCGGCCCTTACCCCTACTGTAGTTACTTACTTTGTTGGTGTTCTAGTCGTTATCTAGATGTTTCACAAAGAAAAAACATTATTCAATCCTTATTTATAATTTCGCATGTTCTCCTCTGTGCTTTGCAGGTTTTTGATTTGTTTGACGAAAAGAGAAATGGTGTAATTGAATTTGAAGAGTTTATTCATACACTTAATGTATTTCATCCCCATGCCCCCTTGGAAGACAAGATAAATTGTATGTAATCAAAGATTTTATTTTTGTTTGAATCTTGATGATCTTGTCCTATCAGTGCTCTAATGTGTCTTTGTTTTGCAGTTGCGTTTAGGCTCTACGATCTCAGGCAGACTGGCTTTATTGAGCGTGAAGAAGTGAGTGGTTATCCTGAATTTTGTATTGATTTACTATAACTAGTTAATGCGGAATTTGGCTTCCAGTAGGACACATGCAAGTCTGGGAACATGAAACAATTTATCCAAACGTATTCTTAAGTCTAATGCTGTTGTTAACTTATATGGACGGACTAATTTGGACCAGGTTAAGCAAATGGTGGTTGCAATTCTGTCAGAATCTGACGTGAACCTATCTGACGACTTGGTGGAGGCAATTATCGACAAGGTAAAACTATGTCAAGATCTCAAATGTATACGACAATTGAACTGAAGTATCATAACTAATATTCACCTTTTTTATATGAACTCTGCAGACGTTTGCTGATGCTGATGTTGACAGAGATGGGAAAATTGATAAGGCAGAGTGGAAAGCTTTTGTTCTTCGGCATCCCTCACTTATGAAGAACATGACTCTTCCTTATTTGAAGTATGTGATTTCTTTGTTATTTATTTATTTCCTTGCTTCTAGGTGTGTGATAGTTGTTACTTATTCCATGTCTTCTTGCGCACATTACAAATTTACAATCTTATTTAGCAAAGGTTGTCTATATCTCGGTCTTCTAATTGATACGTACACCAATTCTTTAGACCCGTCACTAGTGACTAGCCTCACTTAGCTAAAGTAACTTTGCCTAAAATATGAGTCTCTCATAATTATCCCTCTTGATGCAGAGATGTAAGCACATCATTCCCCAGTTTTGTTTTCAATACTGAGGTCGAGGACTAAGATAAGTGACTTATTGTGCAACACATATATCCCGAGCAAGGTCTGGGTATAGGTGTACGTTACTTTCCAAGAACATTAATAAGTCTGAGCATCCTCATTGATCTAAGCTCATGCATAGTTCTGGAGATGAAGCTATGATGTTAATGTGCATCCTGGAAGAACACACACTTTTGAGGTTACAGCTAAACCAACTACCGGGTTTGGACTGTAGACAGCCATTCTTGTGCTCAAATTAAACATTTTTGTGTAAATTATTGTCTTGTAATGATTCTGTATATATCTTTCTGAATCCATTTTTTGCTTAATTTTCGATATCTTGATTTGGGTTCTAGTTGATCCTAGTAAAGCTATAGACATTATGGCCTTGTAAAAGAGTGACTTTGTTTGCTTCACATTCCAAAGTTCTAAAAGAATGCAGGGATATGTGACATCTCAGACATATTTTAAAGAATTTTTTATGATATTTTACATAGATAACCGGGTACCAGTACCCGTTCGATACTTTGATCTGGAAACGCCGATTCAGTTACATGCTCGGTTGATTATCAAGTTAAAATCGAATAGTACATATTATTGTATATTCGAAACTACCCATATCGATCCGGTTAGATACTCGATAGTCGCTTAAACCCGACTCAAGAACATTTTTATGGTAAAACAAAAAATAATCGGACAACCTCGTAAGTGGTAAAGTGGAAATAAACATAACGTACGCTACCTTAAAAGGTTTCAACTGAATAAAAAGTGTCTATATTCTTGTTCAATTATATATCAGAGACCCAAAAAACCAAAATTATTGAAGAAAATGGCAGATAAAGCAAGCAGAGGTGTGATCTTGTATGGAGATGGGTTAGCAAGAAGGGTGGAACCATCTCATACAAATCTCCATTCTTTTGCCTCTCTTGCTTCTTGTGGCCTAGCTTCTCTTCCCAATTCCCCTTCTCAAGGTCATATTTCATTCTTTTTTAGCTATTTAATTAATGGGTTTTACTTCATTTCACTATTTTTATATGGAAATAGTTTGTTTGGTTATATGCATTTTCATTTATTATAAATAATAATACCCCATTAGTCTAGTTTTGGATTTTGAATTTTGATGATCAGAGTTTTTATGAATTTGGATTCAAGTTATTCTGTATATGTTGTATATTTGGTGAAAAATATGTGGAAAGATGGTATTTTTAATCCATTCTTTTTTCTATTTAATCACTGGGTTTTACTTTATGTCACTTATTTTATGATCTGCTACCATGTTAATAGTTGTGGTCGATATTAAAGCCATTTGGTTATAGATGATAAAAACCAAGACATTATTAATATATCCGGAAGGTGTTAATCAACCAATGTGATACTGAGGTATCGATACTTTATGTGGGAATTGTTTGTTTGGGTATATGCATTTTCGTTCTTTCTAATCGGCTGGGAATATAAGCAGATTGAATATACTAATACCTCTATCGTGTAAGTTTTGATTTTGATGATCAAGACTTTTTATGAATTTGGATTCATATAATTTCTTTTATGTTGTATAATTGTTGAAAACATGTCGAAAGATGGTCTTTTTTAACAACTATTTTACTGTGAATGTGATCGTTTTGATTCAAACCGAAGTTATGGGGGTCAATTAAGGTCGCAAAGTTTGTTAATTTTGGTAATTGGAAATCAAACTAGACTATCTTTTTGAGATGGAGGTAGTATAATTTGTTGAAGAATGGTATTGATTTGAAATATAACATTAACATGCCCCAATGTCTCGTAAGAGGCTCCCATCTAAGCGGGGTAAGGGGTCAAAAAGTACGTAACCTTACCTCTGTGATTACAGGAGGTTGTTTCCAGATTGATCAAGAGTGAAGTGCAAATACTGTATACTACACAAAATATAAGAAGCATAGGTAGTGAAATGATTCATTTTGATATATTCCATTTCAGAAAATGAAAGTGCTGAAATTTGAACTTCTCATATTTGGGTTGTGCTAAAATTAACTTGAAAATAAGAATGCAGAAGATGAAGGTGCAAGAAGAGTTAGAGAATTTGCTGAGCTTCTGGATGCAACCCATGTTTCTATGGTGAGATATATGAATAAATCTAATATGTTATTAAATCACTCAATTTCGTGGTGATGGATGTTATTTGGTCTTCAACAGGGTACTGCTGAAGCTAATCTTCAAGGGAATAATGCGATCCCAACATTATCTGAGAGGTGAGATCTCCTTTTCTTTCTTGGTTCCATACCACAATAAATCTCAGTCAACATAGCCCGAGTGGGTACAAAAACTTCAGCTTATTAAACTGTATGGTTTCAGATTTATGGGAATGAAGGCTGCTATTATTGCAAATGATTCATGTTTACAATCTTGTGGGAGCAAGCTTGGGCTCAACGCCTTGGAGTTTAATGATTTAGTTGACAGTAGACAAGCATCGGCTGACACATTGGTTCTTGCCTCTGCGTTGCTAAGATTGCTTGGGTTTGAAGAAGGCAAAATTTCAGATGTTCCTCAGTTTGATTTGGTCTTCATTTATATTGGTGCTGGATCGATGATAAATGGTGTCAAAGACATGGACTTTATCAACAATTTAGTTGGAGCACTGACCCATACAGCACAACCTGGAACTGAAGTCGGTTCTCGGTTGCACATGTCTGTCATAATGAGCTATGGAGCAGTATCCAGCGATGACAAGGATAATTTTCCCATATCCACTTCCAACCATGAATATAAACCTGATCTTGCACAGCTTGTCCCTCGTCAAAGCTATACTTTGAAAGAAGGAAAAGAGCGTTCAAATCTAAGGCAAGTGGAATCTTTTTGATTTATCAAATTGTTTAACTACAATTGTTTGCCTAATTCACTCTCTTTAAGCAGGCACTATTGTCCGATGCTTATTGCTCAATGGCAGAATGCTGTAACTCGTACGGATATGGTGGAATCATATTCTTTTGAAGATTTTAAGGTCCTTATTTTATAAAATGCATTGGAAACTCAGGCATAGTACTAGTGTTGCTAACAAACTTACTCTAATCTGTCATCAGCATGTGATTTTAAAAACATACGAGTTATTCTAACTTTTTAGCATTTGCATCATTGCATGCACTTGTGATTCTGCTGCATCCGAAGTAGGGCAACTTCACATGAACTGTGAACTGAACATGCGTAAACTCATCAAACCTCAGATTTTTGCAAGTATTGCTTTCTTTAATGGATCTGAATGCCAAATACTTTAAACTGTTGAATTACCCCTTCAATTTTTTTAACTGACTCTTCAAGTTTCCAATTCATACAGCATGCTGGGAATCTTGTCATACCAGCTGACCGAGTAGTTCATGAAATCGCATTTAAACTTTGGAAGGCCCCAAAGTATGGAGCTTAATGAAGAAGTCGAGTCCGAGAACATCCAGCACGATTTGCTATAGTCCAATTGTGAGATGGAAAGCCAACGATACAGTTCAAGCAGCTATTTTGATCGAGTTCTGTTATTCTAATTTTGTTTGAGTTCTGTTATTCTCACCATGAAAGTACAAATCGTAACTTGTCTGCAAAAACAGCCTAAAGTTGCTCATCAGATGTTCGACTATGATGCATCATGTCATGCATACATTGAGATGACCTTTAATTTTCTAGTATGTGGACGGTTTGTTATGTTAGCTTTGTTACAGTTTGCCTTTTTTGTGTGTGTAGATATTTTACTGTTTATATTTGGAGTTTGACTTCCAACAAATTCTTCATTTTACTACACTTTTCATGTCCCTTGAGACTTGAGAGTTTAGAAGTCCATGTCTTTATTCATGATGTCTTTTATCTCAACTCATAAGATCAATGTCTTCTAACTTAACATCTCAATCCACTTTTGAATATTAATGGGTACTAGATCTTATTGCCTCTATATTATTGGTGCCTTCTACAAAATTTGTTTAGGTGTCGAAAATTACGATGACATGTGAGTTAGATACTTACATGATTTGCATTAAGTAGCTTCATATGGCGATCCCATTTAATATGATAAGGTTTGGCTTAGTTCGGTTTGTAATGATAGTGTAGTTATGAATATATTCATGATAAGGCTTATCATGTGTTACTTTAACAAACATCTGAAATCTATTCTGAGAAAGCAGATATCAACAATGTATTTAAAGCTTTTGATAAATAATGTGTCAGAAAGTAAAAGTAATCCAGCAAAGTAGATTGTGGAACTTCTATTTACAAGAAAGTGATGAGTCCTTTCACTTCAATGAAGAACATTAATTTTCTTCTTTAGTTTCTGGGAAGTTGACGAATGAAGCTTAGGCGGTTGCAGCCGCCTGTTCTTCAACTTGTGATGCTGGAAGAAGCGTGCAGACGAGGTTCCGGTCACCATATACATTGTCGACACGCCCTGCAAATAACCATCATATTTGTTCAATTTGAGAATCAACATTGAGCACCAATATAGAATGAAAATGTAATATTTGGAGATCAGAGGAAGCAATCAAAGTTAATTAGCAACCAGGACGAGAAGCTAGCTCTTTGTGTAAAGTCAGCACATAGGAAACTTGATTTTCCTGAACATTACTCTCTAGCAAACAAGAAGTTACATCTCCTCGGTTCAAATGGTACTTACCGGTAGTTGGCCAGAACTTAGCACCCTTGAGCCAAGATGCAGGGTAGGCTGCATATTCTCGCGAGTATGGTTTGGACCATGCGTCTGCCATTAGCAAAGATGGTGGATGAGGAGCCCCCTGCACGAAGATGACAAATATGTAATCACCACATCCTATTATCCTTATTAAAAAATTATGAATACAAGCTAAACAAATGATGCATAAGAAAGCTTCCCATTAATTGTGCAAGTGTTACCAGTCACAAGGATGAAGAATGCATTCTCACCTTGAGAACATTGTTATTAATGTCAGCTTTCCCCTTCTCGATTAGAGCAATTTCTTCTCGAATTGAGATGAGAGTATCACAGAAACGGTCCAACTCAGCCTGTAAGAAGTATGGACATTTCTCAAATTGTAAACACAGCAACCAGCCCTCGAAAGTAAATTTTCCTTGGCAAAGTTAAACGAGTTTTGTACCTTGCTTTCACTTTCAGTAGGTTCAATCATGAGAGTTCCTGGAACAGGCCATGACATAGTTGGTGCATGGAATCCGTAGTCCATAAGACGCTTGGCAACATCTTCGGGCTCAATACCAGCAGTACTCTGCAACAGTGTTACTTGCAACATGTAAGAAGAAAACCATGTTGAGGGAAAATAAATGCTTACTATTTACTCAGTAGTCAGTAGTTACCTTGAAGCCTCTTAAATCAATAATGAACTCATGGGCAACTGTTCCACTGACTCCACGGAAAAGAACTGGGTAGTGTTTCTGGGTATAGAAGAGAACATGTACATTAGCACATTGAAATCTAACTTACCTGAAGAATCCAAATCTATGGCCTCACAACAAGGTCTAATATGGGAAACATCAAGAAGTTCATCCATGCCGGACGATAAGAATT
This sequence comes from Lithospermum erythrorhizon, assembly GCA_019722365.1. NCBI lineage: Eukaryota > Viridiplantae > Streptophyta > Magnoliopsida > Boraginales > Boraginaceae > Lithospermum > Lithospermum erythrorhizon. The sequence continues at coordinate 579,097 of JADFUC010000294.1, forward strand.
TAAAAAATTAAACAAAAAACGACTTCAGATGGAAGAGTCTATAAAAGCGACGATCTTCCCAAAATCTCCCTTCAAAGATTACTGGTTACTGTGATTTCTAAGTATAAGAAACTCATACCTCCAGACGTTTTGCCATGTAGTTTGCATTCAAGATGGCTATCTTTGATGCGTCTGTAAGCCCCATTGAACCCATCATGGCAATGTAGGTATATGAAATTGGCAAAATAAGCGCTGATCCCCAAGGTGCAGCAGAAATAGTGCCAAGGGGATGAAGTTGGTCTGGAGCGGGAATTCCTCCAGTAGGTACCTTCATATTTGAAAGGATAAATATCATATTCTGTTTGTTAAACATGATTTGATGACATAGATGCTTGCAATACTACAAGCACGGGCACTATTCGTAGTAGAAACTTGATAACAAAAATTACTGCATTTAAATGAGTCCATACCACAGGATGAGATGGTAGGAAAGGTGCTAGGTGTTTCTTCACACCGATAGGACCCATCCCAGGGCCACCGCCACCATGAGGAATGCAGAATGTTTTGTGGAGGTTGAGATGGCAAACATCCGCACCAATAAATCCTGGACTAGTCAGACCAACCTGTACAAACAGGTCATGCATTGATTTACGCAACCCGATTAGAATGGAGGTAGTAATAAGTAATAACTAAGTGAAAAGATAATAGCACACCTGCGCATTCATGTTGGCTCCATCCATATAAACTTGGCCACCATTGTCATGAATGATTTTGCATATCTCATCGATACCTTCTTCATAAACTCCATGAGTTGAAGGATAAGTAACCTGGTATTCAGACAAGTAAAAGATGAGTAGAAGCCACGAATGTTCATCATCATAAATAGCATGAGAAAACAATGCTAATGAACATACCATAAGAGCAGCAAGATTTTGCTTGTTGTCTTCAGCAGCCTTCTTTAGTTCCTCGATGTTAATGTTTCCTTTGGAATCAGTTCCAATTGTAACAATCTTCATACCACACATAGCAGCACTAGCTGGATTTGTTCCATGTGCTGAGACTGGAATGATGCACACATTGCGGTGATGGTCGCCTCGTGACTATATCAAAAGAAATGGCAGACTTCAGGCAGACAATTTGAGTTATTCTCCTTTACCATTGCATAAAGGGAAGAGTTCAAATAAGCTAAACGCAAACATTCCACAAAAATAAACAAACGTTCCAGAGCTTTCACCAGGAAAGTATTTGCCTAGTCAGATACGGAGTAATATATATGTGAAATAGGAATAAGTCATTATACCATATGATAAGCACGAATAACCATCAATCCAGCATATTCTCCAGAAGCACCAGCATTTGGTTGCAAGGACATTGAATCAAAACCAGTGATTGTACACAACATTTCACCTAAATTCTTAAACATTTCCTGAAAAGCCACATGACGAGACCATAAGTTCCTCTCCGATTGACAGAATACAGAGACTAGGTTATAAGTAAAAGATCGTAACCTGGTAACCTTCAGCCTGTTCCTGAGGTGCGAAAGGATGAAGGCTTGTAAAGGCAGGCCAAGTTACTGGCATCATCTCTGTCGTGGCATTTAATTTCATTGTACATGATCCCAACGGAATCATGCTGTGGCACAAGGACAGGTCTTTCGATTGAAGCTTATGGATGTATCTGAGTAGCTCGTGCTCAGTGTGGTACCTAAAAAACATTGAAATGTTGGCATCAAATTTAATATCGATATCTATCTACAATATAAATGAATGAGATTTTAGTGGAAAATCCATACGAGTTGAATATAGGGTGAGTCAGGTAAGGCGTATCCCTAACAAGGCCAGAAGGAATCACATTCTGAACCTCTGCTGCAAGACTTTCAGCAGTGAATGACACCTGAATTTCCAATAATATTTAAATTATATACTACAGTAATTTTTATATGAAATTTTTAGTAACATCAAAACTGGTGGTACTACTTACGGGCTTGCCACCAGCGAAGACCTTAAATAGCTTGTCCACATCCTCCAAGGTTGTTGTTTCATCGAAAGAAACAGTGATCTGAAATGCAATGAACCGTGATCAAGCAGAAGTATACAAGAGAACCTATCTTGTTAATAGTTAAAGAAGGACTCACGGTACTGTCATCCACAACTCGCAAGTTCATTTCACTCAATAAAGCTGCATCAGCAATTGCCTTAGCATTTGCACATTTAACTTTCACAGTATCAAAAAATGGAAGTTTTGAAACCTCCACAGTTCCAATTTTTGTCAATCCAGCAACAAATGTTCCAGCAAGCCCATGAACTCTTTGGGCAATCGCTTTAAGACCTTCAGGTCCATGATAAACAGCGTACATGGCAGCCATATTGGCTAATAATGCCTGCACAACTCAAGGAAAATGTTTCACTGATTGAGTACACATTCTCGAACTTAGTTTCCATATCATAATCCATACACAAATAATATATTACTGATTGTATAATTTTGAAAGGACTACAACAACAACAACAATATGTTAACTATCACAAACATTTTACTCAATGCACAAATAATTATATCACTGAGTCTGATAATTTTGAAAAGACTACAAGAACAGCAACAAGTTGTTAACCATCACAGACATCTTTCTACCCCTTTTGCCCAACAGATAAACAGGATACATATGAACTTAATAAATTGCAGGAAACAAGAGATACCTGAGCCGTGCAAATGTTACTGGTGGCCTTGTCCCTGCGGATATGCTGCTCCCTTGTCTGCATAGCCATACGCAGGGCAGGCTTACCTGAAGAATCAACGCTAACACCAATAATTCGTCCTGGCATCATTCTCTTGTATTCCTGGGATGTAGCCAGGAAAGCAGCATGAGGACCACCATAACCCATTGGAACACCAAACCTCTGTGCTGATCCAACAACAATATCAGCTCCAAATTCACCAGGAGGCTTCAACATTGTCAAAGCCAACAAATCACTCGCCATAACAACCTTCACACCATTAGCATGCGCGTTCTTAATAAAGTCCGAGTAATCCAAAATCTCCCCCTCTGTACCAGGATACTGTATCAAAACCCCACAAACATCCCCCGACTTATAATCTATATCCTTAACATCAGAAACAACAACCTTAAGATCAAATCCATCAGCTCTAGTCTTACAAATATCAATAGTCTGAGGATGACAATTACTAGCTATCAAGAAAGTCTTTTTCTTCGACTTCTGAATATTATTACACATAGCCATTGCCTCAGCAGCAGCAGTCCCCTCATCCAACAAGGAAGCATTGGACATAGGCAATCCAGTAAGATCAGTAATCATAGTCTGGTAATTCAACAACGATTCAAGCCGCCCCTGTGAAATCTCAGCCTGATAAGGAGTATACTGAGTATACCAAGCTGGATTCTCCATAATATTCCTCAATATAACATGTGGAACATAAGTATCATAATACCCCATCCCTATAAATGACTTATACACCTTATTCTTAGCAGCAAGATTTTGCATGTGCTCAATCATTTGTGCTTCAGTAAGACCCTCATCAAATATAGGCAATTTCATACCTTCAAGTCTAATGGATTTAGGCACTGTGGCAGTGATCAACTCATCCAATGAACTAAATCCACAAAACTCAGCCATTTTGGATTGCTCATCAGGGGTTGCTGAGTTATGTCTTCTTGCAAATGTATCAGAAGGCTTCAATGCCTCAACTGATATTGATCTTATGTGTTGATGATTGTTTGCAAAATGATAAAAATGGTTTCTCTTTTGATGGGCATTGGATTTTTTGCTGAATAAAAAAGAAGACAAAGATGATACATACCTATTTGGCCTATATAAACACAAAGGAGATGAAGATGAAAACACAGTTTCTTGATGAACTGAACACTTTGTTTCTGATACTAAACGTCTAAGAATTGTTCTGTTTGCTAGCTTACGTGAATGTTCCATGATTATATATATAATAAACTTCAAATCTTTTTCTACTGATTCTTTAGATGAACAAAACTATGAACAATGAAATGCAAAGAAAGTGGAGCAAATTCACAAAGCTTTTTTAGCTTTGTGTTGTAACACTAACTCCTACTTTTGTTTAAGCATGGAGTGGGTGGTGGAGACTAGATATATGATAGATGAGGTAAGGTTGTAATAACAATTCACTTCATATACTTCATGGTTTGATGCAAGGAAAAATTTGACTAATTATTTTTCAAAGAATTTATGTTGACTTTCGGATTCATTTATTCTAATTAAAATGGTTAGGTGAATATAATTATGATATAAATGTTTGGTGTGTAGTATTATTATATACATAGTAATATAAATCTTTCATGATAACTCTATATATATATATGGATGGATTGTTAGTTTAAAATTAAATTAACTAATTTGTTGAAGAAATACAACTCATTTAAAGTATAAGGATTGTATTAGTTAGGCATATGTATATAACACCTTTATATAATTTTATTGAATAATTAAATAGTAAGACATGATTACCATCTCTAGCAATCATCCTAGAAACACTCTTTCCCCCCTCTTTAGTTATGGGTGATGAAAAATGCAACATTCTTTTTAGATCAAATTATCATTAGCTAAAATCTAAGTGACAATCTTATTATATTCACTTAAGATTATGACAACCTTGTTCTCCAATTTTTAAATAAATTTATCAATATAAACATGACTTGTGTCATAATATTAGGAAGTACTCCGTATAACCTAAATTATCACACCGGCTTATAAACTCTTTAAATATAATATAAAAATTACTGATAAAATCGATGTCGCTTAGAGATATTACTCTGAAGCTGAGATGTCAGCCAAGAGATACAAATATTCACTGCAATTTGAAGAGTTACCAAATTTAAATGTATTGGCCGAATTGATCGTCGATATAATGTCATCGGCGGGTGTTCTTTTATGTCCCGACAGAATTGGTATGATTTAAAAATGCGATATAATTTAAATTTTTAATGGTCACGATATATAAAATTTATATTTGCATGGAATTAAATAACAATATTGTAATAATAATAATAATAATAATTCTACTTAAAATATTATGATTATTTAATTATGCCTATTATAATAATTATATGATAGTTACGTAATACTTCCTCCATCCAATTTAAGCACGTTTGACTTTGCTGAAACTTTAATAAAATTTAATTTGTCTCTCTCATACTTGAATTTTCCTCCATATCTTCTACAAACATTTGGTCAAAATCGGAATGTGTTTTGAATTAGAAAATGAAAAATGAGGCTTTATTAGATAGGAATGGAGGTATATATTCTAAATATATGATTATTTAACTTATACCTATTATAATAATAACAATAATAATTCTATATTAATCATATTATTATTTAAACACATAATTAAGAATTAAAAAATGACGTATGATGAAAAGCCAATGATAGAAAGAGTAATAAAATTAGCCCATATCTTATATGAGCAATGCTTGTGAATTTAATCGTAGAAGTTATGCATGTAAAAATTGAGCAAAAATAATTGTGTTATTAATCACGTACATTTGAATAATTAAGCGTCTTATTTGGAGATAAATAAATAAAGTTAATTGAAAGTGGAATCTTGCGATAATTATAAAATATATATGCTAAAATATTATGTGTTGATTCATTAGATTGATAATCTTAGGTATATGCGAAGTATAAAGTATGATGAATCTTATCTTATTTTTATTTTTAAATTTGGCGTTTTCGTATATCGGTGAAGCTTTGTGAATTAATTCTTAATTCTTTATTATTTAATAAATATAAAAGTTAAATCGTTAGATTAAATATTTTTGAAAATAGTTTCATGTATTTTAGCATAATTTTTTGAGCATATAGTTTAAGAATAATTGATTGGCTTCAAGTTACATCTTAGATATCTGAAAAAGTCGAATAAAAAAATGTAGTAGTAAGTTGATTACATTATAGCTGTAGCTTTTTAGATTTTTTAGATAAAGGTTAATTTAATAATTAATAATGTGAAAATCGACAATTTTATTCATGGTTTATATTTGTTAGTGATTCCGAAATATTGGGAGCATGTAATAGGGATTTAAAAGTCACGAATAACCAACACATGCCTAATTATGAACCATTGTTATCTTTGTCAAATTTGTGAATAAAATGGAACCTGCAAATGTATGGATGTAAGTGGATAGAGTTTCAGTGGATTAAATTGAACGTTATGCCACTTGTTATGCACTATAACTAAGACCTCAAAAAAGAGTTTGGATCTTCTTTAATTTGGCATTTTATGATACTTGGGAGCTTATCTTTCACATTATTCTTATCTAAGTTTTTCACCTCACAAATTGCAATTCAATGTTAATACAATCTAAGCTGTTTTCACCTCACAAATTGCAATTCAATGTTAATACAATCTAAGCTGCTACATCTTACATAACATGATAATTTAGGCTGAATATATTTAAAAAACACACTTATTCTTTGTAGAGTCATACTTAAAAGCCTTGAAAAAATATCTATTTGAACCATTAATGATATGGCTTTAAGATCAAGAACTTAATTTTTAAGATTTTTTGAGGGAGATGATAGAGTGGTAAATTCGTAATGGTAATCTAAGGCCAGGAATCGCTCCTATGTTGGTGGATTGTCTAGTACCAATTGCCATTAACATTATGCATCCACATAATTAAATTATGTAAGAGATTTTGGGTAGATGACAAGCCTCTCCATCAATTGCTGATTTGACATCTTATGAACATTAATCTTATGTTTACATATTTCATGACGTTCTCTAAATGTTATGATCTTAAAAGATCAAAATATGGAGTAACACAAAAAATATAGCGTAGGATGCAAATTCACATCGATTTGTATGGAAGAAACATCATAAGATGAAGGTCCGCAAAACACAATCTTTCCAATTATCAACTATCAAACGAGTAATGAAGATTACATAATTCAATATTCGATAATAATATAACCAGTTTTGAGAAACTTGTAATTCATATCGAATAAAATTTAACATTCCAAAACAAAGTCCAATTATGACCACAATCGTAAAGTATACTGAAATCTAAATTTCATATATGAGATATATTATAGAAGATATCTCATATTTGAATTCATATATGAAATATATTATATCGTAGAATACAGAACCCCAAGTGAGTGGCATATAAACGCTCCCTAACCTTCAATAGTAAAAGTGACGATTCCTACAAAAATCAAACATAAATGTCATTAATGTGAAAATTCGAAAAAAAAAACTCATTATTAAATTGAGATTGAGATATCAGTATTACTCGGTAATAATTTGTCACGTTCTCATTGCTTACTCATATATATTGTCTATCTTATCTAACTCAAATAAAAGGTATAACAACTCATTTCAACAACAACAAATCACTTCATCAATTTTATGCAAATCAAAATTAAATCATTCAAATAAAAACAAAGTAATTACGTGCTGAAAATGGAAATAGTTATAAGACGACACATACCTAGGAGGAGGCAGTGGTGGAGGGTGGGAGTATTGACAATAATTTGAGCCATAATATGGATAATTATTGTTGTATCCCCTTAGCATTGAAGGCTTTCTGTAATTATTGGCATATGTATAAACATGCCCATAATTATTATTATGATACGAATTATTATAATCATAATAATTATTCCTGCTAACTAGAGGATGATCCAGTTTGGCCCATTTGAGTTGTGCATGTTTTCCAGTTCTAGCTAATGCCCTCATAACAATGTTTGGATCCACTTCTCCTGTGAACTTCACTACTCCTTCTTCCCCATCAATTGTAAAAGAATATACACCTATAACATTATGATTTTAATAAAAATTACAACATGAATTAAGGCATTATCATTATATATTATATTCGTGCTACTATATATATGATTCCCAAGTAGAATTTATATATGTAAGAACAGTACATAATAATACTCTACATATTATCTCCACATCGATTTAACTATATAATACGGAGTATTTGACTAATCACCAAGAAATTTTGATTCTAACTAGTCAATAATGCTTAAAATTTCGATATATTAGTATCCGATGTGTAGTCATTAGTGGCATGACTATATTGATAAAAATAACATAAAATTACGTAAATGAATTATTGCTACAGAATTGATTAACCCTTTATTAATTGTTTTTTAATTTTTATGGAACTGAGAAGGAGCGAATAATATATATACTTCAACTCGTACTTCATATATTGTGAATAATAAAAATTATATTACCGGCTATGGAGCTCATAACTTCCATCATTTTCATCTTACAAAGGTCACAGCCAACATTCACCTTCAAAGCACAATCCTAATATATATATAATACATATGTATCAAAGGAGAACAAGTAGTAAAGATTAAATCATGAAATAATAGGAAGAATAAAGTATATAATACATAAAATATTAAAAATTCAAATTGCGTAACATGAAAAACTCACAAGATTTGCTATGGGTTCCATTACAAATGGAGAGAGCAGTTTTACTTTTATTTTTTACTTGTTTTGAAGACAGTTTTACTAATACATTGCTACTATAATATTATACGTAGTATTTATTAGTTAACTTTGAACACATATGGAAAGGATCATATCAACTAGTTAAATGCTACCTAAAACATATAAGGAAATGATTGATTTGAGTTATTATCAAATCCATCAACTAATAATTCTTTCCGTTTGAAGCTTTGAAGTAATTAGTGTAAACTAATTAATTTATTATAGCGGAAATCTTAGGAGTAAGCATTTAGCGACTTTTGCCAATCTAAAGTAATGCGAGAATATATAGTAGAGAGTAAAGTATGGTATCATTTTCGTTCGAATTCCGTTAATCATGGCTTTCATGGCTTTCCGTCGCGACTTCAAATTGATGGCAAAAATTAGTCAGGGCGTTAATTTTCGTTAAACTCTACATTTCGGTTAGCGTCTATACGTCAACGTATTGTTTTAGGATTAATTTAGTCGTTCGTATCAAATGTATGAAATTTCATTGAAGCGTATAAATGTTACTTCTTATAGCATTCCAGTGCACTAGAGAATGCATAAATGAATTGTAGTTATTAACAAACTACATAAAGAGTATACTTCAAAATTCCTAATTAAAGATTAAGATATATAATTGGAGTGACAGCTACCACAGACATTTAGATAACTAACATCGAAAATGAAATATTTAGATTATTAGATTTAGTGTTTTCTAAAGCATTATTTATTTGTTAAGTTATTTAATCTTTGCGCGTTTTGGATTAATAAATTTGGATTTATTGAAAATTAATTACACAATTAGTAAAATGGTTTTTGGATTATTCTTTAGAAAATTTCATTTTTAGGCAACCATAAAATTAACACATCAATCAAAATAATTGTTGCATTTGCTATATTTTTAACATATAATTCGATGTCATTTTTCATTCACGAAATTTTGGCGAACACCATCGAAGATAATAGTCCGCTCTTTATAGCTATATGTATACTCAGCGTTAGTTTGGATTTGCAAAAAAAGTTTGTTTCAATGAGTTTTCGTAGCGATAATTAACTGAGAAATGAGATTTTGACTTCATTTTTGAATGGAGCTTTCAAATATATTTCCACAGGTAGCTGTAATTTATATGCTGTAAGGATTTCCATAATCACATTTCATATACATATCAATTTTAAAATTTAAAAAAACATGCAAATTTATTATATTTGAGTAGAAAGGGAAATAAGCAGTGTAAGAAGACCATAAATTGAACTAATAGAGGTTCGAAGAAGCAATTCATCTCTTGATTCATTTTTGTAGGAATTTCTATCGTTACTTGTCCAAAAATAAATATTTGTAAATACAATTGTAAATCAAATCATGAACCCAAGCAATTTACTTCCAAATTCAATTAAGCATGTGATGCATCTTTCTTTTAGTGCACACTTTACTTGATTAGCAGCGTTAGCACAGCTATACAGTGACGAGGTTAAAGATTGAGTTTCATACCATTGTAAGAGGGATCTTCCATTTCTGCCGTTATAAGAAATAAATCGACTTCCATCGCCGATGCTTTGGAACCCAATTGTTGATGCGTCTTCGTGTTCGACGAAGTACTGTGAGAACATTTATATGTTGGGTGAGTGATTATACATTTTACGATGTAAATGACTAAATTAACCTAGCGTAAATTGCGTGGCAGGCGGAGGTGCAACGAAAATGTAGAGTTTGGAAAAATTAATGCTCGAGGACTAATTTTGCCGTGATTTGAAGTTGGGTGATGGAAAAGTCGTTATATAAGTTGGGTGATGGAATGGAATCGGATGAAAGTTGGGTGATAGTTCTGCGCTTTATTACTATATAGTATTATTAGTTAATTATTGTCATTCCTTTGGAAATAATAGTTATGGTTAATCATTATTGCATTCTGTACGATTAAGCTCATTGATGTTCTTGAATAAATCCCAGACTGAAAAACCACAATATAATATTATTTATATGAGTATTTGACCTCTAGTTTTATTAAGAGAAAAAGAATAGAGCATAAAATGCTTGTAGTTGTTTTGTACTAACTTTGTGAGAAAACTAGTTCTTTTGTTCTCCTACTTGATAAAATATCACTGTATGTAAGCATTTTTGAGAGTTCGGATCGGGCGAGGGCAGCGTTTTGTCACGGGTATGGGGGCCACGGGGTGTTGGTGGTTGCGGTCCAGCGATTAGGTTCGCCCCGGAGGAACTTTGGATGGTGGCGGGTGACTGGAGTTTCGACCCGAGTTTGGTGGCTCGATTATTTGGAGGGGGTGGTGAGGCATGAATAGTAGTCGAGGGTGGTGGGCTGTGAATAGTGGTCGGTACTTTCTGATAACACGGGTAGACATTCTGAGTGCTAGGTAGTTGCAGTGACTTTTCGATCACACGGTTGACTTTGCGTTGATTTTGATTTTTGGAGCTTAAAATCCCCGTGCGGGGTGGGTAAAGGTCGAAATTTTTCCGTAAGTTTCATGTGATAGTAAAAGAGGCTTAATCCCTTTTCGATTTCAGTTTTATTGTTTCTTTGTTGTTGAAATCCGGATCTGGATTTCGATTGTGTGCTAATTTAAATTTCTTTGTGAGATTTGTGCTATTTTTGTGTTGAATTGTGTTGGCCGATCTTTTATGTTTAATTGCTTAAAATTCAAATCTTTGTGATATTTGTGCTATATTTGTTTTGTTATATTCACATATTTGTTATATGATATACATTACAAATCGATATGAGTATGATTCCGTTCGCGGAAAATCGATTTTAGCATGTGGCAGAGAATTAAGTGTAAACAATTGACAAAAAAATATTTAAACATTAGTCGGACTTATGTAGCTACTCAAACTAACGAACACAAGATTGAAATGAATGAAAATGCATGCTCTGATTTATTTGAATTTATCTGAATGCGTGATTAGAAAGAAGTTGGAGTGCCTAAAGTAATTGTATGGGATAAAATTTGGATACTACATATCACAGAAACATTTAGCAGCGATCCAGGTGTTCTTGCTTGAGAAGTTTTTTAAGTTTAGATTGGATATGTCAGGATGAAGAAAATCTAGATGTGTTTACAAAACTTAGATGATTATGCTCCATTTATCTTTTAAATGCTAATGCTTGATTCTTTTTAGTGATGTTAAATTCTTTATTAAGTATGGTAGAATCAAATCGCGTTAGATATTGTAGTAAATGGTCTTAAGAATAAGGAATTAGATTTGAGGCATTGTGTGGGGAGTAAAAATGCAGGAGGAGTTTATGCATGTGAGGGTAGACCTCGGGATAGGCTTAATCTTTCACAAGAATGCTGGTTATGGAGGTATGAGTAAGGAAAAATTAACTACGATTAAGGGATGTTTCGGTTCGGTTCGGTTCGGTCGATGGTTTTCTATTTTTTGTGAAACCCGACTCTATCAATTTTCTATTCTGATCCATTTATGTATGAAATTAATTCGGATTGATAGGTTCGGTTAAAGATTGGTTCAGCATGCCTTGATGCTTGGCAGCCAGTAGTTCTTTGTTAATTCATTATCATCTTCATTCATACGTAGAAATAGGCATAAAACGCAAAACATAAAAATGAATAAAATTAAAGATTATAATTATTGAAACTGGCGATTATAAATGAATCATTTATTATTTCACATTAAATTCTCGTTCTCTTTTTTCTTTCAAATCTCTTCGATTAACCACAAGGCGTATTAGGGGTTTGTCCTTAGCCCGATTTTGTGTGTGCAAATCAAAGTTTCAACTGATGGTGAAAGTAACCTACTCTAAAAAGATCGATACTTCAATTCATAAATGTAAATCTCGACCTCAGCGAAGCCAGTTGATACGGTATAGGCAAAACGTCTTTTGACTTTTGAAAGTATATGATACTTCTGTAATTTACTTTCACAGTACCAAAATATCAAGTGGAGAATCAATTGGCTCGCGAGCTTCATTCGAATACTTATTCAATTGTAAGAGTATTCTACGCTTTTGTTATTTCCGTCTTCAAAAATGTTATGCTAACGCTTCTCTTAAAAAACCAAGCGATCTCGAGCTATTGCTACCCGAGCATGATGATCGAGCTTCCCGATTGATACGTTACCATTTCAGCAGTTATCACCGTTAGTTTTGCATATTTTCAAAGTCATACTTGCTCAAGCAGTCCGGTAACCACATGCTCACTTTTATCGGTCGTTTATTGTGCATATTCCGTACACTTGTCTCAATGATAACTTATGAATTTCAATTTATACCTATGATCAGTACAACTTGACATGTCTGACAACAAATTTTGATTTTCCATTTTTTCCCGATATTTCACAAGTTTTCTTTCATTCGACAAGTAATTGAGACTAGTGAATGCTTTTGCCAGAGAAATATTTGAATTAACTCTTGATATGCACACAATCACGTCGAGAATCAATTGATTGTGTTTACATAATTGAACAGGCTTTCAAATTAAGTTCATAAATTTTTCAAGAATTTACTTAAAGTTTCTAGCATTTACAAAAATCAAATTGAGTTGGAGGACCCGATCCTCTTATCAGGAAGAGGATTTTTTGACTTCTTATTTATCTAAATACACTTGTAGCATCCAAATCTGTCATCGCAATCGTAAATGACATTTGAGTTACTCAGTAACAACTTGCCCAAAGTACTTTTTTATATTGGTAATCCATCTGAGCCTCACATCCACGATACATCTCGTACTTTTGGGCCACCTACAACATTTAAATGAGTGAAGTTTAACGATATCCATATCAAATTACTAGACATTTTCTTACTAGTATTCTTTATGAATATCTTAGCGTTATCAATGCGCTCTAAAAGAGGAGAGACTTGACATACCTAATGACATTTCTAATTTTCAAAATTGATTTCTTTATGTTCTTGTTGGAAGTATTAGAATTGGTCCTTTTATTATATCAGATTCACGACAATTGTGTGTCAAATTCATTGCTCCCGGGTTGGTTAAATGTGATTATTGGAACTTAGTATTAATTTCACTTAAATGAGTATATTCTTAGTGCTGAGTTACCATGATAATTTAAGGGTTATGAGCGATTCTTTAGATGCTTCTTCTGGGTGTCGTTATAATAATAGTAATTTGGTTAATTATTATTATTATTATACAAGCTACTATTATCGGGCACAAGGAGTCCACTGTAGCGTCTGATGACGTTGGATTATATTTCCATGTATGAAATTATTCATTGCTAAATTGAGAGTTGATTGCTTAATGAGCGAATATTCTCCAGTTGAGATTTTTACATTGATAACGTAAAATATAAATTGGATGAACCGAATTAATTAATTAGTCAATTGAATTAATTGATAGATTGAACAAACTGACCAAGTAACTTGTTTTGTTGCTATTAACAACTTGTTAGTGTTTGATTTACTATGAGGTTTAATTAAACTTAGCAGATTTCATTAAGCTATTCGGTTGGGCTTTGGTTTGACACTATATAAAGCAAACTTATTGGGTTTCATATGTTGAGATTTTCATGAAATGAAATAAAACCTAGCCTCCTCCATTTTCTCTCGTGGCTGAAACATCAAGGGAAGGGTGAAGGTGCTATAGCGATTTTCATCAATCCGTCAATGTTACATGACAGTGTAGAATTGACCTCTCTTTAAGTGCGACCAAGCCCAGAGCGCTCGTTTGAAGTCCTTCAAATTTAGATTCAAGGAGACTTCGTGAGAAAGAGATTTGATAGACTTCATTGACGTCCTTTGTAAAGTGCAATTATTCATATAAGTTGTGTAGTTTAGATTAATTTATATCATTTTGAGGATCGGGATGTATGAATTTGGTGTTTATTACAAATGAAATTAAATGCCCCAGATTAACGATTCTTCAAGCCATAACTTCTGATCAAGTTTTAGAATATGACAGCCGTCTCACATGCGTATGTCTATTCTACAATATCTCATTTTCCATAATATTTTTCTCAAGAAATCAACGATGATATCGTTAAATTTAGCGTGCCTCTATTGTTAGCGTCAAAATATCTTGAATCTGACTCGACAAACATTCTTCTATATGTTTTCCCGTTAATATGTCTTTGTGATTACCAATGACCTTAAAGTTTATAATGCTTAACTTTTTTTGAAAACAATTGATCAAGACATAATGAGCCGTGAGGCAGCATATAGTTCTAGTTTTCTTAGATGTCAATGATACGTGGTTAAACAAATTCTCTTACCACCAAAACTCTTTTTCAAAATGCTTTTCCTACATTTCCTCCATTAGCATGCGATCGTGCTTTTAGATGCACTTTCACGAGAACAGTAAGTTTGGCATAATCCTTTATTGCATCAACCTCCTAAATCGTTCCCCCTCAATCATCCTAAATGAGTGCTCATCAATTATGACCATTTTGACTATCAAACTTTAATTTCTTTTTTAAAGAAGAACATTTACTAAAGTTAACACTCATTTTTAATAAAGTAAAAACCATCAATTGCCAGTGATTTTATCAAATTGTGTACACAATGTCGCTGCGTTTGTTAAATCATTATATGATTCACCATCACAGAGTAGTGTTGTTGTTCTTTTCATGACATCTGCGTAGATGCAGCGAACAATGAATGCATTTTTGCGATTAATTGGATTGGACACCAGCAGCTTTTAAAATGCTTCAAGCGATTGAAAATTCTTGTCATAATTAAGCTTAAAATGCCCGATTTTTATCGCTATTTTCTCATTTTATTTTTCATTATACACTTTACTTTTTTATCTTAGTTTGAGGTTATCTAGTTAAAATAAAAAATAAGTATATAAGTTACATTAATCTTGATTGGAAAAATTGACCAAAATGGTGGCAAATTAAATCAAAAATTATATTAACGAAACATAAAATAAATAAAAAGCAAAAAGTTTTTTTTTGCTGGCTTATATTCGCAAACATAAAATAAACAAAGGAAGCCATTTTTCCTCGAACATATTTAATCTACAAAAACAATATGTGAAGGTGGAAACTTTGATGAATGTCGAATCATTGTCAAATACTCAAATTACATAAGAATAATTTATGTCTAATTAATAATAACCCCAAATCTTGTGGAGTAGATGCGTCGATCTCCACTTTTCATCAAGCTGAGGTAAGGTTTTTGATTATTGTTAATTTCCATGGTAAAATGTAGAATTAGGTATTAGGTATAGATTTTATTTGATGAATGTTAGATTGTTAATTAGTTTATTACGGAGATGAAGTATTAGTTTCTACATTCAATTAGCATTCTCTTGATACATTAGTTTAGGACGCCATTTGAATTTAGGATGATCCAGATTAGTTTGAACTTTAAAACTTTTAGTTGAGAACTTTTAGACTTTAAATTAGATATAAATATTTAAAAATTAGCGTAATAATTTTTGTAAAAACTTAAAAATTTAAATGAAAAAAAATTAAAAATATCATATATATAAATATTTTAAACAAAATAATATATATAATTCGGTTCGGATCTAGAATTGGTTTTCGGTTCGGTTAAATGTAAAAGCAAGCTTAGATAAATTATCGATATGATTTTTTTTACCATTTTAGTTCGGTATCAATTTTTTTCCAACCATTTAGGTAAATCGGTTCGGTTGATGCGGTTTTTTCGGTTTTGACGAGCAAAGAAAACATCACCACTTCTGATAGAAAGGATGAATCTAGTCCCAGAGGCACAATGTGAGAGAAAGTGTATAATTATGGCGGAACAAAGTCATTTAGTTAGAGATTGTCCTAAGCTTTAGAAAGAACTGACATCGTGCATGATAATGTAGTTTGTTTGTGAGGATAATTCAGGTGATATTTTCATGATCGATGATCTTTGTGATTATGCTAGTTTTGAATATGCTTTCGATGGAATTTGTGTGAGTATGATTGGTTGGTAGACTCTTGGTTACTTCATGCCAACTCCGCTTTAAGCGTATGTTTTCAAACTATAAAGAGATTGAGCATGGGTTTTTATTAATACATGTGATTTGAAGAGCTATGATATGATAGGAATAGGAGATGTGTAATGTAAGTTCTCTTAGTTTTAGGTTTACCGTGAAGAATGGTAGACATATTCCCTGGTGCGTTATAATTTGCTATGTATTAGCCTGCTTGAGGATGTTGAGTGCGGAGGAAAAATGGGGGGAAGTGAAATAACCGTTACGCCTAAAGCAGTTAAATTATATTATATATATCGTTTGAGTGAAGATCCGGAGATAGTATAAAATCTTTCAGACTAAATCGATATAGACTAGTATTAAATGAGTAGTAGTTTATGTAACGGATAATAACATATTTGTCGTTTTTCATTTAAAGTTTAATGGCGAAAAGTGGAGAAATAAAAAATCGCAATAGCGGGACTTAAATACCGTCTTCTAAATGCCTGACATACGTAGATTTCATTTCTTATCCACCGAAATCAACTTTGACCCACATCACAAAGACATGAACCCCCGTAGAAGAAAATGTTGGTATTGAATCCACAAATCCCGCCAGGAGTTTCAAGCAATCAAAAAGCGATAGAAGTTAAGTGCGGAAATAAAGAGACGCGAATTTTATCTGAGGTTTCCCCGCCGATGAGAAAGTGCGTCCACGGTGATCTTTACTTGAAATTCAGCAATAAACCGAGGAAGATGGATTCTGAGCCCTGCCACTAGCTATAATCTTATGTTGAGTATTTTCTTATACTGAAAATCTGACATGAAACTATCAAAACGAGGTAAGCATGCAAGTTAGCGAGAACAAAAACTATGTTCTTGATAATATTAAGGCACAATATTACAGGATGATTATTCTCTATTCTAGTATTTGTGTGATAAATAAAACTCATGAAATCATCCTATATTTATAGACTAACAAAACCAGTAAGACTCTGTCTTTTCTTGAGAACTCCCAATGCTTGAAACAGCCTAAAAACATCTTTTGAGACTTTCTTTATCGAGAACACCGTCGAGACCACAAGGTCTCGAATAGCTTATCTGAGGCGTGAAATCTGGGTACCGGCTGAGGGCCAGAGTCTCGATGCACTCTCGATAATTTCCACAGCCAGTAGAAAATGGCTTTCATGACAGAAAAAAAGAAAATTTTTTAACCCGCTTAATTTTAAATCTCTTCGGCTTTTTATTGCTCAGAGAGTTGAAAGTTGGAGTTAATAAATGCCCATAAATGTCCTCTCTTTCTTTAAAGGTATGAAAGGCTTTGAAACTTTTGTTATATTTTTTCAAAGTTATGAGGGGTTGACTTTTGTTGAAACTTTTTTAATTTCTTTAAATTGTATAAGTATATTTATTGAGCCTTAATATAGTTGTTTGGGAGTAGAAGTGTTGATTTTGATGTTGATTGGGAAGAGAGAATATGTTGAGTTAGGTTGTTATAAGATTGAGTAGTAATTTGAGTTTTGATTAAAGATTGTTATAAATTAGTATTAGAATTAGTTGAAATTGATTGTTGGATTTGATTAGAAATTCTTAAAGTGATATTATTGGGGTAGGGGAGTAGAAAATATGGAAGGTTGGAATGGTTGAATTTTGTCGTTTTAATGTCATTATAAAATACGCTTACTAATCTTTCGTACAAAGTTAATGAGTTAGTAGCTAAAAATTGTTGAGAGTTGATAATTAAAACTAAAATGTGTGTTAAAGTTAAGTTAAAACCTTAGGATTGGGTAGTTGTTAGCATAGCCTATACAGCATGGAATTGTTTAAGTGAATCTTAAAATGGAGTTAGGATTTTTAGTAAAGTAGTAGTGTAAATTTTCAGTGTTTATGATTAGGCGTGGAGTGTGAGAAAGCGACACTGTATTAATTAGCGTTTAATATTCTTGCGTGAGGTAGATATTTAACTTCATGGGTGTAGATAATTTACTTCTCGTGAATGTGTTGAATTTGGTGATATTGTGAGCATGTTTTATCATATATATTTTTTGTGTTGATTGTTTTATTATGATTAGTTGGTTTGAATAGTTTGTGTTGTGTGTGAGTGTTTGTGGGATTTATAGGCTTTCGAGGGTTAGATTGAATTGAGGTTAGGATGAAGTTAATTTCGAGGTACTTTTTGATCATTTAGGGTTAGGAGGTTTTGTTAGTTGGATTGATATTGGATGAGTTGTTTATGGGTTTTTGAGCTTTATGTTAGTTGTATTCGGTAATTGCCTTATCTTGTTATGGAGTGTGATGTCGTTGCACCGTGCCGTTACGAGTGTGTTGTTATGAGTTGTTTTAGTGGTTGTTGATGTATGTTAGGTTCTATTATCCGTCATTTACTTGTGCTTGATTATGAGTGTGATGTATTTGCCTCGTGCCTCGTTCACGAGTGTGATGTTTTAGAGCATGTCGACGGACATAAGTTTACCATGAGGTTGAGGTTGATTCGGCGCCTTAATTGTTGAAATCCAGTTTATCGAGGTTGAGTTGATTCGTTGATTGAGTTGTTTAGTTGTGGGGTTGGAATGATACTAGTGTTGTTGGTAGAGTTGTGAACATTTGGACATTATTTTCATTTTCTTTGGAATCACGTGATTATAGTTGTATGTTACATGTCTTAGGCATGCGTGTTTAGTTGATGAGCTTTATGAATTCTGATAATACGTTATAATAAATATTAATACAATTTCATGATGTAAGCATGATCATGAAAGAATTTGATGATATTTTTATTCGTATTATAATGACCTTGAATTGTAGTAGTATTCTACTTGATAGCTATACATTTTATGCAATTAGTTATTAACATAATATTCTACACGTAGGTGTGAGTTAATTTCCACTCTTGGGATAAGTAAATCACTAAGTTTATTTTCCACCTGACCGCCATAGGCGACATTTTATTGTCTTCAGGTTAGCAAGTAGTGCGTCGGTGATTGATTGGATTGATGTGATGGGTAGTGCTTAGATTGAGAGACGGGTGGCCGTAGATCCTCACAGTCTTCTTGTTGTTTTGGTTGTAATGCTGATGTTTATATTGTGGTTATTTTGGGATGCTCCCGGATTGTATATTGTTGACATTTGTAATTTGACGGTTGTGGTATATATAGTGGTTTTGTGTGGTTAGAAATCTGCGATGAAATATTTTCTTAAGCGGTTCTTACCAGGATGTATTTATTTTGTTGGTTTATTTAAGGACAGGTGGGTCTTTTCAAATTGAGTCATCTATCGATTTGGTGACTCTGATGTCCGGGATTTGGACGATTAGCATAGGGCGAAGGCAGGCTAGAGGCGAATTCGTTACAGGAAGGGTGTTATGAAAATCTGGAAAGGTTTTCTTGTTGTTTTGGCTAATGAAGAAAAACAACTTGTATGTTTAATCGAAATTTTGAACACATTTTGTCTTAAGTAACTCTATTGCTGATGATAAATATGTTTTGTGGAATAATAGATTAGATCGTATGGTGATAGCAGTTAGAGATTTTTTCATAATCATAGTCAACACTGGTAGTGATAAATTCTGCCCTCCCACGAACTCCCTCTTGTGAACCTTGTGTGCGAGGAAAACGGCATAACGTGAGATTTGTAGATGACGCTCCAAATAAGGTGGAACATGTACCCGTTATTTCCAATAAGGTGAAAAATGTTTTGATTGATGATATGCATGAGTATGATATGGTGTTTAGTTCAAATGATTTGATTGCTAAATGATTTACTCAAAAGGAGGGAATGAATATGTTGATATTCTTGACCATATTATATGTATGCCATCTTTGATCCCGTTCATTTTCTTATGTCCTTGTTTAATGCACATGGAGTATATTTGCAAATTATCTTTATAAGTATTTTTGACATGAGAGACTTAAGAGTAATATTAAAAACTTTGAGAATGAAACATCTTTAAAAGACAGTGTTAAATCAAAATGCATATGTTGTAGATTTTTTGAGTAAATTTATTATCTTTCATGTTATATTTGTAAATGTACATGTTACTCCTTGTGTGTTGAGTATGCCTTATTGGAATACCATGAAATGACTATTAAGGTACTTGAACAATTACTATTGATGGTGGTTTTGAGACTTTTGTCTTGTAATTTTGTGTGATCTATTAACTTACTAGGTGTTTGTTAATAGTTACGTGATTTTGTTTTTAAGATTTGTGTTTGTCGAACTCGAGGAACTTTTGTGGTGGGGGATTACGTCGCTTTGTGGATATAATATTATTTATATGAGTGTTTGTCCTCTAGTTTTATTAATGAAAAGAATAAGTGCTTTAAATGCTAATTGTTTTATGCGTTGTGAGAAATTGAATTATTTTATTCTCCTCACCGATAAAATACTTTATTATTGTAAACCTTTGAGAGTTCGGAGGCAACACTTCAGTTAGGTTGCCTTAGATCAATTGTTGGTGCATTTGACTTCGATTTGTCCGGAATCAATTAATCAGGTGATCTGATAGAAGCGACATATAATCACATCGTCATAAACATTATAATTATATTGGACAAAATCATGATATATTAATCAACTAAATATATATTTAAA